>JAVLUU010000375.1:115000-467500 GCA_032206185.1 Columba guinea
TCTAACTGTCTTTCTTTCTTTCTTTCTTCTTTCTTTCTTCTTTCTTTCTTTCTTACTTCTTTCTTTTTTCCTTCTTTCTTTTTTTCTTTCTTTCTTCCTTTCTTTCTTTTTCTTTCTTTCTTTCTTTCTGTCTTTCTTTCTAACTTTCTGTCTTTCTTTCTTTCTTTCTTCTTTCTTTCTTTTCTCTTTCTTTATTTCTTCTTTCTTTTTTCTTTCTTTCTTCTTTCTTTTTTCTTTCTTTCTTTCTTTCTTCCTTTTTCTTTCTTTCTTTCTTTCTTATTTCATTCTTTTTTCTTTCTTTCTTTCTTTTTTCTTTCTTTCTTTCTGTCTTTCTTTCTGTCTTTCTTTCTTTATTTTCATTCCTTTCTTCTTTCTTTATTTTTCTTTCTTTCTTTCTTTTACTTTCTTTCTTTTTTTCCTTCTTTCTTTCTTTCTTTCTTTCTTTCTTTTCCTTTCTTTCTTTCTTTCTTTCTTCTTTCTTTCTTTTTTCTTTCTTTCTTTCTTTCTTTATTTCTTCTTCCTTTATTTTTTCATTCTTTCTTTCTTTCTTTTTTCTTTCTTTTTTCTTTCTTTCTTTCTTTCTTTATTCTTTTCTTTTTCTTTCTTTCTTTCCCTTTCTTTCTCTTTTTCCTTCTTTTTTCTTCCTTTCTTTCTTTTTCTTTCTTTCCTTCTTTTTCTCTTCCTTTCTGTCTTTCTTTCTGTCTTTCTTTCTTTCTTTCTTCTTTCTTTCTTTCTTTTTCTTTCTTTCCTTTTTCTTTCTTTTTTTTTCTTTCTTTTTTCTTTCTTTTTTCTTTTTTCTCTCATTCTCTCTGTCTTTCTTTCTGTCTTTCCTTTTTCTTGCTTTTGTTCTTTCTTTCTCCCTTCTTTCTTTCTTTCTTTCTTTTTCTTTCTTTCTTTCTCTCTTTCTTTCTTTCTTTCTTTCTTTTATTCTTTTCTCTTTCTTTATTTCTTTCTTTTTTCTTTCTTTTTTTTCTTACTTTCTTTCTTTCTTTTTTCTTTCTTTCTTTCTTACTTTCTTTCTTCTTTCTTTCTTTCTTACTTTCTTTCTTTCTTTCTTTTCCTTCATTTCTTTCTTTCTGTCTTTCTTTCTGTCTTTCTTTCTTTTTTCTTTCTTTCTTCTTACTTTATTTCTTTCTTTTTCTTTCTTTCTTTCTTTCTTTCTTTTCCTTTCTTTCTTTTTTCCTTCTTCCTTTCTTTCTTTCCTTTTTTCTTTTTTTTTCTTTTTTTCTTTCTTTCTTTCTTTCTTTTTCTTTCTTTCTTTCCTTCTTTTCTTTTCTTTCTTTATTTCCTTTTTCTTTCTTTCTTTCTTTATTTCTTTTTCTTTCTTTCTTTCTTTCTGTCTTTCTTTCTTCTTTTTTCTTTCTTTCTTTTTCTTTCTTTTTCTTATTTTTCTTTCTTTCTTTTTTCTTTCTTTCTTTCTTTCTTTTTCTTTCTTTCTTTTTTCTTTCTTTTCTTTCTTTCCTTCTTTCTTTTCTGTCTTTCTTTCTGTCTTTCTTACTTTATTCTTTCTTTTTTCTTTCTTTCGTCTCTCTTTCTTTCTTTTACTTTCTTCTTCTTTTTTCTTTCTTTCTGTCTTCTTTCTTTCTTTTTCTTCCTTTCTTCTTTCTTTCTTTCTTTCTTTTCCTTTCTTTCTTTCTTTCTTTCTTCTTTCTTTCTTTTTTCTTTCTTTCTTTCTTTCTTTATTTCTTCTTCCTTTATTTTTTCATTCTTTCTTTCTTTCTTTTTTCTTTCTTTTTTCTTTCTTTCTTTCTTTCTTTATTCTTTTCTTTTTCTTTCTTTCTTTCCCTTTCTTTCTCTTTTTCCTTCTTTTTTCTTCCTTTCTTTCTTTTTCTTTCTTTCCTTCTTTTTCTCTTCCTTTCTGTCTTTCTTTCTGTCTTTCTTTCTTTCTTTCTTCTTTCTTTCTTTCTTTTTCTTTCTTTCCTTTTTCTTTCTTTTTTTTTCTTTCTTTTTTCTTTCTTTTTTCTTTTTTCTCTCATTCTCTCTGTCTTTCTTTCTGTCTTTCCTTTTTCTTGCTTTTGTTCTTTCTTTCTCCCTTCTTTCTTTCTTTCTTTCTTTTTCTTTCTTTCTTTCTCTCTTTCTTTCTTTCTTTCTTTTATTCTTTTCTCTTTCTTTATTTCTTTCTTTTTTCTTTCTTTTTTTTCTTACTTTCTTTCTTTTTTCTTTCTTTCTTTCTTACTTTCTTTCTTTCTTTCTTTTCCTTCATTTCTTTCTTTCTGTCTTTCTTTCTGTCTTTCTTTCTTTTTTCTTTCTTTCTTCTTACTTTATTTCTTTCTTTTTCTTTCTTTCTTCCTTTTTGTCTTTCTGTCTTTCTTTCTTTTTCTTTTTTTCTGTCTTTCTGTCTTTCTTTCTTCCTTTCTTTCTTTCTTTCTTTTTCCTTCTTTATTCCTTTCTTTCTTTCTGACTTTTTTCTTTCTTTTTTCTTTCTTTCTTTATTTCTTTTTCTTTCTTTCTTTCTTTCTGTCTCTCTTCTTTTTTCTTTCTTTCTTTTTCTTTGTTTTTCTTATTTTTCTTTCTTTCTTTTTTCTTTCTTTCTTTCTTTCTTTTTTCTTTCTTTCTTTCTTTCTTTCCTTCTTTTCCTTTCTTTCTTTATTTCCTTTTTCTTTCTTTCTTTCTTTCCTTTTTCTTTCTTTCTTCTTTCCTTCTTTATTTCTTTTTTTACTTTCTTTCTTTCTTTCTGTCTTTCTTTCTGTCTTTCTTTTGTTCTTTCTTTTTTCTTTCTTTCTTTCTTTCTTTTTCTTTCTTTCTTTTTTTCTTTCTTTTCTTTCTTTCCTTCTTTCTTTTCTGTCTTTCTTTCTGTCTTTCTTACATTATTCTTTCTTTTTTCTTTCTTTCGTCTTTCTTTCTTTCTTTCTTTTATTTTCTTCTTCTTTTTTTCTTTCTTTCTGTCTTTCTTTCTTTTCCTTCCTTTCTTCTTTCTTTCTTTCTTTCTTTTCCTTTCTTTCTATTTTTACTTCCTTTTTTCTTTCTATCTTTCTTTCTTTCTTTCTTTCTTTCTTTTCTTTCTTTCTTTCTTTCTTTCTTCTTTCTTTCTTTCTTTCTTCTTTCTTTCTTTCTTTCTTTTTCTTTTTTCTTTCTTTCTTTCTGTCTTTCTTTCTTTCTTTTTTCTTTCTTTCTTTCGTCTTTCTTTCTTTCTTTCTTTTACTTTCTTCTTCTTTTTTTCTTTCTTTCTTTCTGTCTTTTTTTCTTTCTTTCTTTTCCTTTCTTATTTCCTTTTTTTTTCTTTCTTTATTTTTTCTTCTTTTTCTTTCTTTCTTTCTTTCTTTTCCTTTCTTTCTTTTTTCCTTCTTGCTTTCTTTCTTTCCTTTTTTCTTTTTTTTTCTTTTTTTCTTTCTTTTTTCTTTCTTTTTCTTTCTTTCTCTCCTTCTTTTCTTTTCTTTCTTTATTTCCTTTTTCTTTCTTTCTTTCTTTATTTCTTTTTCTTTCTTTCTTTCTTTCTGTCTTTCTTTCTTCTTTTTTCTTTCTTTTTCTTTCTTTTTCTTATTTTTCTTTCTTTCTTTTTTCTTTCTTTCTTTCTTTTTCTTTCTTTCTTTTTTCTTTCTTTTCTTTCTTTCCTTCTTTCTTTTCTGTCTTTCTTTCTGTCTTTCTTACTTTATTCTTTCTTTTTTCTTTCTTTCGTCTCTCTTTCTTTCTTTCTTTTACTTTCTTCTTCTTTTTTCTTTCTTTCTATCTTCTTTCTTTCTTTTTCTTCCTTTCTTCTTTCTTTCTTTCTTTTCCTTTCTTTCTATTTTTACTTCTTTTTTTCTTTCTTTCTTTCTTTCTTCTTTCTTTCTTTCTTTCTTTTTCATTTTTCTTTCTTTCTTTCTGTCTTTCTTTCTTTCTTTTTTCTTTCTTTCTTTCGTCTTTCTTTCTTTCTTTTTTTACTTTCTTCTTCTTTTTTTCTTTCTTTCTTTCTTTTTTTCTTTCTCTCTTTTCCTTTCTTATTTCCTTTTTTTTCTTAATCTCTTTTTTCTTCTTTTTCTTTCTTTCTTTCTTTCTTTCTTTTCCTTTCTTTCTTTTTTTCCTTCTTGCTTTCTTTCTTTCCTTTTTCTTTTTTTTTCTTTCTTTCTTTCTTTCTTTCTTTCGTCTTTCTTTCCTTCTTTCTTTCTTTTAATTTCTTCTTCTTTTTTTCTTTCTTTCTTTCTGTCTTTCTTTCTTTCTTTTTTCTTTTTTCTTTCTTTCTTTCTTTCTTTCTTTTCTTTTTCTTTCTTTCTTTCTGTCTTTCTTTCTTCTTTTTTCTTTCTTTCTTTTTATTTCTTTTTCTTATTTTTCTTTCTTTCTTTTTTCTTTCTTTCTTTCTTTCTTTCTTTCTTTTCCTTTCCTTTTTAATTGCCTTTTTCTTTCTTTCTTTCTTTCTTTCCTTTTTCTTTCTTTCTTCTTTCTTTCTTTCTTTAGTTTTGTTTGTTTCTTTCTTTCTTTCTTACTTTCTGTCTTTCTTTCTCTCTTTCTTTCTTTCTTTTTTCTTTCTTTCTTTATTTTTCTTTCTTTCTTTTTTTCTTTCTTTTCTTTCTTTCCTTCTTTCTTTTCTGTCTTTCTTTCTGTCTTACTTTATTCTTTCTTTTTTCTTTCTTTCTTTCTTTCTTTCTTCCTTTCTTTCTTTTTCTTTCTTTCTTTCTTTCTGTCTTTCTTTCTAACTTTGTCTTTCTTTCTTTCTTCTTTCTTTCTTCTTTCTTTCTTTCTTTCTTCTTTCTTTTTTCCTTCTTTCTTTTTTTCTCTCTTTCTTTCTTTCTTTCTTTCTTTCTTTCTTTCTTTTCTCTTTCTTTATTTCTTCTTTCTTTTTTCTTTCTTTCTTCTTTCTTTTTTCTTTCTTTCTTTCTTTCTTCCTTTTTCTTTCTTTCTTTCTTTCTTATTTCATTCTTTTTTCTTTCTTTCTTTCTTTTTTCTTTCTTTCTTTCTGTCTTTCTTTCTGTCTTTCTTTCTTTATTTTTATTCCTTTCTTCTTTCTTTATTTTTCTTTCTTTCTTTCTTTTACTTTCTTTCTTTTTTTCCTTCTTTCTTTCTTTCTTTCTTTCTTTTCCTTTCTTTCTTTCTTTCTTCCTTCTTTCTTTCTTTCTTTATTTTTCTTTCTTTCTTTCTCTCTCTCTTTCTTTCTTTCTTTCTTTTATTCTTTTCTCTTTCTTTATTTCTTTCTTTCTTTTTTCTTTCTTTTTTTTCTTACTTTCTTTCTTTCTTTTTTCTTTCTTTCTTTCTTTTTTCTTTCTTTCTTTCTTTTCCTTCATTTCTTTCTTTCTGTCTTTCTTTCTTTTTTCTTTCTTTCTTTCTTTCTTTATTTCTTTCTTTCTTTCTTTTTTCCTTCTTTCTTTCTTTCTTTTTTCATCTATCTTTCTATCTTTCTTTTTAATTTCTTTATTTCTTTTTTCTTCCTTTCTTTCTTTTTTCTTTCTTTCTTTCTTTCTTTATTTCTTCTTCCTTTATTTTTTCTTTCTTTCTTTCTTTCTTTTTTCTTTCTTTTTTCTTTCTTTCTTTCTTTATTCTTTTCTTTTTCTTTCGTTCTTTCTTTCCCTTTCTTTCTCTTTTTCCTTATTTTTTTCTTCCTTCCTTTTTTTTCTTTCTTTCTTTCTTTTTCTCTTCCTTTCTGTCTTTCTTTCTGTCTTTCTTCTTTCTTTCTTTCTTTTTCTTTCTTTCTTTTTTCTTTCTTTTTTTTTCTTTCTTTCTTTCTTTCTTTTTTCTTTCTTTCTTTCTTACATTCCTTCTTTTCCTTTCTTTCTTTCTTTCTTTCTTTCTTTCTGTCTTTCTTTATTTCTTTCTTTCTTTCTTTCTTTACTTTTCTTTCTTTTTTCCTTCTTTCTTTCTTTCTTTCTTTTTCTTTCTTTCTTTCTTTGTATTTCTTTCTTTCTTTCTTTCTGTCTTTCTTTCTTTTCTCTTTCTTTATTTCTTTCTTTCTTTTTTCTTTCTTTTTTTTTCTTTCTGTCTTTCTTTCTTTTTTTCTTTCTTTATTCTTACTTTCTTTCTTTCTTTTTCTTTCTTTCTTCCTTTTTGTCTTTCTTTCTGTCTTTCTTTCTTTCTTTTTCATTCTTTTTTTCTGTCTTTCTGTCTTTCTTTCTTCCTTTCTTTCTTTCTTTCTTTCTTTTTCCTTCTTTATTCCTTTCTTTCTTTCTGACTTTTTTCTTTTTTCTTTCTTTCTTTATTTCTTTTTCTTTCTTTCTTTCTTTCTCTCTTTCTTTCTTCTTTTTTCTTTCTTTCTTTTTCTTTCTTTGTCTTATTTTTCTTTCTTTCTTTTTTCTTTCTTTCTTTCTTTCTTTTTTCTTTCTTTCTTTCTTTCCTTCTTTTCCTTTCTTTCTTTATTTCCTTTTTCTTTCTTTCTTTCTTTCTTTCCTTTTTCTTTCTTTCTTCTTTCCTTCTTTCTTTCTTTTTGTTTCTTTCTTTCTTTCTTTCCTTCTCTCTTTCTTTGTCTTTCTTTCTTTCTTTTTTCTTTCTTTCTTTCTTTCTTTTTCTTTCTTTCTTTTTTCTTTCTTTTCTTTCTTTCCTTCTTTCTTTTCTGTCTTTCTTTCTGTCTTTCTTTCTTTCTTTTCCTTCCTTTCTTCTTTCTTTCTTTCTTTCTTTTCCTTTCTTTCTATTTTTACTTCCTTTTTTCTTTCTATCTTTCTTTCTTTCTTTCTTTCTTTCTTTCTTTCTTTTTTCTTTCTTTCTTTCTTTCTTTCTTCTTTCTTTCTTTCTTTCTTTTTCCTTTCTTTCTTTCTTTCTGTCTTTCTTTCTTTTTTCTTTCTTTCTTTCGTCTTTCTTTCTTTCTTTCTTTTACTTTCTTCTTCTTGTTTTCTTTCTTTCTTTGTCTTTTTTTCTTTCTTTCTTTTCCTTTCTTATTTCCTTCTATTTTCTTTCTTTCTTTTTTCTTCTTTTTCTTTCTTTCTTTCTTTCTTTCTTTCTTTTCCTTTCTTTCTTTTTTTCCTTCTTGCTTTCTTTCTTTCCTTTTTTCTTTTTTTTTCTTTCTTTCTTTCTTTCTTTCTTCTTTCTTTTTTCTTTTTTTCTTTATTTCTGTCTTTCTTTATTGTTTTCTCTTTCTTTCTTTTTTCTTTCTTTTTTCTTTCTTTTTTCTTTTTTCTTTCATTCTTTCTGTCTTTCTTTCTTTCTGTTTTCTTTCTTTCTTTCGTCTTTCTTTCTTTCTTTCTTTTAATTTCTTCTTCTTTTTTTCTTTATTTCTTTCTGTCTTTCTTTCTTTCTTTCATTTTTTCTTTTTTTTTCTTTCTTTCTTTCTTTCTTCTTTCTTTTTTCTTTTTTTCTTTATTTCTGTCTTTCTTTATTGTTTTCTCTTTCTTTCCTTTTTCTTGCTTTTTTCTTTCTTTTTTCTTTTTTCTTTCATTCTTTCTGTCTTTCTTTCTTTCTTTTATTCTTTTCTCTTTATTTCTTTCTTTCTTTTTACTTTCTTTTTTTTTCTTTCTTTATTTCTTTCTTTTTTCTTTCTTTCTTTCTTACTTTCTTTCTTTCTTTTCCTTCCTTTCTTTCTTTCTGTCTTTCTTTTTGTCTTTCTTTCTGTCTTTCTTTCTTTTTCTTTCTTTTTTTCTGTCTTTCTGTCTTTCTTTCTTCCTTTCTTTCTTTCTTTCTTTCATCTTTATTTTTCCTTTCTTTCTTTCTTTCTTTCTTCTTTCTTTCTTCTTCCTTTCTTTCTTTTTTTGTCTTTCTTTCCTTCTTTCTTTCTTTCTTTTTCTTTCTTCTTCTTTTTTTCTTTCTTTCTTTCTGTCTTTCTTTCTGTCTTTCTTTCTTTTCATTCCTTTCTTCTTTCTTTAATTTTCTTTCTTTGTTTCTTTTACTTTCTTTCTTTTTTCCTTCTTTCTTTCTTTCTTTCTTTTCCTTTCTTTCTTTCTTTCTTCTTTCTTTCTTTTTTCTTTCTTTCTTTCTTTATTTCTTCTTCCTTTATTTTTTCATTCTTTCTTTCTTTCTTTTTTCTTTCTTTTTTCTTTCTTTCTTTCTTTCCTTATTCTTTTCTTTTTCTTTCTTTCTTTCCCTTTCTTTCTCTTTTTCCTTCTTTTTTCTTCCTTTCTTTCTTTTTCTTTCTTTCTTACTTTCTTTTTCTCTTCCTTTCTCTCTTTCTTTATTTCTTTCTTCTTTCTTGCTTTCTTTTTCTTTCTTTCCTTTTTCTTTCTTTTTTTTTCTTTCTTTTTTCTTTCTTTTTTCTTTTTTCTTTCATTCTTTCTGTCTTTCTTTCTTTCTTTTATTCTTTTCTCTTTCTTTCTTTCTTTCTTTTTACTTTCTTTTTTTTCTTTCTTTATTTCTTTCTTTTTTCTTTCTTTCTTTCTTACTTTCTTTCTTTCTTTCTTTTCCTTCCTTTCTTTCTTTCTGTCTTTCTTTCTGTCTTTCTTTCTTTTTTTCTTTCTTTCTTCTTACTTTCTTTCTTTCTTTCTTTCTTTTTGTCTTTCTTTCTGTCTTTCTTTCTTTTTCTTTCTTTTTTTCTGTCTTTCTGTCTTTCTTTCTTCCTTTCTTTCTTTCTTCTTTTTTCTTTCTTTCTTTTTCTTTCTTTTTCTTATTTTTCTTTCTTTCTTTTTTCTTCCTTTCTTTCTTTCTTTTTTCTTTCTTTCTTTCTTTTTTCTTTCTTTCTTTCTTTCCTTCTTTTCCTTTCTTTCTTTATTTCCTTTTTCTTTCTTTCTTTCTTTCTTTCCTTTTTCTTTCTTTCTTCTTTCCTTCTTTCTTTCTTTTTGTTTCTTTCTTTCTTTCTTTCTTTCTTTCTGTCTTTCTTTCTTTCTTTCTTTTTTCTTTCTTTCTTTCTTTTTCTTTCTTTCTTTTTTTCTTTCTTTTCTTTCTTTCCTTCTTTCTTTTCTGTTTTTCTTTCTGTCTTTCTTACTTTATTCTTTCTTTTTTCTTTCTTTCGTCTTTCTTTCTTTCTTTCTTTTACTTTCTTCTTCTTTTTTTCTTCCTTTCTGTCTTTCTTTCTTTCTTTTCCTTCCCTTCTTCTTTCTTTCTTTTTTCTTTCTTTCTTTCTTTCTTTTCCTTTCTTACTGTTTTTCCTTCCTTTTTCCTTTTTTTCT
The DNA here is from genome assembly GCA_032206185.1 of Columba guinea. Classification (NCBI taxonomy): domain Eukaryota; kingdom Metazoa; phylum Chordata; class Aves; order Columbiformes; family Columbidae; genus Columba; species Columba guinea. The sequence goes on from JAVLUU010000375.1 coordinate 123,934, forward strand.
TTCTTTCTTTCTTTCTTTCTTTCTTTCTTTCTTTCTTTCTTTCTTTTTCTTTCTTTCTTTCTTTCTGTCTTTCTTTCTATCTTTCTTTCTTTCTTTCTTTTTTCTTTCTTTCTTCTTTTTTTTCTTTCTTTCTTTATTTCAGTCTTTCTTTCTTTCTTCTTTCTTTTTTCTTTCTTTCTTTTTTCCTTTCTTTCTTTTTTCCTTCTTTCTTTTTTTCTTTCTTTCTTTCTTTCTTTCTTTTTTCTTTCTTTCTTTATTTCTTCCTTTTTCTTTCTTTCTTTCTTTCTTATTTCATTCTTTTTTCTTTCTTTCTTTCTTTCTTTCTTTCTTTCTTTTTCTTTCTTTCTTTCTGTCTTTCTTTCTGTCTTTCTTTCTTTCTTTCTTTCTTACTTTTTCTTTCTTTTTTTCTGTCTTTCTGTCTTTCTTTCTTTCTTACTTTCTTTCTTTCTTTCTTTTTCTTTCTTTCTTTCTTTCTTTTTTCTTTCTTTCTTTGTTTCTTTCTTCCTTCCTTTCTTTCTTTCTTTCTTTCTTCTTTCTTTCTTCTTTCTTTCTTTCTTTCTATTTAATTTCTTTCTTTCTTTCTATCTTTCTTCCTTGCTTTCTTTCTTTCATTCTTTCTTTCTTCTTTCTTTTTTCTTTATTTCTTTCTTTCCTTCTTCCTTTCTTCTTTCTTTCTTCCTTTCTTTCTTTCTTTCTTTCTTTATTTATTTCTTTTTTTCATTCTTTCTTTCTTGCTTTCCTTCTTTCTTTTTTCCTTCTTTTTTTTCTTTCTTTCTTTCTTTCTTCTTTCTTTCTTTTTTCTTTCTTTCTTTCTTTCTTTCTTTCTTTTTTCTTTCTTTCTTTTTTTTCTTTCTTTTTCTGTCTTTCTTTCTTTTTTCTTTCTTTCTTTCTTTCCTTATTTACTTTTTTCTTTCTTTCTTCTTTCTTTCTTTCGTTCTTTCGTTCTTCTTTCTTTCTTTCTTTCTTTTTTCTTTCTTTCTTCCTTCCTTTCTTTCTTTCTTTCTTTCTTCTTTCTTTCTTTCTTTCTTTTTCTTTCTTTTACTTTCTGTCTTTCTTTCTCTCTTTCTTTCTTTTTCTTTCTTTCTTTCTTTCTTTCTTTTTTCTTTCTTTCTTTCTTTCTTTCTTCTTTCTTTCTTTCTTCTTTCTTTCTTTTTTTCTTTCTTTCTTGCTTGCTTGCTTTCTTTATTTTTTCTTTCTTTTTTCTTTTTGTTTCTTTCTGTCTTTCTTTCTTTCTTTCTTCTTTCTTTCTTTCTTTCTTTCTTTCTTTCTTTTTCCTTCTTTCTTTCTTTTTTCTTTCTTTCATTCTTTCTTTCCTTCTTTCCTACTTTCTTTCTTTCTCTCTTCCTTTCCTACTTTTTTTCTTACTTTCTTTCTTTCCTTCTTTCTTTCATTCTATCTTTCTTTCTTTTTTCTTTCTTTTCTTTTTCTTTCTTTTTTACTTCTTTCTTCCTTTCTTTTTCTTGCCAAAAGGCAAAGAAAGACAAAGAAAGGAAAGGCAAATGGGCAAAGCAAGGCAAGGCAAGTCAAGGCAAAAAGGCAAAGAAAGGAAAGGCAAGGGAAGGCAAAAGGGAAAAGCAAGGCAAGGTAAGGCAAGGTCAATGGGCAAAGCAAGGCAAAGCAAGGCAAAAGGGCAAAGCATGGTAAGGGAAGAGAAACGGGTAAAGAAAGGCAATGCAAGGCAAAAGGGCAAAGAAAGGCAAGGTAAGGCAAAAGAGCAAAGTAAGGCTAGGCAAGGCAAGGCAAAAGAGCAAAGCAAGGAAAGGCAAAAGGGCAAAGGAAGACAATGCAAGGCAAGTCTAAAGGGCAAAGCAAGGCAAGGCAAGGCAAGGCAAAAGGGCAAAGCAAGGCAAGGCAAATGGGGAAAGCAAGGCAATGAAAGGCAAGGGAAAAGGGCAAAGCAAGGCATGGCAAGGCATAAAGGCAAACCAAGGCAAGGCAAGGCAAAAGGGCAAAGCTAAGCAAGGAAAGTCAAAAGGGAAAGCAAGACAAGGCAAGGCAAGGCAAAAGGGCAATGCAAGGCAAGGTATGGCAAAAACGCAAAGCAACGCAAGGCAAAATGGCTAAGCGACGCAAGGAAATGCAAACGGGTAAAGCAAGGCAATGCAAGGCAAAAGGGCAAAGAAAGGCAAGGCAAGGAAAGGCAAAAAGGCCAAGTGAAAAAGCAAGGAAAGTCAAAAGGGAAAGCAAGACAAGGCAAGGCAAGGAAAATAGGCAAAGCAAGGAAATGCAAAAGGGCAAAGCAAGACAATGCAAGGCTAGGCAAAAGGGCAAGAAAGGCAAGGGAAGCAATGGCAAAAGGGCAAAGTAAGGTAAGGCAACGCAAAAGAGCAAAGCAAGGCAAGGCAAGGCAAAAGGGCAAAGCAAGACAAGGCAAGGAAAGGCAAAAGAGAAAAGAAGGGCAAGGCAAGGCAAGGAAAAACGGCAAAGTAAGGCAAGGCAAGGCAAAAGGGCAAACCAAGGCAAGGCAACGCAAAAGAGCAAAGCAAGGCAAGACAAGTCAAAAGGGCAAAGCAAGGCAAGGCAAGGCAAAAGGCTAAAGAAAGGGAAGGCAAAAGGGCAAAGGAAGACAATTCAAGGCAAGTCTAAAGGGCAAAGCAAGGCAAGGCAAGGCAAAAGGGCAAAGCAAGGCATGGCAAGGCATAAAGGCAAACCAAGGCAAGGCAAGGCAAAAGGGCAAAGCTAAGCAAGGAAAGTCAAAAGGGAAAGCAAGACAATGCAAGGCAAGGCAAAAGGGCAAAGAAAGGCAAGGCAAGGAAAGGCAAAAGAGCAAAGCAAGGCAAGACAAGTCAAAAGGGCAAAGCAAGGCAAGGGAAGGCAAGGCAAAAGGGCAAAGAAAGTGAAGGCAAAGCAAACGGGTAAAGCAAGGCAAGGCAAGGCAAAAAGGCAAAGAAAGGCAAGGCAAGGAAAGGCAAAATGGAAAAGCAAGGCAAAGCAAGGCAAAAGGGCAAAGTTAAGCAAGGCAAGTCAAAAGGGAAAACAAGACAACGGAAGGCAAGGCAAAAAGGCAAAGCGAGGAAAGGCAAAAATGCAAAGCAAGGCAAGGCAAAAGGGCAAAGAGAGGCAAGGGAAGGCAAGGCAAAAGTGCAAAGCAAGGCATGCAAAGGAAAAAAAAAGAGCAAAGCAAGGCAAGGCAACGCAAAAGGGCAAAGCATGGTAAGGGAAGAGAAACGGGTAAAGAAAGGCAATGCAAGGCAAAAGGGCAAAGAAAGGCAAGGTAAGGCAAAAGAGCAAAGTAAGGCTAGGCAAGGCAAGGCAAAAGGGCAAAGCAAGGAAAGGCAAAAGGGCAAAGGAAGACAATGCAAGGCAAGGCAAAAGGGCAAGGCAAGGCATGGCAAGGCATAAAGGCAAACCAATGCAAGGCAAGGCAAAAGGGCAAAGTTAAGCAAGGCAAGTCAAAACGGAAAGCAAGACAACGGAAGGCAAGGCAAAAAGGCAAAGAAAGGAAAGGCAAAAATGCAAAGCAAGGCAAGGCAAAAGGGCAAAGCAAGTCAAGGGAAGGCAAGGAAAAAGTGCAAACCAAGGCATTCAAAGGCAACGCAAAAGGGCAAAGCAAGGCAAGCCAAAAGGGCAAGGCAAGGCAAGGCAAGGAAAGGGAAAAGGGTAAAGCAAGGAAATGCAAGGCAAAAGGGCAAAACAAGGCAAGGCAAGGCAAGTCAAAGCAAAACGGCAAAGCAAGGCAAGGCAAGGCAAAAGGCTAAAGAAAGGGAAGGCAAAGCAAACGGTTAAAGCAAGGCAAGGCAAGGCAAAAAGGCAAAGAAAGGCAAGGCAAGGAAAGGCAAATGGGCAAAGCAAGGCAAGGCAAGTCAAGGCAAAAAGGCGAAGAAAGGAAAGGCAAGGAAAGGCAAAAGGGAAAAGCATGGCAAGGTAAGGCAAGGTAAATGGGCAAAGCAAGGCAAGGCAAGGCAAAAGGGCAAAGCATGGCAAGGGAAGAGAAACGGGTAAAGAAGGACAATGGAAGGCAAAAGGGGAAAGAAAGGCAAGGCAAGGAAAGGCAAGGCAAAATGAAAAAGCAAGGAAAGGCAAAAGGGCAAAGCAAGGCAAGGCAAGGCAAAAGAGCAAAGCAAGGCAAGACAAGTCAAAAGGGCAAAGCAAAGCAAGGCAAGGCAAGGCAAAAGGGCAAAGCAAGGAAAGGAAAAAGAGCAAAGGAAGACAATGCAAGGCAAGTCTACAGGGCAAAGCAAGGCAAGGCAAGGCAAGGCAAAAGGTCAAAGCAAGGCAAGGCAAATGGGGAAAGCAAGGCAATGAAAGGCAAGGCAAAAGGGCAATGCAAGGCAAGGTAAGGCAAAAACGCAAAGCAAGGCAAGGAAAAATGGCAAAGCAAGGCAAGGCAAAGCAAACGGGTAAAGCAAGGCAATGCAAGGCAAAAGGGCAAAGAAAGGAAAGGCAAGGCAAGGCAAGACAAGGCCAAGTGAAAAAGCAAGGCAAGGCAAAAGACCAAAGCAAGGCAAGGCAAGGCAAGGCAAAAAGGCAAAGCAAGGAAAGGCAAAAGGGCAAAGCAAGACAATGCAAGGCAAGTCAAAAGGGCAAAGAAAGGCAAGGGAATGCAAGGCAAAAGGGCAAAGTAAGGTAAGGCAAAGCAAAAGAGGAAAGCAAGGCAGGGCAAAGCATGGCAAGGCAAGGAAAGGCAAAAGAGAAAAGAAGGGCAAGGCAAGGCAAGGCAAAACGGCAATGTAAGGCAAGGCAAGGCAAAAGGGCAAAGCAAGTAAAGGCAAAGCAAACGGGTAAAGCAAGGCAAGGCAAAAAGGCAAAGAAAGGCAAGGCAAGGAAAGGCAAAATGGAAAAGCAAGGCAAAGCAAGGCAAAAGAGCAAAGTTAAGCAAGGCAAGTCAAAAGGGAAAGCAAGACAACGGAAGGCAAGGCAACAAGGCAAAGAAAGGAAAGGCAAAAATGCAAAGCAAGACAAGGCAAAACGGCAAAGCAAGGCAAGGCAAGGCAAAGGAAAGGGAAGGCAAAGGAAAGGGAAGGCAAAGCAAACGGTTAAAGCAAAGCAAGGCAAGGCAAAAAGGAAAAGAAAGGCAAGGGAAGGAAAGGCAAATGGGCAAAGCAAGGCAAGGTAAGGCAAGGTACATGGGCAAAGCAAGGCAAGGCAAGGAAAGGTAAAATGGTAAAGCAAGGTAATGCAAGGCAAAAGGGCAAAGCAAGGCAATGAAAGGCAAGGCAAAAGGGAACAGCAAGGCAAGGCAAGTCAAAGCTAGGTAAGGCAAAAGAGCAAAGTAAGGCTAGGCAAAGCAAGGCAAAAGGGCAAAGCAAGGAAAGGCGAAAGGGCAAAGCAAGACAACGTAAGGCAAGTCGAAAGGGCAAAGCAAGACAAGGCAAGGCAAGGTAAAAGGGCAAAGCAAGGCAAGGCAAATGGGCAAAGCAAAGCAAGGTAAGGCAAGGTAAATGGGCAAAGCAAGGAAAGGCAAGGCAAAAGGGCAAAGCATGGCAAGGGAAGAGAAACGGGTAAAGAAGGACAATGGAAGGCAAAAGGGCAAAGAAAGGCAAGGCAAGGAAAGGCAAGGCAAAATGAAAAAGAAAGGCAAGGCAAAAGGCCAAAGCAAGGCAAGGCAAGGGAAAAGAGCAAAGCAAGGCGAGGCAAGGCAAGGCAAAAGGGCAAAGCAAGGAAAGGCAAAAGGGCAAAGCAAGGCAATGCAAGGCAATTCTAAATAGCAAAGCAAGGCAATGCAAGAGAAGGCAAAAGGGCAAACCAAGGCAAGGCAAATGGGGAAAGCAAGGTAACGAAAGGCAAGGGAAAAGGGCAAAGCAAGGCATTGCAAGGTAAAAAAGCAAACCAAGGCAAGGCAAGGGAAAAGGGCAAAGCTAAGCAAGGCAAGTCAAAAGGGAAAGCAAGACAAGGCATGGCAAGGCAAAAGGGCAATGCAAGGCAAGGTAAGGCAAAAACGCAAAGCAAGGCAAGGAAAAATGGCAAAGCAAGGCAAGGCAAAGCAAACGGGTAAATCAAGGCAATGCAAGGCAAAAGGGCAAAGAAAGGAAAGGCAAGGCAAGGCAAGACAAGGCCAAGTGAAAAAGCAAGGCAAGGCAAAAGACCAAAGCAAGGCAAGGCAAGGCAAGGCAAAAAGGCAAAGCAAGGAAAGGCAAAAGGGCAAAGCAAGACAATGCAAGGCAAGTCAAAAGGGCAAAGAAAGGCAAGGGAATGCAAGGCAAAAGGGCAAAGTAAGGTAAGGCAAAGCAAAAGAGGAAAGCAAGGCAGGGCAAAGCATGGCAAGGCAAGGAAAGGCAAAAGAGAAAAGAAGGGCAAGGCAAGGCAAGGCAAAACGGCAATGTAAGGCAAGGCAAGGCAAAAGGGCAAAGCAAGTAAAGGCAAAGCAAACGGGTAAAGCAAGGCAAGGCAAAAAGGCAAAGAAAGGCAAGGCAAGGAAAGGCAAAATGGAAAAGCAAGGCAAAGCAAGGCAAAAGAGCAAAGTTAAGCAAGGCAAGTCAAAAGGGAAAGCAAGACAACGGAAGGCAAGGCAACAAGGCAAAGAAAGGAAAGGCAAAAATGCAAAGCAAGACAAGGCAAAACGGCAAAGCAAGGCAAGGCAAGGCAAAGGAAAGGGAAGGCAAAGGAAAGGGAAGGCAAAGCAAACGGTTAAAGCAAAGCAAGGCAAGGCAAAAAGGAAAAGAAAGGCAAGGGAAGGAAAGGCAAATGGGCAAAGCAAGGCAAGGTAAGGCAAGGTACATGGGCAAAGCAAGGCAAGGCAAGGAAAGGTAAAATGGTAAAGCAAGGTAATGCAAGGCAAAAGGGCAAAGCAAGGCAATGAAAGGCAAGGCAAAAGGGAACAGCAAGGCAAGGCAAGTCAAAGCTAGGTAAGGCAAAAGAGCAAAGTAAGGCTAGGCAAAGCAAGGCAAAAGGGCAAAGCAAGGAAAGGCGAAAGGGCAAAGCAAGACAACGTAAGGCAAGTCGAAAGGGCAAAGCAAGACAAGGCAAGGCAAGGTAAAAGGGCAAAGCAAGGCAAGGCAAATGGGCAAAGCAAAGCAAGGTAAGGCAAGGTAAATGGGCAAAGCAAGGAAAGGCAAGGCAAAAGGGCAAAGCATGGCAAGGGAAGAGAAACGGGTAAAGAAGGACAATGGAAGGCAAAAGGGCAAAGAAAGGCAAGGCAAGGAAAGGCAAGGCAAAATGAAAAAGAAAGGCAAGGCAAAAGGCCAAAGCAAGGCAAGGCAAGGGAAAAGAGCAAAGCAAGGCGAGGCAAGGCAAGGCAAAAGGGCAAAGCAAGGAAAGGCAAAAGGGCAAAGCAAGGCAATGCAAGGCAATTCTAAATAGCAAAGCAAGGCAATGCAAGAGAAGGCAAAAGGGCAAACCAAGGCAAGGCAAATGGGGAAAGCAAGGTAACGAAAGGCAAGGGAAAAGGGCAAAGCAAGGCATTGCAAGGTAAAAAAGCAAACCAAGGCAAGGCAAGGGAAAAGGGCAAAGCTAAGCAAGGCAAGTCAAAAGGGAAAGCAAGACAAGGCATGGCAAGGCAAAAGGGCAATGCAAGGCAAGGTAAGGCAAAAACGCAAAGCAAGGCAAGGAAAAAGGGTAAAGAAAGGCAAGGGAAGGCAAGGCAAAAGTGCAAACCAAGGCATGCAAAGGCAACACAAAAGAGCAAAGCAAGGCAATGCACAGCAAAAGGGCAAAGCAAGACAAGGCAAGGCAAGGCAAAAGGGAATAGCAAGGCAAGGCAAGGCAAGGCAAAACGGCAAAGCAAGGCAAGGCAAGGCAAAAGGGTAAAGAATGGGAAGGCAAAGCAAACGGGTAATGCAAGGCAAGGCAAGGCAAAAAGGCAAAGAAAGGCAAAGAAAGGAAAGGCAAATGGGCAAAGCAAGGCAAGGCAAGTCAAGTCAAAACGGCAAAGAAAGTAAAGGCAAGGAAAGGCAAAACGGAAAAGCAAGGAAAGGTAAGGCAAGGTAAATGGGCAAAGCAAGGCAAGGCAAGGCAAAAGGGCAAAGCATGGTAAGGGATGAGAAACGGGTAAAAAAAGGCAATGCAAGGCAAAAGGGCAAAGAAAGGCAAGGTAAGGCAAAAGTAAGGCTAGGAAAAGCAAGGCAAAAGGGCAAAGCAAGGAAAGGCAAAAGAGCAAAGGAAAACAATGCAAGGCAAGTCTAAAGGGCAAAGCAAGGCAAGGCAAGGCAAGGCAAAAGAGCAAAGAAAGGCAAGGCAAATGGGGAAAGCAAGGTAATGAAAGGCAAAGGAAAAGGGCAAAGCAAGGCATGGCAAGGCATAAAGGCAAACCAAGGCAAGGCAAGGCAAAAGGGCAAAGCTAAGCAAGGAAAGTCAAAAGGGAAAGCAAGACAAGGCAAGGCAAGGTAAAAGGGCAATGCAAGGCAAGGTAAGGCAAAAACGCAAAGCAAGGCAAGGCAAAATGGCAAAGCAAGGCAAGGCAAAGCAAACGGGTAAAGCAAGGCAATGCAAGGCAAAAGGGCAAAGAAAGGCAAGGCAAGGAAAGGCAAAAATGAAAAGAAAGGCAAGGCAAAAGGGCAAAGAAAGGCAAGGCAAGGAAAGGCAAGGCAAAATGAAAAAGAAAGGCAAGGCAAAAGGCCAAAGCAAGGCAAGGCAAGGCAAAAGAGCAAAGCAAGGCAAGGCAAGTCAAAAGGGAAAGCAAGACAAGGCATGGCAAGGCAAAAGGGCAATGCAAGGCAAGGTAAGGCAAAAACGCAAAGCAAGGCAAGGAAAAAGGGCAAAGAAAGGCAGGGGAAGGCAAGGCAAAAGTGCAAACCAAGGCATGCAAAGGCAACACAAAAGAGCAGAGCAAGGTAATGCAAGGCAAAAGGGCAAAGCAAGACAAGGCAAGGCAAGGCAAAAGGGAATAGCAAGGCAAGGCAAGGCAAGGCAAAACGGCAAAGCAAGGCAAGGCAAGGCAGAAGGGTAAAGAAAGGGAAGGCAAAGCAAACGGGTAATGCAATGCAAGGCAAAGCAAAAAGGCAAAGAAAGGAAAAGAAAGGAAAGGCAAATGGGCAAAGCAAGGCAAGGCAAGTCAAGGCAAAACGGCAAAGAAAGGAAAGGCAAGGAAAGGCAAAACGGAAAAGTAAGGAAAGGTAAGGCAAGGTAAATGAGCAAAGCAAGGCAAGGCAAGGCAAAAGGGCAAAGCATGGTAAGGGAAGAGAAACGGGTAAAGAAAGGCAATGCAAGGCAAAAGGGCAAAGAAAGGCAAGGTAAGGCAAAAGAGCAAAGTAAGGCTAGGAAAGGCAAGGCAAAAGGGCAAAGCAAGGAAAGGCAAAAGGGCAAAGGAAAACAATGCAAGGCAAGTCTAAAGGGCAAAGCAAGGCAAGGCAAGGCAAGGCAAAAAGGCAAAGCAAGGCAAGGCAAAAAGGCAAAGCAAGGCAAGGCAAATGGGGAAAGCAAGGTAATGAAAGGCAAAGGAAAAGGGCAAAGCAAGGCATGGCAAGGCATAAAGGTAAACCAAGGCAAGGCAAGGCAAAAGGGCAAAGTAAAGCAAGGAAAGTCAAAAGGGAAAGCAAGACAAGGCAAGGCAAGGCAAAAGGGCAATGCAAGGCAAGGTAAGGCAAAAACGCAAAGCAAGGCAAGGCAAAATGGCAAAGCAAGGCAAGGCAAAGCAAACGGGTAAAGCAAGGCAATGCAAGGCAAAAGGGCAAAGAAAGGCAAGGCAAGGAAAGGCAAAAATGAAAAGAAACGCAAGGCAAAAGGGCAAAGAAAGGCAAGGGAAGGCAAGGCAAAAGTGCAAACCAAGGCATGCAAAGGCAACACAAAACAGCAAAGCAAGGCAAGGCAATGCAAAAGGGCAAAGCAAGGCAAGGCAAAAGGGCTAAGCAAGGAAAGGCAAAAGGGCAAAGCAAGACAATGCAAGGCAAGTCTAAATAGCAAAGCAAGGCAATGCAAGAGAAGGCAAAAGGGCAAACCAAGGCAAGGCAAATGGGGAAAGCAAGGTAATGAAAGGCAAGGGAAAAGGGCAAAGCAAGGCATTGCAAGGTAAAAAAGCAAACCAAGGCAAGGCAAAGGAAAAGGGCAAAGCTAAGCAAGGCAAGTCAAAAGGGAAAGCAAGACAAGGCATGGCAAGGCAAAATGGCAATGCAAGGCAAGGTAAGGCAAAAACGCAAAGCAAGGCAAGGAAAAAGGGCAAAGAAAGGCAAGGGAAGGCAAGGCAAAAGTGCAAACCAAGGCATGCAAAGGCAATACAAAAGAGCAAAGAAAGGCAAGGCAACGCAAAAGGGCAAAGCAAGGCAATGCAAAAGGGCAAGGCAAGGCAAGGCAAGGCAAAGCAAAACGGCAAAGCAAGGCAAGGCAAGGCAAAGGAAAGGGAAGGCAAAGGAAAGGGAAGGCAAAGCAAACGCTTAAAGCAAGACAAGGCAAGGCAAAAAGGCAAAGAAAGGCAAGGGAAGGAAAGGCAAATGGGCAAAGCAAGGCAAGGCAAGTCAAGGCAAAAAGGCAAAGAAATGAAAGGCAAGGAAAGGCAAAACGGAAAAGCAAGGAAAGGTAAGGCAAGGTAAATGGGCAAAGCAAGGCAAGGCAAGGAAAGGTAAAAGGGTAAAGCAAGGTAATGCAAGGCAAAAGGGCAAAGTAAGGCAATGCAAGGCAAGGCAAAAGGGAATAGCAAGGCAAGGCAAGTCAAAGCTAAACGGCAAAGCAAGGCAGGGCAAGGCAAAAGGGTAAAGAAGGGGAAGGCAAAGCAAACGGGTAAAGCAAGGCAAGGGAAGGCAAAAAGGCAAACAAAGGCAGAGAAAGGAAAGGCAAATGGGCAAAGCAAGGCAAGGCATGTCAAGGCAAAAAGGCAAAGAAAGGAAAGGCAAAGAAAGGCAAAACGGAAAAGCAAGGAAAGGTAAGGCAAGGTAAATGGGTAAAGCAAGGCAAGGCAGGGCAAAAGGCCAAGCATGGTAAGGGAAGAGAAACGGGTAAAGAAAGGCAATGCAAGGCAAAAGGGCAAAGAAAGGCAAGGTAAGGCAAAAGAGCAAAGTAAGGCTAAGGCAAGGCAAGGCAAAAGGGCAAAGCAAGGAAAGGCAAAAGGGCAAAGGAAGACAATGCAAGGCAAGTCTAAAGGGCAAAGCAAGGCAAGGAAAAGGCAAAGCAAAAGGGCAAAGCAAGGCAAGGCAAATGGGGAAAGCAAGGCAATGAAAGGCAAGGCAAAAGGGCAATGCAAGGCAAGGTAAGGCAAAAACGCAAAGTAAGGCAAGGGAAAATGTCAAAGCAAGGCAAGGCAAAGCAAACGGGTAAAGCAAGGCAATGCAAGGCAAAAGGGCAAAGAAAGGAAAGGCAAGGCAAGGCAAGACAAGGCCAAGTGAAAAAGCAAGGCAAGGCAAAAGACCAAAGCAAGGCAAGGCAAGAAAAGGCAAAAAGGCAAAGCAAGGAAAGGCAAAAGGGCAAAGCAAGACAATGCAAGGCAAGGCAAAAGTGCAAAGAAAGGCAAGGCAAGGAAAGGCAAAAGAGAAAAGAAGGGCAAGGCGAGGGAAGGCAAAAAGGCAAAGTAAGGCAAGGCAAGGCAAATGGCAAAGCAAGGCAATACAAAGCAAGGCAAAAGAGCAAAGCAAGTGAAGGCAAAGCAAACGGGTAAAGCAAGGCAAGGCAAAAAGGCAAAGAAAGGCAAGGCAAGGAAAGGCAAAATGGAAAAGCATGGCAAAGCAAGGCAAAAGGGCAAAGTTAAGCAAGGCAAGTCAAAAGGGAAAGCAAGACAACGGAAGGCAAAGGAAAAAGGCAAAGAAAGGAAAGGCAAAAATGCAAAGCAAGGCAAGGCAAAAGGGCAAAGCAAGGCAAGGGAAGGCAAGGCAAAAGTGCAAACCAAGGCATGCAAAGGCAATACAAAAGAGCAAAGCAAGGCAAGGCAACGCAAAAGGGCAAAGCAAGGCAAGGCAAAAGGGCAAGGCAAGGCAAGGCAAGGCAAAGCAAAAGGCTAAAGCAAGTGAAGGCAAAGCAAACGGGTAAAGCAAGGCAAGGCAAGGCAAAAATGCAAAGAAAGGCAAAGAAAGGAAAGGCAAATGGGCAAAGCAAGGCAAGGCAAGTCAAGGCAAAAAGGCAAAGAAAGGAAAGGCAAAGAAAGGCAAAACGGAAAAGCAAGGAAAGGTAAGGCAAGGTAAATGGGCAAAGCAAGGCAAGGCAAGGCAAAAGGGCAAAGAAAGGCAAGGTAAGGCAAAAGAGCAAAGTAAGGCTAAGGCAAGGCAAGGCAAAAGGGCAAAGCAAGGAAAGGCAAAAGGGCAAAGGAAGACAATGCAAGGCAAGTCTACAGGGCAAAGCAAAGGCAAGGCAAATGGGGAAAGCAAGGCAATGAAAGGCAAGGCAAAAGGGCAATGAAAGGCAAGGTAAGGCAAAAACGCAAAGCAAAGCAAGGCAAAATGGCAAAGCAAGGCAAGGCAAAGCAAACGGGTAAAGCAAGGCAATGCAAAGCAAAAGGGCAAAGAAAGGCAAGGGAAGGCAAGGCAAAAGGGCAAAGCAAGGCAAGGCAAGGAAAGGCAAAAGAAAAGAAGGGCAAGGCAAGGCAACCAAAACGGCAAAGTAAGGCAAGGCAAGGCAAAAGGGCAAGGCAAGGCAAGGCAAAAGAGCAAAGGAAGGCAAGACAAGTCAAAAGGGCAAAGCAAGGCAATGCAAGAGAAGGCAAAAGGGCAAACCAAGGCAAGGCAAATGGGGAAAGCAAGGTAATGAAAGGCAACGGAAAAGGGCAAAGCAGGGCAAGGCAAGGCAAAAGGCTAAAGAAAGGGAAGGCAAAGAAAATGGTTAAAGCAAGGCAAGGCAAGGCAAAAAGGCAAAGAAAGGCAAGGCAAGGCAAGGCAAATGGGCAGAGCAAAGCAAGGTAAGGCAAGGTAAATGGGCAAAGCAAGGCAAGGCAAGGCAAAAGGGCAAAGCATGTCAAGGGAAGAGAAACGGGTAAAGAAGGGCAATGCAAGGCAAAAGGGCAAAGAAAGGCAAGGCAAGGAAAGGCAAGGCAAAATGAAAAAGAAAGGCAAGGCAAAAGGCCAAAGCAAGGCAAGGCAAGGCAAAAGAGCAAAGCAAGGCGAGGCAAGGCAAGGCAAAAGGGCAAAGCAAGGAAAGGCAAAAGGGCAAAGCAAGACAATGCAAGGCAAGTCTAAAGAGCAGAGCAAGGCAATGCAAGAGAAGGCAAAAGGGCAAACCAAGGCAAGGCAAATGGGGAAAGCAAGGTAACGAAAGGCAAGGGAAAAGGGCAAAGCAAGGCATTGCAAGGTAAAAAAGCAAACGAAGGCAAGGCAAGGGAAAAGGGCAAAGCTAAGCAAGGCAAGTCAAAAGGGAAAGCAAGACAAGGCATGGCAAGGCAAAAGGGCAATGCAAGGCAAGGTAAGGCAAAAACGCAAAGCAAGGCAAGGAAAAAGGGCAAAGAAAGGCTAGGGAAGGCAAGGCAAAAGTGCAAACCAAGGCATGCAAAGGCAACACAAAAGAGCAAAGCAAGGTAATGCAAGGCAAAAGGGCAAAGCAAGACAAGGCAAGGCAAGGCAAAAGGGAATAGCAAGGCAAGGCAAGGCAAGGCAAAAGGGCAAAGCATGGTAAGGGAAGAGAAACGGGGAAAGAAAGGCAATGCAAGGCAAAAGGGCAAAGAAAGGCAAGGTAAGGCAAAAGAGCAAAGTAAGGCTAGGAAAGGCAAGGCAAAATGGCAAAGCAAGGAAAGGCAAAGCAAACGGGTAAAGCAAGGCAATGCAAGGCAAAACGGCAAAGAAAGGAAAGGCAAGGAAAGGCAAAAACGAAAAGAAAGGCAAGGCAAAAGGGCAAAGAAAGGCAAGGGAAGGCAAGGCAAAAGTGCAAACCAAGGCATGCAAAGGCAACACAAAAGAGCAAAGCAAGGCAAGGCAACGCAAAAGGGCAAAGCAAGGCAAGGAAAAAGGGCTAAGCAAGGAAAGGCAAAAGGGCAAAGCAAGACAATGCAAGGCAAGTCTAAATAGCAAAGCAAGGCAATGCAAGAGAAGGCAAAAGGGCAAACCAAGGCAAGGCAAATGGGGAAAGCAAGGTAATGAAAGGCAAGGGAAAAGGGCAAAGCAAGGCATTGCAAGGTAAAAAAGCAAACCAAGGCATGGCAAGGCAAAAGGGCAATGCAAGGCAAGGTAAGGCAAAAACGCAAAGCAAGGCAAGGAAAAAGGGCAAAGAAAGGCAAGGAAAGGCAAAAGGGCAAATGTGCAAACCAAGACATGCAAAGGCAACACAAAAGAGCAAAGCAAGGCAATGCAAGGCAAAAGGTCAAAGCAAGGCAAGGCAAGGAAAGGGAAAAGGGTAAAGCAAGGTAATGCAAGGCAAAAGGGCAAAGCAAGAGAAGGCAAGGCAAGGAAAAAGGGAATAGCAAGGCAATGCAAGGCAAAAGGGCAAAGAAAGGCAAGGCAAGGAAAGGCAAAAATGAAAAGAAAGGGAAGGCAAAAGGGCAAAGAAAGGCAAGGGAAGGCAAGGCAAAAGTGCAAACCAAGGCATGCAAAGGCAACACAAAAGAGCAAAGCAAGGCAAAGCAACGCAAAAGGGCAAAGCAAGGCAAGGCAAAACGGCAAAGCAAGGCAAGGCAAGGCAAAAGGGTAAAGAAAGGGAAGGCAAAGCAAACGGGTAAAGCAAGGCAAGGCAAGGCAAAAAGGCAAAGAAAGGCAAAGAAAGGAAAGGCAAATGGGCAAAGCAAGGCAAGGCAAGTCAAGGCAAAAAGGCAAAGAAAGGAAATGCAAGGAAAGGCAAAAGAGAAAAGAAGGGCAAGGCAAGGCAAGGCAAAACGGCAAAGTAAGGCAAGGCAAGGCAAAACGGCAAAGTAAGGCAAGGCAAGGCAAATGGCAAAGCAAGGCAATACAAAGCAAGGCAAAAGAGCAAAGCAAGTGAAGGCAAAGCAAACGGGTAAAGCAAGGCAAGGCAAAAAGGCAAAGAAAGGCAAGGCAAGGAAAGGCAAAATGGAAAAGCATGGCAAAGCAAGGCAAAAGGGCAAAGTTAAGCAAGGCAAGTCAAAAGGGAAAGCAAGACAACGGAAGGCAAGGCAAAAAGGCAAAGAAAGGAAAGGCAAAAATGCAAAGCAAGGCAAGGCAAAAGGGCAAAGCAAGGCAAGGGAAGGCAAGGCAAAAGTGCAAACCAAGGCATGCAAAGGCAATACAAAAGAGCAAAGCAAGGCAAGGCAACGCAAAAGGGCAAAGCAAGGCAAGGCAAAAGGGCAAGGCAAGGCAAGGCAAGGCAAAGCAAAACGGCAAAGCAAGGCAAGGCAAAAGGGCAAGGCAAGGCAAGGCAAGGAAAGGCAAAAGAGCAAAGCAAGGCAAGGCAAATGGGGAAAGCAATGTAATGAAAGGCAAAGGAAAAGGGCAAAGCAAGGCATGGCAAGGCATGAAGGCAAACCAAGGCAAGGCAAGGCAAAAGGGCAAAGCTAAGCAAGGAAAGTCAAAAGGGAAAGCAAGACAAGGCAAGGCAAGGCAAAATGGCAAAGCAAGGCAAGGCAAAGCAAACGGGTAAAGCAAGGCAATGCAAGGCAAAAGGGCAAAGAAAGGCAAGGCAAGGAAAGGCAAAAATGAAAAGCAAGGCAAGGCAAAAGGGCAAAGAAAGGCAAGGGAAGGCAAGGCAAAAGTGCAAACCAAGGCATGCAAAGGCAATACAAAAGAGCAAAGCAAGGCAAGGCAACGCAAAAGGGCAAAGCAAGGCAAGGCAAAAGGGCAAGGCAAGGCAAGGCAAGGCAAAGCAAAAGGCTAAAGCAAGTGAAGGCAAAGCAAACGGGTAAAGCAAGGCAAGGCAAGGCAAAAATGCAAAGAAAGGCAAAGAAAGGAAAGGCAAATGGGCAAAGCAAGGCAAGGCAAGTCAAGGCAAAAAGGCAAAGAAAGGAAAGGCAAAGAAAGGCAAAACGGAAAAGCAAGGAAAGGTAAGGCAAGGTAAATGGGCAAAGCAAGGCAAGGCAAGGCAAAAGGGCAAAGAAAGGCAAGGTAAGGCAAAAGAGCAAAGTAAGGCTAAGGCAAGGCAAGGCAAAAGGGCAAAGCAAGGAAAGGCAAAAGGGCAAAGGAAGACAATGCAAGGCAAGTCTACAGGGCAAAGCAAGGCAAGGCAAGGCAAAAGGGCAAAGCAAAGGCAAGGCAAATGGGGAAAGCAAGGCAATGAAAGGCAAGGCAAAAGGGCAATGAAAGGCAAGGTAAGGCAAAAACGCAAAGCAAAGCAAGGCAAAATGGCAAAGCAAGGCAAGGCAAAGCAAACGGGTAAAGCAAGGCAATGCAAAGCAAAAGGGCAAAGAAAGGCAAGGGAAGGCAAGGCAAAAGGGCAAAGCAAGGCAAGGCAAGGAAAGGCAAAAGAAAAGAAGGGCAAGGCAAGGCAACCAAAACGGCAAAGTAAGGCAAGGCAAGGCAAAAGGGCAAGGCAAGGCAAGGCAAAAGAGCAAAGCAAGGCAAGACAAGTCAAAAGGGCAAAGCAAGGCAATGCAAGAGAAGGCAAAAGGGCAAACCAAGGCAAGGCAAATGGGGAAAGCAAGGTAATGAAAGGCAACGGAAAAGGGCAAAGCAGGGCAAGGCAAGGCAAAAGGCTAAAGAAAGGGAAGGCAAAGCAAATGGTTAAAGCAAGGCAAGGCAAGGCAAAAAGGCAAAGAAAGGCAAGGCAAGGCAAGGCAAATGGGCAGAGCAAAGCAAGGTAAGGCAAGGTAAATGGGCAAAGCAAGGCAAGGCAAGGCAAAAGGGCAAAGCATGTCAAGGGAAGAGAAACGGGTAAAGAAGGGCAATGCAAGGCAAAAGGGCAAAGAAAGGCAAGGCAAGGAAAGGCAAGGCAAAATGAAAAAGAAAGGCAAGGCAAAAGGCCAAAGCAAGGCAAGGCAAGGCAAAAGAGCAAAGCAAGGCAAGGCAAAGCAAACGGGTAAAGCAAGGCAATGCAAGGCAAAAGGGCAAAGAAAGGCAAGGCAAGGCAAGGCAAAAGGGCAAAGCAAGGCAAGGCAAATGGGGAAAGCAAGGCAATGAAAGGCAAGGCAAAAGGGCAAAGCAAGGCAAGGTAAGGCAAAAACGCAAAGCAAGGCAAGGCAAAATGGCAAAGCAAGGCAAGGCAAAGCAAACGGGTAAAGCAAGGCAATGCAAGGCAAAAGGGCAAAGAAAGGAAAGGCAATGCAAGGCAAGACAAGGCCAAGTGAAAAAGCAAGGCAAGGCAAAAGACCAAAGCAAGGCAAGGCAAGGCAAGGCAAAAAGGCAAAGCAAGGAAAGGCAAAAGGGCAAAGCAAGACAATGCAAGGCAAGGCAAAAGGGCAAAGAAAGGCAAGGGAATCCAAGGCAAAAGGGCAAAGTAAGGCAAGGCAAAGCAAAAGAGCAAAGCAAGGCAAGGCAAGGCAAAAGGGCAAAGCATGGCAAGGCAAGGAAAGGCAAAAGAGAAAAGAAGGGCAAGGCAAGGCAAGGTAAAACGGCAAAGTAAGGCAAGGCAAGGCAAAACGGCAAAGTAAGGCAAGGCAAGGCAAATGGCAAAGCAAGGCAATACAAAGCAAGGCAAAAGAGCAAAGCAAGTGAAGGCAAAGCAAACGGGTAAAGCAAGGCAAGGCAAAAAGGCAAAGAAAGGCAAGGCAAGGAAAGGCAAAATGGAAAAGCATGGCAAAGCAAGGCAAAAGGGCAAAGTTAAGCAAGGCAAGTCAAAAGGGAAAGCAAGACAACGGAAGGCAAGGCAAAAAGGCAAAGAAAGGAAAGGCAAAAATGCAAAGCAAGGCAAGGCAAAAGGGCAAAGCAAGGCAAGGGAAGGCAAGGCAAAAGTGCAAACCAAGGCAAGGCAAATGGGGAAAGCAAGGTAATGAAAGGCAAAGGAAAAGGGCAAAGCAAGGCATGGCAAGGCATGAAGGCAAACCAAGGCAAGGCAAGGCAAAAGGGCAAAGCTAAGCAAGGAAAGTCAAAAGGGAAAGCAAGACAAGGCAAGGCAAGGCAAAATGGCAAAGCAAGGCAAGGCAAAGCAAACGGGTAAAGCAAGGCAATGCAAGGCAAAAGGGCAAAGAAAGGCAAGGCAAGGAAAGGCAAAAATGAAAAGCAAGGCAAGGCAAAAGGGCAAAGAAAGGCAAGGGAAGGCAAGGCAAAAGTGCAAACCAAGGCATGCAAAGGCAACACAAAAGAGCAAAGCAAGGCAAAGCAACGCAAAAGGGCAAAGCAAGGCAAGGCAAAAGGGCAAAGCAAGGAAAGGCAAGGAAAGGGAAAAGGGTAAAGCAAGGTAATGCAAGGCAAAAGGGCAAAGCAAGGCAAGGCAAGGCAAAAGGGTAAAGAAAGGGAAGGCAAAGCAAACGGGTAAAGCAAGGCAAGGCAAGGCAAAAAGGCAAAGAAAGGCAAAGAAAGGAAAGGCAAATGGGCAAAGCAAGGCAAGGCAAGTCAAGGCAAAAAGGCAAAGAAAGGAAAGGCAAGGAAAGGCAAAACGGAAAAGAAAGGAAAGGTAAAGCAAGGTAATTCAAGGCAAAAGGGCAAAGCAAGACAAGGCAAGGCAAAAGGGTAAAGAAAGGGAAGGCAAAGCAAACGGGTAAAGCAAGGCAAGGCAAGGCAAAAAGGCAAAGAAAGGCAAAGAAAGGAAAGGCAAATGGGCAAAGCAAGGCAAGGCAAGTCAAGGCAAAAAGGCAAAGAAAGGAAAAACAAGGAAAGGCAAAACGGAAAAGAAAGGAAAGGTAAGGCAAGGTAAATGGGCAAAGCAAGGCAAGGCAAGGCAAAAGGGCAAAGCATGGTAAGGGAAGAGAAACGGGTAAAGAAAGGCAATGCAAGGCAAAAGGGCAAAGAAAGGCAAGGTAAGGCAAAAGAGCAAAGTAAGGCTAAGGCAAGGCAAGGCAAAAGGGCAAAGCAAGGAAAGGCAAAAGGGCAAAGGAAGACAATGCAAGGCAAGTCTACAGGGCAAAGCAAGGCAAGGCAAGGCAAGGCAAAAGGGCAAAGCAAGGCAAGGCAAGGCAAAAGGGTAAAGAAAGGGAAAGCAAAGCAAACGGGTAAAGCAAGGCAAGGCAAGGCAAAAAGGCAAAAAAAGGCAAAGAAAGGAAAGGCAAATGGGCAAAGCAAGGCAAGGCAAGTCAAGGCAAAAAGGCAAAGAAAGGAAAGGCAAGGAAAGGCAAAACGGAAAAGCAAGGAAAGGTAAGGCAAGGTAAATGGGCAAAGCAAGGCAAGACAAGGCAAAAGGGCAAAGCATGGTAAGGGAAGAGAAATGGGTAAAGAAAGGCAATGCAAGGCAAAAGGGCAAAGCAAGGCAAGGCAAATGGGGAAAGCAAGGCAATGAAAGGCAAGGCAAAAGGGCAATGCAAGGCAAGGTAAGGCAAAAACGCAAAGCATGGCAAGGCAAAATGGCAAAGCAAGGCACGGCAAAGCAAACGGGTAAAGCAAGGCAATGCAAGGCAAAAGGGCAAAGAAAGGAAAGGCAAAGCAAGGCAAGACAAGGCCAAGTGAAAAAGCAAGGCAAGGCAAAAGACCAAAGCAAGGCAAGGCAAGGCAAGGCAAAAAGGCAAAGCAAGGAAAGGCCAAAGGGCAAAGCAAGACAATGCAAGGCAAGGCAAAAGGGCAAAGAAAGGCAAGGGAATGCAAGGCAAAAGGGCAAAGTAAGGCAAGGCAAAGCAAAAGAGCAAAGCAAGGCAGGGCAAGGCAAAAAGGCAAAGCAAGGAAAGGCCAAAGGGCAAAGCAAGACAATGCAAGGCAAGGCAAAAGGGCAAAGAAAGGCAAGGGAATGCAAGGCAAAAGGGCAAAGTAAGGCAAGGCAAAGCAAAAGAGCAAAGCAAGGCAGGGCAAGGAAAAAGGGCAAAGCATGGCAAGGCAAGGAAAGGCAAAAGAGAAAAGAAGGGCAAGGCAAGGCAAGGCAAAACGGCAAAGTAAGGCAAGGCAAGGCAAAACGGCAAAGTAAGGCAAGGCAAGGCAAATGGCAAAGCAAGGCAATACAAAGCAAGGCAAAAGAGCAAAGCAAGTGAAGGCAAAGCAAACGGGTAAAGCAAGGCAAGGCAAAAATGCAAAGCAAGGCAAGGCAAAAGGGGAAGAAAGGCAAGGGAAGGCAAGGCAAAAGTGCAAACCAAGGCATGCAAAGGCAACACAAAAGAGCAAAGCAAGGCAAAGCAACGCAAAAGGGCAAAGCAAGGCAAGGCAAAAGGGCAAAGCAAGGAAAGGCAAGGAAAGGGAAAAGGGCAAAGCAAGGCAAGGCAAGTCAAAAGGGTAAAGAAAGGGAAAGCAAAGCAAACGGGTAAAGCAAGGCAAGGCAAGGCAAAAAGGCAAAAAAAGGCAAAGAAAGGAAAGGCAAATGGGCAAAGCAAGGCAAGGCAAGTCAAGACAAAAAGGCAAAGAAAGGAAAGGCAAGGAAAGGCAAAACGGAAAAGCAAGGAAAGGTAAGGCAAGGTAAATGGGCAAAGCAAGGCAAGACAAGGCAAAAGGGCAAAGCATGGTAAGGGAAGAGAAACGGGTAAAGAAAGGCAATGCAAGGCAAAAGGGCAAAGCAAGGCAAGGCAAATGGGGAAAGCAAGGCAATGAAATGCAAGGCAAAAGGGCAATGCAAGGCAAGGTAAGGCAAAAACGCAAAGCATGGCAAGGCAAAATGGCAAAGCAAGGCACGGCAAAGCAAACGGGTAAAGCAAGGCAATGCAAGGCAAAAGGGGAAAGAAAGGAAAGGCAAAGCAAGGCAAGACAAGGCCAAGTGAAAAAGCAAGGCAAGGCAAAAGACCAAAGCAAGGCAAGGCAAGGCAAGGCAAAAAGGCAAAGCAAGGAAAGGCCAAAGGGCAAAGCAAGACAATGCAAGGCAAGGCAAAAGGGCAAAGAAAGGCAAGGGAATGCAAGGCAAAAGGGCAAAGTAAGGTAAGGCAAAGCAAAAGAGCAAAGCAAGGCAGGGCAAGGCAAAAGGGCAAAGCATGGCAAGGCAAGGAAAGGCAAAAGAGAAAAGAAGGGCAAGGCAAGGCAAAACGGCAAAGTAAGGCAAGGCAAGGCAAAACGGCAAAGTAAGGCAAGGCAAGGCAAATGGCAAAGCAAGGCAATACAAAGCAAGGCAAAAGAGCAAAGCAAGTGAAGGCAAAGCAAACGGGTAAAGCAAAGCAAGGCAAAAAGGCAAAGAAAGGCAAGGCAAGGAAAGGCAAAATGGAAAAGCATGGCAAAGCAAGGCAAAAGGGCAAAGTTAAGCAACGCAAGTCAAAAGGGAAAGCAAAACAACGGAAGGCAAGGCAAAAAGGCAAAGAAAGGAAAGGCAAAAATGCAAAGCAAAGCAAGGCAAAAGGGCAAAGCAAGGCAAGGGAAGGCAAGGCAAAAGTGCAAACCAAGGCATGCAAAGGCAATACAAAAGAGCAAAGCAAGGCAAGGCAACGCAAAAGGGCAAAGCAAGGCAAGGCAAAAGGGCAAGGCAAGGCAAGGCAAGGCAAAGCAAAACGGCAAAGCAAGGCAAGGCAAGGCAAAAGGGCAAAGAAAGGCAAGGTAAGGCAAAAGAGCAAAGTAAGGCTAGGAAAGGCAAGTCAAAAGGGCAAAGCAAGGCAAGGCAAGTCAAGGCAAAAGAGCAAAGCAAGGCAAGGCAAATGGGGAAAGCAAGGTAATGAAAGGCAAAGGAACAGGGCAAAGCAAGGCATGGCAAGGCATGAAGGCAAACCAAGGCAAGGCAAGGCAAAAGGGCAAAGCTAAGCAAGGAACGTCAAAAGGGAAAGCAAGACAAGGCAAGGCAAGGCAAAATGGCAAAGCAAGGCAAGGCAAAGCAAACGGGTAAAGCAAGGCAATGCAAGGCAAAAGGGCAAAGAAAGGCAAGGGAAGGCAAGGCAAAAGTGCAAACCAAGGCATGCAAAGGCAACACAAAAGAGCAAAGCAAGGCAAAGCAACGCAAAAGGGCAAAGCAAGGCAAGGCAAAAGGGCAAAGCAAGGAAAGGCAAGGAAAGGGAAAAGGGTAAAGCAAGGTAATGCAAGGCAAAAGGGCAAAGCAAGGCAGGGCAAGGCAAAAGGGTAAAGAAAGGGAAGGCAAAGCAAACGGGTAAAGCAAGGCAAGGCAAGGCAAAAAGGCAAAGAAAGGCAAAGAAAGGAAAGGCAAATGGGCAAAGCAAGGCAAGGCAAGTCAAGGCAAAAAGGCAAAGAAAGGAAAGGCAAGGAAAGGCAAAACGGAAAAGCAAGGAAAGGTAAGGCAAGGTAAATGGGCAAAGCAAGGCAAGACAAGGCAAAAGGGCAAAGCATGGTAAGGGAAGAGAAACGGGTAAAGAAAGGCAATGCAAGGCAAAAGGGCAAAGAAAGGCAAGGAAAGGCAAAAGAGCAAAGTAAGGCTAAGGCAAGGCAAGGCAAAAGGGCAAAGCAAGGAAAGGCAAAAGGGCAAAGGAAGACAATGCAAGGCAAGTCTGCAGGGCAAAGCAAGGCAAGGCAAGGCAAGGCAAAAGGGCAAAGCAAGGCAAGGCAAATGGGGAAAGCAAGGCAATGAAAGGCAAGGCAAAAGGGCAATGCAAGGCAAGGTAAGGCAAAAGGGCAATGCAAGGCAAGGTAAGGCAAAAACGCAAAGCAAGGCAAGGCAAAATGGCAAAGCAAGGCAAGGCAAAGCAAACGGGTAAAGCAAGGCAATGCAAGGCAAAAGGGCAAAGAAAGGAAAGGCAAAGCAAGGCAAGACAAGGCCAAGTGAAAAAGCAAGGCAAGGCAAAAGACCAAAGCAAGGCAAGGCAAGGCAAGGCAAAAAGGCAAAGCAAGGAAAGGCCAAAGGGCAAAGCAAGACAATGCAAGGCAAGGCAAAAGGGCAAAGAAAGGCAAGGGAATGCAAGGCAAAAGGGCAAAGTAAGGCAAGGCAAAGCAAAAGAGCAAAGCAAGGCAGGGCAAGGCAAAAGGGCAAAGCATGACAAGGCAAGGAAAGGCAAAAGAGAAAAGAAGGGCATGGCAAGGCAAGGCAAAACGGCAAAGTAAGGCAAGGCAAGGCAAAACGGCAAAGTAAGGCAAGGCAAGGCAAATGGCAAAGCAAGGCAATACAAAGCAAGGCAAAAGGGCAAAGCAAGTGAAGGCAAAGCAAACGGGTAAAGCAAGGCAATGCAAAAAGGCAAAGAAAGGCAAGGCAAGGAAAGGCAAAATGGAAAAGCATGGCAAAGCAAGGCAAAAGGGCAAAGTTAAGCAAGGCAAGTCAGAAGGGAAAGCAAGACAACGGAAGGCAAGGCAAAAAGGCAAAGAAAGGAAAGGCAAAAATGCAAAGCAAGGCAAGGCAAAAGGGCAAAGCAAGGCAAGGGAAGGCAAGGCAAAAGTGCAAACCAAGGCATGCAAAGGCAATACAAAAGAGCAAAGCCAGGCAAGGCAACGCAAAAGGGCAAAGCAAGGCAAGGCAAAAGGGCAAGGCAAGGCAAGGCAAGGCAAAGCAAAACGGCAAAGCAAGGCAAGGCAAGGCAAAAGGGTAAAGAAAGGGAAAGCAAAGCAAACGGGTAAAGCAAGGCAAGGCAAGGCAAAAAGTCAAAGAAAGGCAAAGAAAGGAAAAGCAAATGGGCAAAGCAATGCAAGGCAAGTCAAGGCAAAAAGGCAAAGAAAGGAAAGGCAAGGAAAGGCAAAACGGAAAAGCAAGGAAAGGTAAGGCAAGGTAAATGAGCAAAGCAAGGCAAGGCAAGGGAAAAAGGCAAAGCATGGTAAGGGAAGAGAAACGGGTAAAGAAAGGCAATGCAAGGCAAAAGGGCAAAGAAAGTCAAGGTAAGGCAAAAGAGCAAAGTAAGGCTAGGAAAGGCAAGGCAAAAGGGCAAAGCAAGGAAAGGCAAAAGGGCAAAGGAAAACAATGCAAGGCAAGTCTAAAGGGCAAAGCAAGGCAAGGCAAGGCAAGGCAAAAGAGCAAAGCAAGGCAAGGCAAATGGGGAAAGCAAGGAAATGAAAGGCAAAGGAACAGGGCAAAGCAAGGCATGGCAAGGCATGAAGGCAAACCAAGGCAAGGCAAGGCAAAAGGGCAAAGCTAAGCAAGGAAAGTCAAAAGGGAAAGCAAGACAAGGCAAGGCAAGGCAAAATGGCAAAGCAAGGCAAGGCAAAGCAAACGGGTAAAGCAAGGCAATGCAAGGCAAAAGGGCAAAGAAAGGCAAGGCAAGGAAAGGTAAAAATGAAAAGCAAGGCAAGGCAAAAGGGCAAAGAAAGGCAAGGCAAGGAAAGGCAAAAATGAAAAGCAAGGCAAGGCAAAAGGGCAAAGAAAGGCAAGGGAAGGCAAGGCAAAAGTGCAAACCAAGGCATGCAAAGGCAACACAAAAGAGCAAAGCAAGGCAAGGCAAAAGGGCAAAGCAAGGAAAGGCAAAAGGGCAAAGCAAGGAAAGGCAAGGAAAGGGAAAAGGGTAAAGCAAGGTAATGCAAGGCAAAAGGGCAAAGCAAGGCAAGGTAAGGCAAAAGGGCAAAGCAAGGCAAGGTAAGGCAAAAGAGCAAAGTAAGGCTAAGGCAAGGCAAGTCAAAAGGGCAAAGAAAGGAAAGGCAAAAGGGCAAAGGAAGACAATGCAAGGCAAGTCTACAGGGCAAAGCAAGGCAAGGCAAGGCAAAAGGGCAAAGCAAGGCAAGGCAAGGCAAAAGGGTAAAGAAAGGGAAAGCAAAGCAAACGGGTAAAGCAAGGCAAGGCAAGGCAAAAAGGCAAAAAAAGGCAAAGAAAGGAAAGGCAAATGGGCAAAGCAAGGCAAGGCAAGTCAAGGCAAAAAGGCAAAGAAAGGAAAGGCAAGGAAAGGCAAAACGGAAAAGCAAGGAAAGGTAAGGCAAGGTAAATGGGCAAAGCAAGGCAAGACAAGGCAAAAGGGCAAAGCATGGTAAGGGAAGAGAAACGGGTAAAGAAAGGCAATGCAAGGCAAAAGGGCAAAGAAAGGCAAGGTAAGGCAAAAGAGCAAAGTAAGGCTAAGGCAAGGCAAGGCAAAAGGGCAAAGCAAGGAAAGGCAAAAGGGCAAAGGAAGACAATGCAAGGCAAGTCTACAGGGCAAAGCAAGGCAAGGCAAGGCAAGGCAAAAGGGCAAAGCAAGGCAAGGCAAATGGGGAAAGCAAGGCAATGAAAGGCAAGGCAAAAGGGCAATGCAAGGCAAGGTAAGGCAAAAACGCAAAGCAAGGCAAGGCAAAATCGCAAAGCAAGGCAAGGCAAAGCAAACGGGTAAAGCAAGGCAATGCAAGGCAAAAGGGCAAAGAAAGGAAAGGCAATGCAAGGCAAGACAAGGCCAAGTGAAAAAGCAAGGCAAGGCAAAAGGGCAAAGCAAGGCAAGGCAAATGGGGAAAGCAAGGCAATGAAAGGCAAGGCAAAAGGGCAATGCAAGGCAAGGTAAGGCAAAAACGCAAAGCAAGGCAAGGCAAAATGGCAAAGCAAGGCAAGGCAAAGCAAACGGGTAAAGCAAGGCAATGCAAGGCAAAAGGGCAAAGAAAGGAAAGGCAATGCAAGGCAAGAAAAGGCCAAGTGAAAAAGCAAGGCAAGGCAAAAGACCAAAGCAAGGCAAGGCAAGGCAAGGCAAAAAGGCAAAGCAAGGAAAGGCAAAAGGGCAAAGCAAGACAATGCAAGGCAAGGCAAAAGGGCAAAGAAAGGCAAGGGAATCCAAGGCAAAAGGGCAAAGTAAGGTAAGGCAAAGCAAAAGAGCAAAGCAAGGCAAGGCAACGCAAAAGGGCAAAGCATGGCAAGGCAAGGAAAGGCAAAAGAGAAAAGAAGGGCAAGGCAAGGCAAGGCAAAACGGCAAAGTAAGGCAAGGCAAGGCAAAACGGCAAAGTAAGGCAAGGCAAGGCAAATGGCAAAGCAAGGCAATACAAAGCAAGGCAAAAGAGCAAAGCAAGTGAAGGCAAAGCAAACGGGTAAAGCAAGGCAAGGCAAAAAGGCAAAGAAAGGCAAGGCAAGGAAAGGCAAAATGGAAAAGCATGGCAAAGCAAGGCAAAAGGGCAAAGTTAAGCAAGGCAAGTCAGAAGGGAAAGCAAGACAACGGAAGGCAATGCAAAAAGGCAAAGAAAGGAAAGGCAAAAATGCAAAGCAAGGCAAGGCAAAAGGGCAAAGCAAGGCAAGGGAAGGCAAGGCAAAAGTGCAAACCAAGGCATGCAAAGGCAATACAAAAGAGCAAAGCAAGGCAAGGCAACGCAAAAGGGCAAAGCAAGGCAAGGCAAAAGGGCAAGGCAAGGCAAGGCAAGGCAAAGCAAAACGGCAAAGCAAGGCAAGGCAAGGCAAAAGGGTAAAGAAAGGGAAAGCAAAGCAAACGGGTAAAGCAAGGCAAGGCAAGGCAAAAAGGCAAAGAAAGGCAAAGAAAGGAAAGGCAAATGGGCAAAGCAAGGCAAGGCAAGTCAAGGCAAAAAGGCAAAGAAAGGAAAGGCAAGGAAAGGCAAAACGGAAAAGCAAGAAAAGGTAAGGCAAGGTAAATGGGCAAAGCAAGGCAAGGAAAGGCAAAAAGGCAAAGCATGGTAAGGGAAGAGAAACGGGTAAAGAAAGGCAATGCAAGGCAAAAGGGCAAAGAAAGTCAAGGTAAGGCAAAAGAGCAAAGTAAGGCTAGGAAAGGCAAGGCAAAAGGGCAAAGCAAGGAAAGGCAAAAGGGCAAAGGAAAACAATGCAAGGCAAGTCTAAAGGGCAAAGCAAGGCAAGGCAAGGCAAGGCAAAAGAGCAAAGCAAGGCAAGGCAAATGGGGTAAGCAAGGTAATGAAAGGCAAAGGAACAGGGCAAAGCAAGGCATGGCAAGGCATGAAGGCAAACCAAGGCAAGGCAAGGCAAAAGGGCAAAGCTAAGCAAGGAAAGTCAAAAGGGAAAGCAAGACAAGGCAAGGCAAGGCAAAATGGCAAAGCAAGGCAAGGCAAAGCAAACGGGTAAAGCAAGGCAATGCAAGGCAAAAGGGCAAAGAAAGGCAAGGCAAGGAAAGGCAAAAATGAAAAGCAAGGCAAGGCAAAAGGGCAAAGAAAGGCAAGGGAAGGCAAGGCAAAAGTGCAAACCAAGGCATGCAAAGGCAACACAAAAGAGCAAAGCAAGGCAAAGCAACGCAAAAGGGCAAAGCAAGGCAAGGCAAAAGGCAAAGCAAGGAAAGGCAAGGAAAGGGAAAAGGGTAAAGCAAGGTAATGCAAGGCAAAAGGGCAAAGCAAGGCAAGGCAAGGCAAAAGGGTAAAGAAAGGGAAGGCAAAGCAAACGGGTAAAGCAAGGCAAGGCAAGGCAAAAAGGCAAAGAAAGGCAAAGAAAGGAAAGGCAAATGGGCAAAGCAAGGCAAGGCAAGTCAAGGCAAAAAGGCAAAGAAAGGAAAGGCAAGGAAAGGCAAAACGGAAAAGAAAGGAAAGGTAAGGCAAGGTAAATGGGCAAAGCAAGGCAAGACAAGGCAAAAGGGCAAAGCATGGTAAGGGAAGAGAAACGGGTAAAGAAAGGCAATGCAAGGCAAAAGGGCAAAGAAAGGCAAGGTAAGGCAAAAGAGCAAAGTAAGGCTAAGGCAAGGCAAGGCAAAAGGGCAAAGAAAGGAAAGGCAAAAGGGCAAAGGAAGACAATGCAAGGCAAGTCTACAGGGCAAAGCAAGGCAAGGCAAGGCAAGGCAAAAGGGCAAAGCAAGGCAAGGCAAGGCAAAAGGGTAAAGAAAGGGAAAGCAAAGCAAACGGGTAAAGCAAGGCAAGGCAAGGCAAAAAGGCAAAAAAAGGCAAAGAAAGGAAAGGCAAATGGGCAAAGCAAGGCAAGGCAAGTCAAGGCAAAAAGGCAAAGAAAGGAAAGGCAAGGAAAGGCAAAACGGAAAAGCAAGGAAAGGTAAGGCAAGGTAAATGGGCAAAGCAAGGCAAGACAAGGCAAAAGGGCAAAGCATGGTAAGGGAAGAGAAATGGGTAAAGAAAGGCAATGCAAGGCAAAAGGGCAAAGCAAGGCAAGGCAAATGGGGAAAGCAAGGCAATGAAAGGCAAGGCAAAAGGGCAATGCAAGGCAAGGTAAGGCAAAAACGCAAAGCATGGCAAGGCAAAATGGCAAAGCAAGGCACGGCAAAGCAAACGGGTAAAGCAAGGCAATGCAAGGCAAAAGGGCAAAGAAAGGAAAGGCAAAGCAAGGCAAGACAAGGCCAAGTGAAAAAGCAAGGCAAGGCAAAAGACCAAAGCAAGGCAAGGCAAGGCAAGGCAAAAAGGCAAAGCAAGGAAAGGCCAAAGGGCAAAGCAAGACAATGCAAGGCAAGGCAAAAGGGCAAAGAAAGGCAAGGGAATCCAAGGCAAAAGGGCAAAGTAAGGCAAGGCAAAGCAAAAGAGCAAAGCAAGGCAGGGCAAGGCAAAAGGGCAAAGCATGGCAAGGCAAGGAAAGGTAAAAGAGAAAAGAAGGGCAAGGCAAGGCAAAACGGCAAAGTAAGGCAAGGCAAGGCAAAACGGCAAAGTAAGGCAAGGCAAGGCAAATGGCAAAGCAAGGCAATACAAAGCAAGGCAAAAGAGCAAAGCAAGTGAAGGCAAAGCAAACGGGTAAAGCAAGGCAAGGCAAAAAGGCAAAGAAAGGCAAGGCAAGGAAAGGCAAAATGGAAAAGCATGGCAAAGCAAGGCAAAAGGGCAAAGTTAAGCAAGGCAAGTCAGAAGGGAAAGCAAGACAACGGAAGGCAAGGCAAAAAGGCTAAGAAAGGAAAGGCAAAAATGCAAAGCAAGGCAAGGCAAAAGGGCAAAGCAAGGCAAGGGAAGGCAAGGCAAAAGTGCAAACCAAGGCATGCAAAGGCAATACAAAAGAGCAAAGCAAGGCAAGGCAACGCAAAAGGGCAAAGCAAGGCAAGGCAAAAGGGCAAAGCAAGGAAAGGCAAGGAAAGGGAAAAGGGTAAAGCAAGGTAATGCAAGGCAAAAGGGCAAAGCAAGTCAAGGCAAGGCAAACGGGTAAAGCAAGGCAAGGCAAGGCAAAAAGGCAAAGAAAGGCAAAGAAAGGAAAGGCAAATGGGCAAAGCAAGGCAAGGCAAGTCAAGGCAAAAAGGCAAAGAAAGGAAAGGCAAGGAAAGGCAAAACGGAAAAGCAAGGAAAGGTAAGGCAAGGTAAATGAGCAAAGCAAGGTAAGGCAAGGCAAAAAGGCAAAGCATGGTAAGGGAAGAGAAACGGGTAAAGAAAGGCAATGCAAGGCAAAAGGGCAAAGAAAGTCAAGGTAAGGCAAAAGAGCAAAGTAAGGCTAGGAAAGGCAAGGCAAAAGGGCAAAGCAAGGAAAGGCAAAAGGGCAAAGGAAAACAATGCAAGGCAAGTCTAAAGGGCAAAGCAAGGCAAGGCAAGGCAAGGCAAAAGAGCAAAGCAAGGCAAGGCAAATGGGGAAAGCAAGGAAATGAAAGGCAAAGGAACAGGGCAAAGCAAGGCATGGCAAGGCATGAAGGCAAACCAAGGCAAGGCAAGGCAAAAGGGCAAAGCTAAGCAAGGAAAGTCAAAAGGGAAAGCAAGACAAAGCAAGGCAAGGCAAAATGGCAAAGCAAGGCAAGGCAAAGCAAACGGGTAAAGCAAGGCAATGCAAGGCAAAAGGGCAAAGAAAGGCAAGGCAAGGAAAGGCAAAAATGAAAAGCAAGGCAAGGCAAAAGGGCAAAGAAAGGCAAGGGAAGGCAAGGCAAAAGTGCAAACCAAGGCAGGCAAAGGCAACACAAAAGAGCAAAGCAAGGCAAAGCAACGCAAAAGGGCAAAGCAAGGCAAGGCAAAAGGGCAAAGCAAGGAAAGGCAAGGAAAGGGAAAAGGGTAAAGCAAGGTAATGCAAGGCAAAAGGGCAAAGCAAGGCAAGGTAAGGCAAAAGAGCAAAGTAAGGCTAAGGCAAGGCAAGTCAAAAGGGCAAAGAAAGGAAAGGCAAAAGGGCAAAGGAAGACAATGCACGGCAAGTCTACAGGGCAAAGCAAGGCAAGGCAAGGCAAAAGGGCAAAGCAAGGCAAGGCAAGGCAAAAGGGTAAAGAAAGGGAAAGCAAAGCAAACGGGTAAAGCAAGGCAAGGCAAGGCAAAAAGGCAAAAAAAGGCAAAGAAAGGAAAGGCAAATGGGCAAAGCAAGGCAAGGCAAGTCAAGGCAAAAAGGCAAAGAAAGGAAAGGCAAGGAAAGGCAAAACGGAAAAGCAAGGAAAGGTAAGGCAAGGTAAATGGGCAAAGCAAGGCAAGACAAGGCAAAAGGGCAAAGCATGGTAAGGGAAGAGAAACGGGTAAAGAAAGGCAATGCAAGGCAAAAGGGCAAAGAAAGGCAAGGTAAGGCAAAAGAGCAAAGTAAGGCTAAGGCAAGGCAAGGCAAAAGGGCAAAGCAAGGAAAGGCAAAAGGGCAAAGGAAGACAATGCAAGGCAAGTCTACAGGGCAAAGCAAGGCAAGGCAAGGCAAGGCAAAAGGGCAAAGCAAGGCAAGGCAAATGGGGAAAGCAAGGCAATGAAAGGAAAGGCAAAAGGGCAATGCAAGGCAAGGTAAGGCAAAAACGCAAAGCAAGGCAAGGCAAAATCGCAAAGCAAGGCAAGGCAAAGCAAACGGGTAAAGCAAGGCAATGCAAGGCAAAAGGGCAAAGAAAGGAAAGGCAATGCAAGGCAAGACAAGGCCAAGTGAAAAAGCAAGGCAAGGCAAAAGGGCAAAGCAAGGCAAGGCAAATGGGGAAAGCAAGGCAATGAAAGGCAAGGCAAAAGGGCAATGCAAGGCAAGGTAAGGCAAAAACGCAAAGCAAGGCAAGGCAAAATGGCAAAGCAAGGCAAGGCAAAGCAAACGGGTAAAGCAAGGCAATGCAAGGCAAAAGGGCAAAGAAAGGAAAGGCAATGCAAGGCAAGAAAAGGCCAAGTGAAAAAGCAAGGCAAGGCAAAAGACCAAAGCAAGGCAAGGCAAGGCAAGGCAAAAAGGCAAAGCAAGGAAAGGCAAAAGGGCAAAGCAAGACAATGCAAGGCAAGGCAAAAGGGCAAAGAAAGGCAAGGGAATCCAAGGCAAAAGGGCAAAGTAAGGTAAGGCAAAGCAAAAGAGCAAAGCAAGGCAAGGCAACGCAAAAGGGCAAAGCATGGCAAGGCAAGGAAAGGCAAAAGAGAAAAGAAGGGCAAGGCAAGGCAAGGCAAAACGGCAAAGTAAGGCAAGGCAAGGCAAAACGGCAAAGTAAGGCAAGGCAAGGCAAATGGCAAAGCAAGGCAATACAAAGCAAGGCAAAAGAGCAAAGCAAGTGAAGGCAAAGCAAACGGGTAAAGCAAGGCAAGGCAAAAAGGCAAAGAAAGGCAAGGCAAGGAAAGGCAAAATGGAAAAGCATGGCAAAGCAAGGCAAAAGGGCAAAGTTAAGCAAGGCAAGTCAGAAGGGAAAGCAAGACAACGGAAGGCAATGCAAAAAGGCAAAGAAAGGAAAGGCAAAAATGCAAAGCAAGGCAAGGCAAAAGGGCAAAGCAAGGCAAGGGAAGGCAAGGCAAAAGTGCAAACCAAGGCATGCAAAGGCAATACAAAAGAGCAAAGCAAGGCAAGGCAACGCAAAAGGGCAAAGCAAGGCAAGGCAAAAGGGCAAGGCAAGGCAAGGCAAGGCAAAGCAAAACGGCAAAGCAAGGCAAGGCAAGGCAAAAGGGTAAAGAAAGGGAAAGCAAAGCAAACGGGTAAAGCAAGGCAAGGCAAGGCAAAAAGGCAAAGAAAGGCAAAGAAAGGAAAAGCAAATGGGCAAAGAAATGCAAGGCAAGTCAAGGCAAAAAGGCAAAGAAAGGAAAGGCAAGGAAAGGCAAAACGGAAAAGCAAGAAAAGGTAAGGCAAGGTAAATGGGCAAAGCAAGGCAAGGAAAGGCAAAAAGGCAAAGCATGGTAAGGGAAGAGAAACGGGTAAAGAAAGGCAATGCAAGGCAAAAGGGCAAAGAAAGTCAAGGTAAGGCAAAAGAGCAAAGTAAGGCTAGGAAAGGCAAGGCAAAAGGGCAAAGCAAGGAAAGGCAAAAGGGCAAAGGAAAACAATGCAAGGCAAGTCTAAAGGGCAAAGCAAGGCAAGGCAAGGCAAGGCAAAAGAGCAAAGCAAGGCAAGGCAAATGGGGTAAGCAAGGTAATGAAAGGCAAAGGAACAGGGCAAAGCAAGGCATGGCAAGGCATGAAGACAAACCAAGGCAAGGCAAGGCAAAAGGGCAAAGCTAAGCAAGGAAAGTCAAAAGGGAAAGCAAGACAAGGCAAGGCAAGGCAAAATGGCAAAGCAAGGCAAGGCAAAGCAAACGGGTAAAGCAAGGCAATGCAAGGCAAAAGGGCAAAGAAAGGCAAGGCAAGGAAAGGCAAAAATGAAAAGCAAGGCAAGGCAAAAGGGCAAAGAAAGGCAAGGGAAGGCAAGGCAAAAGTGCAAACCAAGGCATGCAAAGGCAACACAAAAGAGCAAAGCAAGGCAAAGCAACGCAAAAGGGCAAAGCAAGGCAAGGCAAAAGGGCAAAGCAAGGAAAGGCAAGGAAAGGGAAAAGGGTAAAGCAAGGTAATGCAAGGCAAAAGGGCAAAGCAAGGCAAGGCAAGGCAAAAGGGTAAAGAAAGGGAAGGCAAAGCAAACGGGTAAAGCAAGGCAAGGCAAGGCAAAAAGGCAAAGAAAGGCAAAGAAAGGAAAGGCAAATGGGCAAAGCAAGGCAAGGCAAGTCAAGGCAAAAAGGCAAAGAAAGGAAAGGCAAGGAAAGGCAAAACGGAAAAGAAAGGAAAGGTAAGGCAAGGTAAATGGGCAAAGCAAGGCAAGGCAAGGCAAAAGGGCAAAGCATGGTAAGGGAAGAGAAACGGGTAAAGAAAGGCAATGCAAGGCAAAAGGGCAAAGAAAGGCAAGGTAAGGCAAAAGAGCAAAGTAAGGCTAAGGCAAGGCAAGGCAAAAGGGCAAAGAAAGGAAAGGCAAAAGGGCAAAGGAAGACAATGCAAGGCAAGTCTACAGGGCAAAGCAAGGCAAGGCAAGGCAAGGCAAAAGGGCAAAGCAAGGCAAGGCAAGGCAAAAAGGCAAAAAAAGGCAAAGAAAGGAAAGGCAAATGGGCAAAGCAAGGCAAGGCAAGTCAAGGCAAAAAGGCAAAGAAAGGAAAGGCAAGGAAAGGCAAAACGGAAAAGCAAGGAAAGGTAAGGCAAGGTAAATGGGCAAAGCAAGGCAAGACAAGGCAAAAGGGCAAAGCATGGTAAGGGAAGAGAAATGGGTAAAGAAAGGCAATGCAAGGCAAAAGGGCAAAGCAAGGCAAGGCAAATGGGGAAAGCAAGGCAATGAAAGGCAAGGCAAAAGGGCAATGCAAGGCAAGGTAAGGCAAAAACGCAAAGCATGGCAAGGCAAAATGGCAAAGCAAGGCACGGCAAAGCAAACGGGTAAAGCAAGGCAATGCAAGGCAAAAGGGCAAAGAAAGGAAAGGCAAAGCAAGGCAAGACAAGGCCAAGTGAAAAAGCAAGGCAAGGCAAAAGACCAAAGCAAGGCAAGGCAAGGCAAGGCAAAAAGGCAAAGCAAGGAAAGGCCAAAGGGCAAAGCAAGACAATGCAAGGCAAGGCAAAAGGGCAAAGAAAGGCAAGGGAATGCAAGGCAAAAGGGCAAAGTAAGGCAAGGCAAAGCAAAAGAGCAAAGCAAGGCAGGGCAAGGCAAAAGGGCAAAGCATGGCAAGGCAAGGAAAGGCAAAAGAGAAAAGAAGGGCAAGGCAAGGCAAAACGGCAAAGTAAGGCAAGGCCAGGCAAAACGGCAAAGTAAGGCAAGGCAAGGCAAATGGCAAAGCAAGGCAATACAAAGCAAGGCAAAAGAGCAAAGCAAGTGAAGGCAAAGCAAACGGGTAAAGCAAGGCAAGGCAAAAAGGCAAAGAAAGGCAAGGCAAGGAAAGGCAAAATGGAAAAGCATGGCAAAGCAAGGCAAAAGGGCAAAGTTAAGCAAGGCAAGTCAAAAGGGAAAGCAAGACAACGGAAGGCAAGGCAAAAAGGCAAAGAAAGGAAAGGCAAAAATGCAAAGCAAGGCAAGGCAAAAGGGCAAAGCAAGGCAAGGGAAGGCAAGGCAAAAGTGCAAACCAAGGCATGCAAAGGCAATACAAAAGAGCAAAGCAAGGCAAGGCAACGCAAAAGGGCAAAGCAAGGCAAGGCAAGGCAAAAGGGTAAAGAAAGGGAAAGCAAAGCAATCGGGTAAAGCAAGGCAAGGCAAGGCAAAAAGGCAAAGAAAGGCAAAGAAAGGAAAGGCAATTGGGCAAAGCAAGGCAAGGCAAGTCAAGGCAAAAAGGCAAAGAAAGAAAGGCAAGGAAAGGCAAAACGGAAAGGCAAGGAAAGGTAAGGCAAGGTAAATGAGCAAAGCAAGGCAAGGCAAGGCAAAAAGGCAAAGCATGGTAAGGGAAGAGAAACGGGTAAAGAAAGGCAATGCAAGGCAAAAGGGCAAAGAAAGTCAAGGTAAGGCAAAAGAGCAAAGTAAGGCTAGGAAAGGCAAGGCAAAAGGGCAAAGCAAGGAAAGGCAAAAGGGCAAAGGAAAACAATGCAAGGCAAGTCTAAAGGGCAAAGCAAGGCAAGGCAAGGCAAGGCAAAAGAGCAAAGCAAGGCAAGGCAAATGGGGTAAGCAAGGTAATGAAAGGCAAAGGAACAGGGCAAAGCAAGGCATGGCAAGGCATGAAGGCAAACCAAGGCAAGGCAAGGCAAAAGGGCAAAGCTAAGCAAGGAAAGTCAAAAGGGAAAGCAAGACAAGGCAAGGCAAGGCAAAATGGCAAAGCAAGGCAAGGCAAAGCAAACGGGTAAAGCAAGGCAATGCAAGGCAAAAGGGCAAAGAAAGGCAAGACAAGGAAAGGCAAAAATGAAAAGCAAGGCAAGGCAAAAGGGCAAAGAAAGGCAAGGGAAGGCAAGGCAAAAGTGCAAACCAAGGCATGCAAAGGCAACACAAAAGAGCAAAGCAAGGCAAAGCAACGCAAAAGGGCAAAGCAAGGCAAGGCAAAAGGGCAAAGCAAGGAAAGGCAAGGAAAGGGAAAAGGGTAAAGCAAGGTAATGCAAGGCAAAAGGGCAAAGCAAGGCAAGGCAAGGCAAAAGGGTAAAGAAAGGGAAGGCAAAGCAAACGGGTAAAGCAAGGCAAGGCAAGGCAAAAAGGCAAAGAAAGGCAAAGAAAGGAAAGGCAAATGGGCAAAGCAAGGCAAGGCAAGTCAAGGCAAAAAGGCAAAGAAAGGAAAGGCAAGGAAAGGCAAAACGGAAAAGAAAGGAAAGGTAAGGCAAGGTAAATGGGCAAAGCAAGGCAAGGCAAGGCAAAAGGGCAAAGCATGGTAAGGGAAGAGAAACGGGTAAAGAAAGGCAATGCAAGGCAAAAGGGCAAAGAAAGGCAAGGTAAGGCAAAAGAGCAAAGTAAGGCTAAGGCAAGGCAAGGCAAAAGGGCAAAGAAAGGAAAGGCAAAAGGGCAAAGGAAGACAATGCAAGGCAAGTCTACAGGGCAAAGCAAGGCAAGGCAAGGCAAGGCAAAAGGGCAAAGCAAGGCAAGGGAAGGCAAAAGGGTAAAGAAAGGGAAAACAAAGCAAACGGGTAAAGCAAGGCAAGGCAAGGCAAAAAGGCAAAAAAAGGCAAAGAAAGGAAAGGCAAATAGGCAAAGCAAGGCAAGGCAAGTCAAGGCAAAAAGGCAAAGAAAGGAAAGGCAAGGAAAGGCAAAACGGAAAAGCAAGGAAAGGTAAGGCAAGGTAAATGGGCAAAGCAAGGCAAGACAAGGCAAAAGGGCAAAGCATGGTAAGGGAAGAGAAACGGGTAAAGAAAGGCAATGCAAGGCAAAAAAGCAAAGCAAGGCAAGGCAAATGGGGAAAGCAAGGCAATGAAAGGCAAGGCAAAAGGGCAATGCAAGGCAAGGTAAGGCAAAAACGCAAAGCAAGGCAAGGCAAAATGGCAAAGCAAGGCAAGGGAAAGCAAACGGGTAAAGCAAGGCAATGCAAGGCAAAAGGGCAAAGAAAGGAAAGGCAAAGCAAGGCAAGACAAGGCCAAGTGAAAAAGCAAGGCAAGGCAAAAGACCAAAGCAAGGCAAGGCAAGGCAAGGCAAAAAGGCAAAGCAAGGAAAGGCAAAAGGGCAAAGCAAGACAATGCAAGGCAAGGCAAAAGGGCAAAGAAAGGCAAGGCAAAGCAAAAGAGCAAAGCAAGGCAGGGCAAGGAAAAAGGGCAAAGCATGGCAAGGCAAGGAAAGGCAAAAGAAAAAAGAAGGGCAAGGCAAGGCAAGGCAAAACGGCAAGGTAAGGCAAGGCAAGGCAAAACGGCAAAGTAAGGCAAGGCAAGGCAAATGGCAAAGCAAAGCAATACAAAGCAAGGCAAAAGAGCAAAGCAAGTGAAGGCAAAGCAAACGGGTAAAGCAAGGCAAGGCAAAAAGGCAAAGAAAGGCAAGGCAAGGAAAGGCAAAATGGAAAAGCATGGCAAAGCAAGGCAAAGGGGCAAAGTTAAGCAAGGCAAGCCAAAAGGGAAAGCAAGACAACGGACGGCAAGGCAAAAAGGCAAAGAAACGAAAGGCAAAAATGCAAAGCAAGGCAAGGCAAAAGGGCAAAGCAAGGCAAGGGAAGGCAAGGCAAAAGTGCAAACCAAGGCATTCAAAGGCAATACAAAAGAGCAAAGCAAGGCAAGGCAACGCAAAAGGGCAAAGCAAGGCAAGGCAAAAGGGCAAGGCAAGGCAAGGCAAGGCAAAGCAAAACGGCAGAGAAAGGCAAGGCAAGGCAAAAGGGTAAAGAAAGGGAAAGCAAAGCAAACGGGTAAAGCAAGGCAAGGCAAGGCAAAAAGGCAAAAAAAGGCAAAGAAAGGAAAGGCAAATGGGCAAAGCAAGGCAAGGCAAGTCAAGGCAAAAAGGCAAAGAAAGGAAAGGCAAGGGAAGGCAAAACGGAAAAGCAAGGAATGGTAAGGCAAGGTAAATGGGCAAAGCAAGGCAAGGCAAGGCAAAAGGGCAAAGCATGGTAAGGGAAGAGAAACGGGTAAAGAAAGGCAATGCAAGGCAAAAGGGCAAAGAAAGGCAAGGTAAGGCAAAAGAGCAAAGTAAGGTTAAGGCAAGGCAAGGCAAAAGGGCAAAGCAAGGAAAGGCAAAAGGGCAAAGGAAGACAATGCAAGGCAAGTCTACAGGGCAAAGCAAGGCAAGGGAAGGCAAGGGAAAAGGGCAAAGCAAGGGAAGGCAAATGGGGAAAGCAAGGCAATGAAAGGCAAGGCAAAAGGGCAATGCAAGGCAAGGTAAGGCAAAAACGCAAAGCAAGGCAAGGCAAAATGGCAAAGCAAGGCAAGGCAAAGCAAACGGGTAAAGCAAGGCAATGCAAGGCAAAAGGGCAAAGAAAGGAAAGGCAAAGCAAGGCAAGACAAGGCCAAGTGAAAAAGCAAGGCAAGGCAAAAGACCAAAGCAAGGCAAGGCAAGGCAAGGCAAAAAGGCAAAGCAAGGAAAGGCCAAAGGGCAAAGCAAGACAATGCAAGGCAAGGCAAAAGGGCAAAGAAAGGCAAGGGAATGCAAGGCAAAAGGGCAAAGCAAGGCAAGGCAAGGAAAGGGAAAAGGGTAAAGCAAGGTAATGCAAGGCAAATGGCAAAGCAAGGCAATACAAAGCAAGGCAAAAGAGCAAAGCAAGTGAAGGCAAAGCAAACGGGTAAAGCAAGGCAAGGCAAAAAGGCAAAGAAAGGCAAGGCAAGGAAAGGCAAAATGGAAAAGCATGGCAAAGCAAGGCAAAAGGGCAAAGTTAAGCAAGGCAAGTCAAAAGGGAAAGCAAGACAACGGAAGGCAAGGCAAAAAGGCAAAGAAAGGAAAGGCAAAAATGCAAAGCAAGGCAAGGCAAAAGGGCAAAGCAAGGCAAGGGAAGGCAAGGCAAAAGTGCAAACCAAGGCATGCAAAGGCAATACAAAAGAGCAAAGCAAGGCAAGGCAACGCAAAAGGGCAAAGCAAGGCAAGGCAAAAGGGCAAGGCAAGGCAAGGCAAGGCAAAGCAAAACGGCAAAGCAAGGCAAGGCAAGGCAAAAGGGTAAAGAAAGGGAAAGCAAAGCAATCGGGTAAAGCAAGGCAAGGCAAGGCAAAAAGGCAAAGAAAGGCAAAGAAAGGAAAGGCAATTGGGCAAAGCAAGGCAAGGCAAGTCAAGGCAAAAAGGCAAAGAAAGAAAGGCAAGGAAAGGCAAAACGGAAAGGCAAGGAAAGGTAAGGCAAGGTAAATGAGCAAAACAAGGCAATACAAAGCAAAAAGGCAAAAGCATGGTAAGGGAAGAGAAACGGGTAAAGAAAGGCAATGCAAGGCAAAAGGGCAAAGAAAGTCAAGGTAAGGCAAAAGAGCAAAGTAAGGCTAGGAAAGGCAAGGCAAAAGGGCAAAGCAAGGAAAGGCAAAAGGGCAAAGGAAAACAATGCAAGGCAAGTCTAAAGGGCAAAGCAAGGCAAGGCAAGGCAAGGCAAAAGAGCAAAGCAAGGCAAGGCAAATGGGGAAAGCAAGGTAATGAAAGGCAAAGGAACAGGGCAAAGCAAGGCATGGCAAGGCATGAAGGCAAACCAAGGCAAGGCAAGGCAAAAGGGCAAAGCTAAGCAAGGAAAGTCAAAAGGGAAAGCAAGACAAGGCAAGGCAAGGCAAAATGGCAAAGCAAGGCAAGGCAAAGCAAACGGGTAAAGCAAGGCAATGCAAGGCAAAAGGGCAAAGAAAGGCAAGACAAGGAAAGGCAAAAATGAAAAGCAAGGCAAGGCAAAAGGGCAAAGAAAGGCAAGGGAAGGCAAGGCAAAAGTGCAAACCAAGGCATGCAAAGGCAACACAAAAGAGCAAAGCAAGGCAAAGCAACGCAAAAGGGCAAAGCAAGGCAAGTCAAAAGGGCAAAGCAAGGAAAGGCAAGGAAAGGGAAAAGGGTAAAGCAAGGTAATGCAAGGCAAAAGGGCAAAGCAAGGCAAGGCAAGGCAAAAGGGTAAAGAAAGGGAAGGCAAAGCAAACGGGTAAAGCAAGGCAAGGCAAGGCAAAAAGGCAAAGAAAGGCAAAGAAAGGAAAGGCAAATGGGCAAAGCAAGGCAAGGCAAGTCAAGGCAAAAAGGCAAAGAAAGGAAAGGCAAGGAAAGGCAAAACGGAAAAGAAAGGAAAGGTAAGGCAAGGTAAATGGGCAAAGCAAGGCAAGGCAAGGCAAAAGGGCAAGGCAAGGCAAGGCAAGGCAAAGCAAAACGGCAGAGAAAGGCAAGGCAAGGCAAAAGGGTAAAGAAAGGGAAAGCAAAGCAAACGGGTAAAGCAAGGCAAGGCAAGGCAAAAAGGCAAAAAAAGGCAAAGAAAGGAAAGGCAAATGGGCAAAGCAAGGCAAGGCAAGTCAAGGCAAAAAGGCAAAGAAAGGAAAGGCAAGGGAAGGCAAAACGGAAAAGCAAGGAATGGTAAGGCAAGGTAAATGGGCAAAGCAAGGCAAGGCAAGGCAAAAGGGCAAAGCATGGTAAGGGAAGAGAAACGGGTAAAGAAAGGCAATGCAAGGCAAAAGGGCAAAGAAAGGCAAGGTAAGGCAAAAGAGCAAAGTAAGGTTAAGGCAAGGCAAGGCAAAAGGGCAAAGCAAGGAAAGGCAAAAGGGCAAAGGAAGACAATGCAAGGCAAGTCTACAGGGCAAAGCAAGGCAAGGGAAGGCAAGGGAAAAGGGCAAAGCAAGGCAAGGCAAATGGGGAAAGCAAGGCAATGAAAGGCAAGGCAAAAGGGCAATGCAAGGCAAGGTAAGGCAAAAACGCAAACCAAGGCAAGGCAAAATGGCAAAGCAAGGCAAGGCAAAGCAAACGGGTAAAGCAAGGCAATGCAAGGCAAAAGGGCAAAGAAAGGAAAGGCAAAGCAAGGCAAGACAAGGCCAAGTGAAAAAGCAAGGCAAGGCAAAAGACCAAAGCAAGGCAAGGCAAGGCAAGGCAAAAAGGCAAAGCAAGGAAAGGCCAAAGGGCAAAGCAAGACAATGCAAGGCAAGGCAAAAGGGCAAAGAAAGGCAAGGGAATGCAAGGCAAAAGGGCAAAGCAAGGCAAGGCAAGGAAAGGGAAAAGGGTAAAGCAAGGTAATGCAAGGCAAATGGCAAAGCAAGGCAATACAAAGCAAGGCAAAAGAGCAAAG
This sequence comes from Columba guinea, assembly GCA_032206185.1. NCBI lineage: Eukaryota > Metazoa > Chordata > Aves > Columbiformes > Columbidae > Columba > Columba guinea. Next base: position 163,397 of record JAVLUU010000375.1, read on the forward strand.
CAAGTGAAGGCAAAGCAAACGGGTAAAGCAAGGCAAGGCAAAAAGGCAAAGAAAGGCAAGGCAAGGAAAGGCAAAATGGAAAAGCATGGCAAAGCAAGGCAAAAGGGCAAAGTTAAGCAAGGCAAGTCAAAAGGGAAAGCAAGACAACGGAAGGCAAGGCAAAAAGGCAAAGAAAGGAAAGGCAAAAATGCAAAGCAAGGCAAGGCAAAAGGGCAAAGCAAGGCAAGGGAAGGCAAGGCAAAAGTGCAAACCAAGGCATGCAAAGGCAATACAAAAGAGCAAAGCAAGGCAAGGCAACGCAAAAGGGCAAAGCAAGGCAAGGCAAAAGGGCAAGGCAAGGCAAGGCAAGGCAAAGCAAAACGGCAAAGCAAGGCAAGGCAAGGCAAAAGGGTAAAGAAAGGGAAAGCAAAGCAATCGGGTAAAGCAAGGCAAGGCAAGGCAAAAAGGCAAAGAAAGGCAAAGAAAGGAAAGGCAATTGGGCAAAGCAAGGCAAGGCAAGTCAAGGCAAAAAGGCAAAGAAAGAAAGGCAAGGAAAGGCAAAACGGAAAGGCAAGGAAAGGTAAGGCAAGGTAAATGAGCAAAGCAAGGCAAGGCAAGGCAAAAAGGCAAAAGCATGGTAAGGGAAGAGAAACGGGTAAAGAAAGGCAATGCAAGGCAAAAGGGCAAAGAAAGTCAAGGTAAGGCAAAAGAGCAAAGTAAGGCTAGGAAAGGCAAGGCAAAAGGGCAAAGCAAGGAAAGGCAAAAGGGCAAAGGAAAACAATGCAAGGCAAGTCTAAAGGGCAAAGCAAGGCAAGGCAAGGCAAGGCAAAAGAGCAAAGCAAGGCAAGGCAAATGGGGAAAGCAAGGTAATGAAAGGCAAAGGAACAGGGCAAAGCAAGGCATGGCAAGGCATGAAGGCAAACCAAGGCAAGGCAAGGCAAAAGGGCAAAGCTAAGCAAGGAAAGTCAAAAGGGAAAGCAAGACAAGGCAAGGCAAGGCAAAATGGCAAAGCAAGGCAAGGCAAAGCAAACGGGTAAAGCAAGGCAATGCAAGGCAAAAGGGCAAAGAAAGGCAAGACAAGGAAAGGCAAAAATGAAAAGCAAGGCAAGGCAAAAGGGCAAAGAAAGGCAAGGGAAGGCAAGGCAAAAGTGCAAACCAAGGCATGCAAAGGCAACACAAAAGAGCAAAGCAAGGCAAAGCAACGCAAAAGGGCAAAGCAAGGCAAGGCAAAAGGGCAAAGCAAGGAAAGGCAAGGAAAGGGAAAAGGGTAAAGCAAGGTAATGCAAGGCAAAAGGGCAAAGCAAGGCAAGGCAAGGCAAAAGGGTAAAGAAAGGGAAGGCAAAGCAAACGGGTAAAGCAAGGCAAGGCAAGGCAAAAAGGCAAAGAAAGGCAAAGAAAGGAAAGGCAAATGGGCAAAGCAAGGCAAGGCAAGTCAAGGCAAAAAGGCAAAGAAAGGAAAGGCAAGGAAAGGCAAAACGGAAAAGAAAGGAAAGGTAAGGCAAGGTAAATGGGCAAAGCAAGGCAAGGCAAGGCAAAAGGGCAAAGCATGGTAAGGGAAGAGAAACGGGTAAAGAAAGGCAATGCAAGGCAAAAGGGCAAAGAAAGGCAAGGTAAGGCAAAAGAGCAAAGTAAGGCTAAGGCAAGGCAAGGCAAAAGGGCAAAGAAAGGAAAGGCAAAAGGGCAAAGGAAGACAATGCAAGGCAAGTCTACAGGGCAAAGCAAGGCAAGGCAAGGCAAGGCAAAAGGGCAAAGCAAGGCAAGGGAAGGCAAAAGGGTAAAGAAAGGGAAAACAAAGCAAACGGGTAAAGCAAGGCAAGGCAAGGCAAAAAGGCAAAAAAAGGCAAAGAAAGGAAAGGCAAATAGGCAAAGCAAGGCAAGGCAAGTCAAGGCAAAAAGGCAAAGAAAGGAAAGGCAAGGAAAGGCAAAACGGAAAAGCAAGGAAAGGTAAGGCAAGGTAAATGGGCAAAGCAAGGCAAGACAAGGCAAAAGGGCAAAGCATGGTAAGGGAAGAGAAACGGGTAAAGAAAGGCAATGCAAGGCAAAAAAGCAAAGCAAGGCAAGGCAAATGGGGAAAGCAAGGCAATGAAAGGCAAGGCAAAAGGGCAATGCAAGGCAAGGTAAGGCAAAAACGCAAAGCAAGGCAAGGCAAAATGGCAAAGCAAGGCAAGGCAAAGCAAACGGGTAAAGCAAGGCAATGCAAGGCAAAAGGGCAAAGAAAGGAAAGGCAAAGCAAGGCAAGACAAGGCCAAGTGAAAAAGCAAGGCAAGGCAAAAGACCAAAGCAAGGCAAGGCAAGGCAAGGCAAAAAGGCAAAGCAAGGAAAGGCAAAAGGGCAAAGCAAGACAATGCAAGGCAAGGCAAAAGGGCAAAGAAAGGCAAGGCAAAGCAAAAGAGCAAAGCAAGGCAGGACAAGGAAAAAGGGCAAAGCATGGCAAGGCAAGGAAAGGCAAAAGAAAAAAGAAGGGCAAGGCAAGGCAAGGCAAAACGGCAAGGTAAGGCAAGGCAAGGCAAAACGGCAAAGTAAGGCAAGGCAAGGCAAATGGCAAAGCAAGGCAATACAAAGCAAGGCAAAAGAGCAAAGGAAGTGAAGGCAAAGCAAACGGGTAAAGCAAGGCAAGGCAAAAAGGCAAAGAAAGGCAAGGCAAGGAAAGGCAAAATGGAAAAGCATGGCAAAGCAAGGCAAAGGGGCAAAGTTAAGCAAGGCAAGCCAAAAGGGAAAGCAAGACAACGGACGGCAAGGCAAAAAGGCAAAGAAACGAAAGGCTAAAATGCAAAGCAAGGCAAGGCAAAAGGGCAAAGCAAGGCAAGGGAAGGCAAGGCAAAAGTGCAAACCAAGGCATTCAAAGGCAATACAAAAGAGCAAAGCAAGGCAAGGCAACGCAAAAGGGCAAAGCAAGGCAAGGCAAAAGGGCAAGGCAAGGCAAGGCAAGGCAAAGCAAAACGGCAGAGAAAGGCAAGGCAAGGCAAAAGGGTAAAGAAAGGGAAAGCAAAGCAAACGGGTAAAGCAAGGCAAGGCAAGGCAAAAAGGCAAAAAAAGGCAAAGAAAGGAAAGGCAAATGGGCAAAGCAAGGCAAGGCAAGTCAAGGCAAAAAGGCAAAGAAAGGAAAGGCAAGGGAAGGCAAAACGGAAAAGCAAGGAATGGTAAGGCAAGGTAAATGGGCAAAGCAAGGCAAGGCAAGGCAAAAGGGCAAAGCATGGTAAGGGAAGAGAAACGGGTAAAGAAAGGCAATGCAAGGCAAAAGGGCAAAGAAAGGCAAGGTAAGGCAAAAGAGCAAAGTAAGGCTAAGGCAAGGCAAGGCAAAAGGGCAAAGCAAGGAAAGGCAAAAGGGCAAAGGAAGACAATGCAAGGCAAGTCTACAGGGCAAAGCAAGGCAAGGGAAGGCAAGGGAAAAGGGCAAAGCAAGGCAAGGCAAATGGGGAAAACAAGGCAATGAAAGGCAAGGCAAAAGGGCAATGCAAGACAAGGTAAGGCAAAAACGCAAAGCAAGGCAAGGCAAAATGGCAAAGCAAGGCAAGGCAAAGCAAACGGGTAAAGCAAGGCAATGCAAGGCAAAAGGGCAAAGAAAGGAAAGGCAAAGCAAGGCAAGACAAGGCCAAGTGAAAAAGCAAGGCAAGGCAAAAGACCAAAGCAAGGCAAGGCAAGGCAAGGCAAAAAGGCAAAGCAAGGAAAGGCCAAAGGGCAAAGCAAGACAATGCAAGGCAAGGCAAAAGGGCAAAGAAAGGCAAGGGAATGCAAGGCAAAAGGGCAAAGCAAGGCAAGGCAAGGAAAGGGAAAAGGGTAAAGCAAGGTAATGCAAGGCAAAAGGGCAAAGCAAGACAAGGCAAGGCAAGGCAAAAGGGAATAGCAAGGCAAGGCAAGTCAAAGGTAAACGGCAAAGCAAGGCAGGGTAAGGCAAAAGGGTAAAGAAAGGGAAGGCAAAGCAAACGGGTAAAGCAAGGCAAGGCAAGGAAAAAAGGCAAAGAAAGGCAAAGAAATAAAAGGCAAATTGGCAAAGCAAGGCATGTCATGTCAAGGCAAAAAGGCAAAGAAAGGAAAGGCAAAGAAAGGCAAAACGGAAAAGCAAGGAAATGTAAGGCAAGGTAAATGGGCAAAGCAAGGCAAGGCAAGGCAAAAGGGCAAAGCATGTGAAGGGAAGAGAAACGGGTAAAGAAGGGCAATGCAAGGCAAAAGGGCAATGCAAGGCAAGGTAAGGCAAAAACGCAAAGCAAGGCAAGGAAAAAGGGCAAAGAAAGGCAAGGGAAGGCAAGGCAAAAGGGCAAAGCAAGGAAAGGCAAAAGGGCAAAGCAAGACAATGCAAGGCAAGTCTAAATAGCAAAGCAAGGCAATGCAAGAGAAGGCAAAAGGGCAAACCAAGGCAAGGCAAATGGGGAAAGCAAGGTAATGAAAGGCAAGGGAAAAGGGCAAAGCAAGGCATTGCAAGGTAAAAAAGCAAACCAAGGCAAGGCAAGGGAAAAGGGCAAAGCTAAGCAAGGCAAGGCAAATGGGGAAAGCAAGACAAGGCATGGCAAGGCAAAAGGGCAATGCAAGGCAAGGTAAGGCAAAAACGCAAAGCAAGGCAAGGCAAAATGGCAAAGCAAGGCAAGGCAAGGCAAGGCAAAAAGGCAAAGCAAGGAAAGGCCAAAGGGCAAAGCAAGACAGTGCAAGGCAAGGCAAAAGGGCAAAGAAAGGCAAGGGAATGCAAGGCAAAAGGGCAAAGTAAGGCAAGGCAAAGCAAAAGAGCAAAGCAAGGCAGGGCAAGGAAAAAGGGCAAAGCATGGCAAGGCAAGGAAAGGCAAAAGAGAAAAGAAGGGCAAGGCAAGGCAAGGCAAAACGGCAAAGTAAGGCAAGGCAAGGCAAAACGGCAAAGTAAGGCAAGGCAAGGCAAATGGCAAAGCAAGGCAATACAAAGCAAGGCAAAAGAGCAAAGGAAGTGAAGGCAAAGCAAACGGGTAAAGCAAGGCAAGGCAAAAAGGCAAAGAAAGGCAAGGCAAGGAAAGGCAAAATGGAAAAGCATGGCAAAGCAAGGCAAAGGGGCAAAGTTAAGCAAGGCAAGCCAAAAGGGAAAGCAAGACAACGGACGGCAAGGCAAAAAGGCAAAGAAACGAAAGGCAAAAATGCAAAGCAAGGCAACGCAAAAGGGCAAAGCAAGGCAAGGCAAAAGTGCAAGGCAAGGCAAGGCAAAGCAAAACGGCAAAGAAAGGCAAGGCAAGGCAAAAGGGTAAAGAAAGGGAAAGCAAAGCAAACGGGTAAAGCAAGGCAAGGCAAGGCAAAAAGGCAAAAAAAGGCAAAGAAAGGAAAGGCAAATGGGCAAAGCAAGGCAAGGCAAGTCAAGGCAAAAAGGCAAAGAAAGGAAAGGCAAGGAAAGGCAAAACGGAAAAGCAAGGAAAGGTAAGGCAAGGTAAATGGGCAAAGCAAGGCAAGACAAGGCAAAAGGGCAAAGCATGGTAAGGGAAGAGAAACGGGTAAAGAAAGGCAATGCAAGGCAGAAGGGCAAAGAAAGGCAAGGTAAGGCAAAAGAGCAAAGTAAGGCTAAGGCAAGGCAAGGCAAAAGGGCAAAGCAAGGAAAGGCAAAAGGGCAAAGGAAGACAATGCAAGGCAAGTCTACAGGGCAAAGCAAGGCAAGGCAAGGCAAGGCAAAAGGGCAAAGCAAGGCAAGGCAAATGGGGAAAGCAAGGCAATGAAAGGCAAGGCAAAAGGGCAATGAAAGGCAAGGTAAGGCAAAAACGCAAAGCAAGGCAAGGCAAAATGGCAAAGCAAGGCAAGGCAAAGCAAACGGGTAAAGCAAGGCAATGCAAGGCAAAAGGGCAAAGAAAGGAAAGGCAAAGCAAGGCAAGACAAGGCCAAGTGAAAAAGCAAGGCAAGGCAAAAGACCAAAGCAAGGCAAGGCAAGGCAAGGCAAAAAGGCAAAGCAAGGAAAGGCCAAAGGGCAAAGCAAGACAATGCAAGGCAAGGCAAAAGGGCAAAGAAAGGCAAGGGAATGCAAGGCAAAAGGGCAAAGTAAGGCAAGGCAAAGCAAATGAGCAAAGCAAGGCAGGGCAAGGCAAAAGGGTAAAGCATGGCAAGGCAAGGAAAGGCAAAAGAGAAAAGAAGGGCAAGGCAAGGCAAAACGGCAAAGTATGCAAGGCAAGGCAAAACGGCAAAGTAAGGCAAGGCAAAAGGGCAAAGGCAAGGCAAGGCAAAAGAGCAAAGGAAGACAATGCAAGGCAAGTCTACAGGGCAAAGCAAGGCAAGGCAAGGTAAAAGGGAAAAGCAAGGCAAGGCAAATGGGGAAAGCAAGGCAATGAAAGGAAAGGCAAAAGGGCAATTAAAGGCAAGGTAAGGCAAAACCGCAAAGCAAGGCAAGGCAAAATGGCAAAGCAAGCCAAGGCAAAGCAAACGGGTAAAGCAAGGCAATGCAAAGCAAAAGGGCAAAGAAAGGCAAGGGAAGGCAAGGCAAAAGGGCAAAGCAAGGCAAGGCAAGGAAAGGCAAAAGAGAAAAGAAGGGCAAGGCAAGGCAAGGCAAAACGGCAAAGTAAGGCAAGGCAAGGCAAAAGGGCAAGGCAAGGCAATGCAAAAGAGCAAAGCAAGGCAAGACAAGTCAAAAGGGCAAAGCAAGACAATGCAAGAGAAGGCAAAAGGGCAAACCAAGGCAAGGCAAATGGGGAAAGCAAGGTAATGAAAGGCAAGGGAAAAGGGCAAAGCAGGGCAAGGCAAGGCAAAGGCTAAAGAAAGGGAAGGCAAAGCAAATGTTTAAAGCAAGGCACGGCAAGGCAAAAAGGCAAAGAAAGGCAAGGCAAGGCAAGGCAAATGGGCAAAGCAAAGCAAGGTAAGGCAAGGTAAATGGGCAAAGCAAGGCAAGGCAAGGCAAAACGGCAAAGTAAGGCAAGGCAAGGCAAATGGCAAAGCAAGGCAATACAAAGCAAGGCAAAAGAGCAAAGCAAGTGAAGGCAAAGCAAACGGGTAAAGCAAGGCAAGGCAAAAAGGCAAAGAAAGGCAAGGCAAGGAAAGGCAAAATGGAAAAGCATGGCAAAGCAAGGCAAAAGGGCAAAGTTAAGCAAGGCAAGTCAGAAGGGAAAGCAAGACAACGGAAGGCAAGGCAAAAAGGCAAAGAAAGGAAAGGCAAAAATGCAAAGCAAGGCAAGGCAAAAGGGCAAAGCAAGGCAAGGGAAGGCAAGGCAAAAGTGCAAACCAAGGCATGCAAAGGCAATACAAAAGAGCAAAGCAAGGCAAGGCAACGCAAAAGGGCAAAGCAAGGCAAGGCAAAAGGGCAAGGCAAGGCAAGGCAAGGCAAAGCAAAACGGCAAAGCAAGGCAAGGCAAGGCAAAAGGGTAAAGAAAGGGAAAGCAAAGCAAACGGGTAAAGCAAGGCAAGGCAAGGCAAAAAGGCAAAGAAAGGCAAAGAAAGGAAAAGCAAATGGGCAAAGCAATGCAAGGCAAGTCAAGGCAAAAAGGCAAAGAAAGGAAAGGCAAGGAAAGGCAAAACGGAAAAGCAAGGAAAGGTAAGGCAAGGTAAATGAGCAAAGCAAGGCAAGGCAAGGCAAAAAGGCAAAGCATGGTAAGGGAAGAGAAACGGGTAAAGAAAGGCAATGCAAGGCAAAAGGGCAAAGAAAGTCAAGGTAAGGCAAAAGAGCAAAGTAAGGCTAGGAAAGGCAAGGCAAAAGGGCAAAGCAAGGAAAGGCAAAAGGGCAAAGGAAAACAATGCAAGGCAAGTCTAAAGGGCAAAGCAAGGCAAGGCAAGGCAAGGCAAAAGAGCAAAGCAAGGCAAGGCAAATGGGGAAAGCAAGGTAATGAAAGGCAAAGGAACAGGGCAAAGCAAGGCATGGCAAGGCATGAAGGCAAACCAAGGCAAGGCAAGGCAAAAGGGCAAAGCTAAGCAAGGAAAGTCAAAAGGGAAAGCAAGACAAGGCAAGGCAAGGCAAAATGGCAAAGCAAGGCAAGGCAAAGCAAACGGGTAAAGCAAGGCAATGCAAGGCAAAAGGGCAAAGAAAGGCAAGGCAAGGAAAGGCAAAAATGAAAAGCAAGGCAAGGCAAAAGGGCAAAGAAAGGCAAGGGAAGGCAAGGCAAAAGTGCAAACCAAGGCATGCAAAGGCAACACAAAAGAGCAAAGCAAGGCAAAGCAACGCAAAAGGGCAAAGCAAGGCAAGGCAAAAGGGCAAAGCAAGGAAAGGCAAGGAAAGGGAAAAGGGTAAAGCAAGGTAATGCAAGGCAAAAGGGCAAAGCAAGGCAAGGCAAGGCAAAAGGGTAAAGAAAGGGAAGGCAAAGCAAACGGGTAAAGCAAGGCAAGGCAAGGCAAAAAGGCAAAGAAAGGCAAAGAAAGGAAAGGCAAATGGGCAAAGCAAGGCAAGGCAAGTCAAGGCAAAAAGGCAAAGAAAGGAAAGGCAAGGAAAGGCAAAACGGAAAAGAAAGGAAAGGTAAAGCAAGGTAAATGGGCAAATCAAGGCAAGGCAAGGCAAAAGGGCAAAGCATGGTAAGGGAAGAGAAACGGGTAAAGAAAGGCAATGCAAGGCAAAAGGGCAAAGAAAGGCAAGGTAAGGCAAAAGAGCAAAGTAAGGCTAAGGCAAGGCAAGGCAAAAGGGCAAAGAAAGGAAAGGCAAAAGGGCAAAGGAAGACAATGCAAGGCAAGTCTACAGGGCAAAGCAAGGCAAGGCAAGGCAAGGCAAAAGGGCAAAGCAAGGCAAGGCAAGGCAAAAGGGTAAAGAAAGGGAAAGCAAAGCAAACGCGTAAAGCAAGGCAAGGCAAGGCAAAAAGGCAAAAAAAGGGAAAGAAAGGAAAGGCAAATGGGCAAAGCAAGGCAAGGCAAGTCAAGGCAAAAAGGCAAAGAAAGGAAAGGCAAGGAAAGGCAAAACGGAAAAGCAAGGAAAGGTAAGGCAAGGTAAATGGGCAAAGCAAGGCAAGACAAGGCAAAAGGGCAAAGCATGGTAAGGGAAGAGAAACGGGTAAAGAAAGGCAATGCAAGGCAAAAGGGCAAAGAAAGGCAAGGCAAATGGAAAAAGCAAGGCAATGAAAGGCAAGGCAAAAGGGCAATGCAAGGCAAGGTAAGGCAAAAACGCAAAGCATGGCAAGGCAAAATGGCAAAGCAAGGCACGGCAAAGCAAACGGGTAAAGCAAGGCAATGCAAGGCAAAAGGGCAAAGAAAGGAAAGGCAAAGCAAGGCAAGACAAGGCCAAGTGAAAAAGCAAGGCAAGGCAAAAGACCAAAGCAAGGCAAGGCAAGGCAAGGCAAAAGGGCAAAGAAAGGCAAGGGAATGCAAGGCAAAAGGGCAAAGTAAGGCAAGGCAAAGCAAAAGAGCAAAGCAAGGCAGGGCAAGGAAAAAGGGCAAAGCATGGCAAGGCAAGGAAAGGCAAAAGAGAAAAGAAGGGCAAGGCAAGGCAAGGCAAAACGGCAAAGTAAGGCAAGGCAAGGCAAAACGGCAAAGAAAGGCAAGGCAAGGCAAATGGCAAAGCAAGGCAATACAAAGCAAGGCAAAAGAGCAAAGCAAGTGAAGGCAAAGCAAACGGGTAAAGCAAGGCAAGGCAAAAAGGCAAAGAAAGGCAAGGCAAGGAAAGGCAAAATGGAAAAGCATGGCAAAGCAAGGCAAAAGGGCAAAGTTAAGCAAGGCAAGTCAAAAGGGAAAGCAAGACAACGGAAGGCAAGGCAAAAAGGCAAAGAAAGGAAAGGCAAAAATGCAAAGCAAGGCAAGGCAAAAGGGCAAAGCAAGGCAAGGGAAGGCAAGGCAAAAGTGCAAACCAAGGCATGCAAAGGCAATACAAAAGAGCAAAGCAAGGCAAGGCAACGCAAAAGGGCAAAGCAAGGCAAGGCAAAAGGGCAAGGCAAGGCAAGGCAAGGCAAAGCAAAACGGCAAAGCAAGGCAAGGCAAGGCAAAAGGGTAAAGAAAGGGAAAGCAAAGCAATCGGGTAAAGCAAGGCAAGGCAAGGCAAAAAGGCAAAGAAAGGCAAAGAAAGGAAAGGCAATTGGGCAAAGCAAGGCAAGGCAAGTCAAGGCAAAAAGGCAAAGAAAGAAAGGCAAGGAAAGGCAAAACGGAAAGGCAAGGAAAGGTAAGGCAAGGTAAATGAGCAAAGCAAGGCAAGGCAAGGCAAAAAGGCAAAAGCATGGTAAGGGAAGAGAAACGGGTAAAGAAAGGCAATGCAAGGCAAAAGGGCAAAGAAAGTCAAGGTAAGGCAAAAGAGCAAAGTAAGGCTAGGAAAGGCAAGGCAAAAGGGCAAAGCAAGGAAAGGCAAAAGGGCAAAGGAAAACAATGCAAGGCAAGTCTAAAGGGCAAAGCAAGGCAAGGCAAGGCAAGGCAAAAGAGCAAAGCAAGGCAAGGCAAATGGGGAAAGCAAGGTAATGAAAGGCAAAGGAACAGGGCAAAGCAAGGCATGGCAAGGCATGAAGGCAAACCAAGGCAAGGCAAGGCAAAAGGGCAAAGCTAAGCAAGGAAAGTCAAAAGGGAAAGCAAGACAAGGCAAGGCAAGGCAAAATGGCAAAGCAAGGCAAGGCAAAGCAAACGGGTAAAGCAAGGCAATGCAAGGCAAAAGGGCAAAGAAAGGCAAGACAAGGAAAGGCAAAAATGAAAAGCAAGGCAAGGCAAAAGGGCAAAGAAAGGCAAGGGAAGGCAAGGCAAAAGTGCAAACCAAGGCATGCAAAGGCAACACAAAAGAGCAAAGCAAGGCAAAGCAACGCAAAAGGGCAAAGCAAGGCAAGGCAAAAGGGCAAAGCAAGGAAAGGCAAGGAAAGGGAAAAGGGTAAAGCAAGGTAATGCAAGGCAAAAGGGCAAAGCAAGGCAAGGCAAGGCAAAAGGGTAAAGAAAGGGAAGGCAAAGCAAACGGGTAAAGCAAGGCAAGGCAAGGCAAAAAGGCAAAGAAAGGCAAAGAAAGGAAAGGCAAATGGGCAAAGCAAGGCAAGGCAAGTCAAGGCAAAAAGGCAAAGAAAGGAAAGGCAAGGAAAGGCAAAACGGAAAAGAAAGGAAAGGTAAGGCAAGGTAAATGGGCAAAGCAAGGCAAGGCAAGGCAAAAGGGCAAAGCATGGTAAGGGAAGAGAAACGGGTAAAGAAAGGCAATGCAAGGCAAAAGGGCAAAGAAAGGCAAGGTAAGGCAAAAGAGCAAAGTAAGGCTAAGGCAAGGCAAGGCAAAAGGGCAAAGAAAGGAAAGGCAAAAGGGCAAAGGAAGACAATGCAAGGCAAGTCTACAGGGCAAAGCAAGGCAAGGCAAGGCAAGGCAAAAGGGCAAAGCAAGGCAAGGGAAGGCAAAAGGGTAAAGAAAGGGAAAACAAAGCAAACGGGTAAAGCAAGGCAAGGCAAGGCAAAAAGGCAAAAAAAGGCAAAGAAAGGAAAGGCAAATAGGCAAAGCAAGGCAAGGCAAGTCAAGGCAAAAAGGCAAAGAAAGGAAAGGCAAGGAAAGGCAAAACGGAAAAGCAAGGAAAGGTAAGGCAAGGTAAATGGGCAAAGCAAGGCAAGACAAGGCAAAAGGGCAAAGCATGGTAAGGGAAGAGAAACGGGTAAAGAAAGGCAATGCAAGGCAAAAAAGCAAAGCAAGGCAAGGCAAATGGGGAAAGCAAGGCAATGAAAGGCAAGGCAAAAGGGCAATGCAAGGCAAGGTAAGGCAAAAACGCAAAGCAAGGCAAGGCAAAATGGCAAAGCAAGGCAAGGCAAAGCAAACGGGTAAAGCAAGGCAATGCAAGGCAAAAGGGCAAAGAAAGGAAAGGCAAAGCAAGGCAAGACAAGGCCAAGTGAAAAAGCAAGGCAAGGCAAAAGACCAAAGCAAGGCAAGGCAAGGCAAGGCAAAAAGGCAAAGCAAGGAAAGGCAAAAGGGCAAAGCAAGACAATGCAAGGCAAGGCAAAAGGGCAAAGAAAGGCAAGGCAAAGCAAAAGAGCAAAGCAAGGCAGGACAAGGAAAAAGGGCAAAGCATGGCAAGGCAAGGAAAGGCAAAAGAAAAAAGAAGGGCAAGGCAAGGCAAGGCAAAACGGCAAGGTAAGGCAAGGCAAGGCAAAACGGCAAAGTAAGGCAAGGCAAGGCAAATGGCAAAGCAAAGCAATACAAAGCAAGGCAAAAGAGCAAAGCAAGTGAAGGCAAAGCAAACGGGTAAAGCAAGGCAAGGCAAAAAGGCAAAGAAAGGCAAGGCAAGGAAAGGCAAAATGGAAAAGCATGGCAAAGCAAGGCAAAGGGGCAAAGTTAAGCAAGGCAAGCCAAAAGGGAAAGCAAGACAACGGACGGCAAGGCAAAAAGGCAAAGAAACGAAAGGCTAAAATGCAAAGCAAGGCAAGGCAAAAGGGCAAAGCAAGGCAAGGGAAGGCAAGGCAAAAGTGCAAACCAAGGCATTCAAAGGCAATACAAAAGAGCAAAGCAAGGCAAGGCAACGCAAAAGGGCAAAGCAAGGCAAGGCAAAAGGGCAAGGCAAGGCAAGGCAAGGCAAAAGGGTAAAGAAAGGGAAAGCAAAGCAAACGGGTAAAGCAAGGCAAGGCAAGGCAAAAAGGCAAAGAAAGGCAAAGAAAGGAAAAGCAAATGGGCAAAGCAATGCAAGGCAAGTCAAGGCAAAAAGGCAAAGAAAGGAAAGGCAAGGAAAGGCAAAACGGAAAAGCAAGGAAAGGTAAGGCAAGGTAAATGAGCAAAGCAAGGCAAGGCAAGGCAAAAAGGCAAAAAAAGGCAAAGAAAGGAAAGGCAAATGGGCAAAGCAAGGCAAGGCAAGTCAAGGCAAAAAGGCAAAGAAAGGAAAGGCAAGGGAAGGCAAAACGGAAAAGCAAGGAATGGTAAGGCAAGGTAAATGGGCAAAGCAAGGCAAGGCAAGGCAAAAGGGCAAAGCATGGTAAGGGAAGAGAAACGGGTAAAGAAAGGCAATGCAAGGCAAAAGGGCAAAGAAAGGCAAGGTAAGGCAAAAGAGCAAAGTAAGGTTAAGGCAAGGCAAGGCAAAAGGGCAAAGCAAGGAAAGGCAAAAGGGCAAAGGAAGACAATGCAAGGCAAGTCTACAGGGCAAAGCAAGGCAAGGGAAGGCAAGGGAAAAGGGCAAAGCAAGGCAAGGCAAATGGGGAAAGCAAGGCAATGAAAGGCAAGGCAAAAGGGCAATGCAAGGCAAGGTAAGGCAAAAACGCAAACCAAGGCAAGGCAAAATGGCAAAGCAAGGCAAGGCAAAGCAAACGGGTAAAGCAAGGCAATGCAAGGCAAAAGGGCAAAGAAAGGAAAGGCAAAGCAAGGCAAGACAAGGCCAAGTGAAAAAGCAAGGCAAGGCAAAAGACCAAAGCAAGGCAAGGCAAGGCAAGGCAAAAAGGCAAAGCAAGGAAAGGCCAAAGGGCAAAGCAAGACAATGCAAGGCAAGGCAAAAGGGCAAAGAAAGGCAAGGGAATGCAAGGCAAAAGGGCAAAGCAAGGCAAGGCAAGGAAAGGGAAAAGGGTAAAGCAAGGTAATGCAAGGCAAATGGCAAAGCAAGGCAATACAAAGCAAGGCAAAAGAGCAAAGCAAGTGAAGGCAAAGCAAACGGGTAAAGCAAGGCAAGGCAAAAAGGCAAAGAAAGGCAAGGCAAGGAAAGGCAAAATGGAAAAGCATGGCAAAGCAAGGCAAAAGGGCAAAGTTAAGCAAGGCAAGTCAAAAGGGAAAGCAAGACAACGGAAGGCAAGGCAAAAAGGCAAAGAAAGGAAAGGCAAAAATGCAAAGCAAGGCAAGGCAAAAGGGCAAAGCAAGGCAAGGGAAGGCAAGGCAAAAGTGCAAACCAAGGCATGCAAAGGCAATACAAAAGAGCAAAGCAAGGCAAGGCAACGCAAAAGGGCAAAGCAAGGCAAGGCAAAAGGGCAAGGCAAGGCAAGCAAGGCAAAGCAAAACGGCAAAGCAAGGCAAGGCAAGGCAAAAGGGTAAAGAAAGGGAAAGCAAAGCAATCGGGTAAAGCAAGGCAAGGCAAGGCAAAAAGGCAAAGAAAGGCAAAGAAAGGAAAGGCAATTGGGCAAAGCAAGGCAAGGCAAGTCAAGGCAAAAAGGCAAAGAAAGAAAGGCAAGGAAAGGCAAAACGGAAAGGCAAGGAAAGGTAAGGCAAGGTAAATGAGCAAAGCAAGGCAAGGCAAGGCAAAAAGGCAAAAGCATGGTAAGGGAAGAGAAACGGGTAAAGAAAGGCAATGCAAGGCAAAAGGGCAAAGAAAGTCAAGGTAAGGCAAAAGAGCAAAGTAAGGCTAGGAAAGGCAAGGCAAAAGGGCAAAGCAAGGAAAGGCAAAAGGGCAAAGGAAAACAATGCAAGGCAAGTCTAAAGGGCAAAGCAAGGCAAGGCAAGGCAAGGCAAAAGAGCAAAGCAAGGCAAGGCAAATGGGGAAAGCAAGGTAATGAAAGGCAAAGGAACAGGGCAAAGCAAGGCATGGCAAGGCATGAAGGCAAACCAAGGCAAGGCAAGGCAAAAGGGCAAAGCTAAGCAAGGAAAGTCAAAAGGGAAAGCAAGACAAGGCAAGGCAAGGCAAAATGGCAAAGCAAGGCAAGGCAAAGCAAACGGGTAAAGCAAGGCAATGCAAGGCAAAAGGGCAAAGAAAGGCAAGACAAGGAAAGGCAAAAATGAAAAGCAAGGCAAGGCAAAAGGGCAAAGAAAGGCAAGGGAAGGCAAGGCAAAAGTGCAAACCAAGGCATGCAAAGGCAACACAAAAGAGCAAAGCAAGGCAAAGCAACGCAAAAGGGCAAAGCAAGGCAAGGCAAAAGGGCAAAGCAAGGAAAGGCAAGGAAAGGGAAAAGGGTAAAGCAAGGTAATGCAAGGCAAAAGGGCAAAGCAAGGCAAGGCAAGGCAAAAGGGTAAAGAAAGGGAAGGCAAAGCAAACGGGTAAAGCAAGGCAAGGCAAGGCAAAAAGGCAAAGAAAGGCAAAGAAAGGAAAGGCAAATGGGCAAAGCAAGGCAAGGCAAGTCAAGGCAAAAAGGCAAAGAAAGGAAAGGCAAGGAAAGGCAAAACGGAAAAGAAAGGAAAGGTAAGGCAAGGTAAATGGGCAAAGCAAGGCAAGGCAAGGCAAAAGGGCAAAGCATGGTAAGGGAAGAGAAACGGGTAAAGAAAGGCAATGCAAGGCAAAAGGGCAAAGAAAGGCAAGGTAAGGCAAAAGAGCAAAGTAAGTCTAAGGCAAGGCAAGGCAAAAGGGCAAAGAAAGGAAAGGCAAAAGGGCAAAGGAAGACAATGCAAGGCAAGTCTACAGGGCAAAGCAAGGCAAGGCAAGGCAAGGCAAAAGGGCAAAGCAAGGCAAGGGAAGGCAAAAGGGTAAAGAAAGGGAAAACAAAGCAAACGGGTAAAGCAAGGCAAGGCAAGGCAAAAAGGCAAAAAAAGGCAAAGAAAGGAAAGGCAAATAGGCAAAGCAAGGCAAGGCAAGTCAAGGCAAAAAGGCAAAGAAAGGAAAGGCAAGGAAAGGCAAAACGGAAAAGCAAGGAAAGGTAAGGCAAGGTAAATGGGCAAAGCAAGGCAAGACAAGGCAAAAGGGCAAAGCATGGTAAGGGAAGAGAAACGGGTAAAGAAAGGCAATGCAAGGCAAAAAAGCAAAGCAAGGCAAGGCAAATGGGGAAAGCAAGGCAATGAAAGGCAAGGCAAAAGGGCAATGCAAGGCAAGGTAAGGCAAAAACGCAAAGCAAGGCAAGGCAAAATGGCAAAGCAAGGCAAGGCAAAGCAAACGGGTAAAGCAAGGCAATGCAAGGCAAAAGGGCAAAGAAAGGAAAGGCAAAGCAAGGCAAGACAAGGCCAAGTGAAAAAGCAAGGCAAGGCAAAAGACCAAAGCAAGGCAAGGCAAGGCAAGGCAAAAAGGCAAAGCAAGGAAAGGCAAAAGGGCAAAGCAAGACAATGCAAGGCAAGGCAAAAGGGCAAAGAAAGGCAAGGCAAAGCAAAAGAGCAAAGCAAGGCAGGACAAGGAAAAAGGGCAAAGCATGGCAAGGCAAGGAAAGGCAAAAGAAAAAAGAAGGGCAAGGCAAGGCAAGGCAAAACGGCAAGGTAAGGCAAGGCAAGGCAAAACGGCAAAGTAAGGCAAGGCAAGGCAAATGGCAAAGCAAAGCAATACAAAGCAAGGCAAAAGAGCAAAGCAAGTGAAGGCAAAGCAAACGGGTAAAGCAAGGCAAGGCAAAAAGGCAAAGAAAGGCAAGGCAAGGAAAGGCAAAATGGAAAAGCATGGCAAAGCAAGGCAAAGGGGCAAAGTTAAGCAAGGCAAGCCAAAAGGGAAAGCAAGACAACGGACGGCAAGGCAAAAAGGCAAAGAAACGAAAGGCTAAAATGCAAAGCAAGGCAAGGCAAAAGGGCAAAGCAAGGCAAGGGAAGGCAAGGCAAAAGTGCAAACCAAGGCATGCAAAGGCAATACAAAAGAGCAAAGCAAGGCAAGGCAACGCAAAAGGGCAAAGCAAGGCAAGGCAAAAGGGCAAGGCAAGGCAAGGCAAGGCAAAGCAAAACGGCAGAGAAAGGCAAGGCAAGGCAAAAGGGTAAAGAAAGGGAAAGCAAAGCAAACGGGTAAAGCAAGGCAAGGCAAGGCAAAAAGGCAAAAAAAGGCAAAGAAAGGAAAGGCAAATGGGCAAAGCAAGGCAAGGCAAGTCAAGGCAAAAAGGCAAAGAAAGGAAAGGCAAGGGAAGGCAAAACGGAAAAGCAAGGAATGGTAAGGCAAGGTAAATGGGCAAAGCAAGGCAAGGCAAGGCAAAAGGGCAAAGCATGGTAAGGGAAGAGAAACGGGTAAAGAAAGGCAATGCAAGGCAAAAGGGCAAAGAAAGGCAAGGTAAGGCAAAAGAGCAAAGTAAGGCTAAGGCAAGGCAAGGCAAAAGGGCAAAGCAAGGAAAGGCAAAAGGGCAAAGGAAGACAATGCAAGGCAAGTCTACAGGGCAAAGCAAGGCAAGGGAAGGCAAGGGAAAAGGGCAAAGCAAGGCAAGGCAAATGGGGAAAACAAGGCAATGAAAGGCAAGGCAAAAGGGCAATGCAAGACAAGGTAAGGCAAAAACGCAAAGCAAGGCAAGGCAAAATGGCAAAGCAAGGCAAGGCAAAGCAAACGGGTAAAGCAAGGCAATGCAAGGCAAAAGGGCAAAGAAAGGAAAGGCAAAGCAAGGCAAGACAAGGCCAAGTGAAAAAGCAAGGCAAGGCAAAAGACCAAAGCAAGGCAAGGCAAGGCAAGGCAAAAAGGCAAAGCAAGGAAAGGCCAAAGGGCAAAGCAAGACAATGCAAGGCAAGGCAAAAGGGCAAAGAAAGGCAAGGGAATGCAAGGCAAAAGGGCAAAGCAAGGCAAGGCAAGGAAAGGGAAAAGGGTAAAGCAAGGTAATGCAAGGCAAAAGGGCAAAGCAAGACAAGGCAAGGCAAGGCAAAAGGGAATAGCAAGGCAAGGCAAGTCAAAGGTAAACGGCAAAGCAAGGCAGGGTAAGGCAAAAGGGTAAAGAAAGGGAAGGCAAAGCAAACGGGTAAAGCAAGGCAAGGCAAGGAAAAAAGGCAAAGAAAGGCAAAGAAATAAAAGGCAAATTGGCAAAGCAAGGCATGTCATGTCAAGGCAAAAAGGCAAAGAAAGGAAAGGCAAAGAAAGGCAAAACGGAAAAGCAAGGAAATGTAAGGCAAGGTAAATGGGCAAAGCAAGGCAAGGCAAGGCAAAAGGGCAAAGCATGTGAAGGGAAGAGAAACGGGTAAAGAAGGGCAATGCAAGGCAAAAGGGCAATGCAAGGCAAGGTAAGGCAAAAACGCAAAGCAAGGCAAGGAAAAAGGGCAAAGAAAGGCAAGGGAAGGCAAGGCAAAAGGGCAAAGCAAGGAAAGGCAAAAGGGCAAAGCAAGACAATGCAAGGCAAGTCTAAATAGCAAAGCAAGGCAATGCAAGAGAAGGCAAAAGGGCAAACCAAGGCAAGGCAAATGGGGAAAGCAAGGTAATGAAAGGCAAGGGAAAAGGGCAAAGCAAGGCATTGCAAGGTAAAAAAGCAAACCAAGGCAAGGCAAGGGAAAAGGGCAAAGCTAAGCAAGGCAAGGCAAATGGGGAAAGCAAGACAAGGCATGGCAAGGCAAAAGGGCAATGCAAGGCAAGGTAAGGCAAAAACGCAAAGCAAGGCAAGGCAAAATGGCAAAGCAAGGCAAGGCAAGGCAAGGCAAAAAGGCAAAGCAAGGAAAGGCCAAAGGGCAAAGCAAGACAGTGCAAGGCAAGGCAAAAGGGCAAAGAAAGGCAAGGGAATGCAAGGCAAAAGGGCAAAGTAAGGCAAGGCAAAGCAAAAGAGCAAAGCAAGGCAGGGCAAGGAAAAAGGGCAAAGCATGGCAAGGCAAGGAAAGGCAAAAGAGAAAAGAAGGGCAAGGCAAGGCAAGGCAAAACGGCAAAGTAAGGCAAGGCAAGGCAAAACGGCAAAGTAAGGCAAGGCAAGGCAAATGGCAAAGCAAGGCAATACAAAGCAAGGCAAAAGAGCAAAGGAAGTGAAGGCAAAGCAAACGGGTAAAGCAAGGCAAGGCAAAAAGGCAAAGAAAGGCAAGGCAAGGAAAGGCAAAATGGAAAAGCATGGCAAAGCAAGGCAAAGGGGCAAAGTTAAGCAAGGCAAGCCAAAAGGGAAAGCAAGACAACGGACGGCAAGGCAAAAAGGCAAAGAAACGAAAGGCAAAAATGCAAAGCAAGGCAACGCAAAAGGGCAAAGCAAGGCAAGGCAAAAGTGCAAGGCAAGGCAAGGCAAAGCAAAACGGCAAAGAAAGGCAAGGCAAGGCAAAAGGGTAAAGAAAGGGAAAGCAAAGCAAACGGGTAAAGCAAGGCAAGGCAAGGCAAAAAGGCAAAAAAAGGCAAAGAAAGGAAAGGCAAATGGGCAAAGCAAGGCAAGGCAAGTCAAGGCAAAAAGGCAAAGAAAGGAAAGGCAAGGAAAGGCAAAACGGAAAAGCAAGGAAAGGTAAGGCAAGGTAAATGGGCAAAGCAAGGCAAGGCAAGGCAAAAGGGCAAAGCATGGTAAGGGAAGAGAAACGGGTAAAGAAAGGCAATGCAAGGCAGAAGGGCAAAGAAAGGCAAGGTAAGGCAAAAGAGCAAAGTAAGGCTAAGGCAAGGCAAGGCAAAAGGGCAAAGCAAGGAAAGGCAAAAGGGCAAAGGAAGACAATGCAAGGCAAGTCTACAGGGCAAAGCAAGGCAAGGCAAGGCAAGGCAAAAGGGCAAAGCAAGGCAAGGCAAATGGGGAAAGCAAGGCAATGAAAGGCAAGGCAAAAGGGCAATGAAAGGCAAGGTAAGGCAAAAACGCAAAGCAAGGCAAGGCAAAATGGCAAAGCAAGGCAAGGCAAAGCAAACGGGTAAAGCAAGGCAATGCAAGGCAAAAGGGCAAAGAAAGGAAAGGCAAAGCAAGGCAAGACAAGGCCAAGTGAAAAAGCAAGGCAAGGCAAAAGACCAAAGCAAGGCAAGGCAAGGCAAGGCAAAAAGGCAAAGCAAGGAAAGGCCAAAGGGCAAAGCAAGACAATGCAAGGCAAGGCAAAAGGGCAAAGAAAGGCAAGGGAATGCAAGGCAAAAGGGCAAAGTAAGGCAAGGCAAAGCAAATGAGCAAAGCAAGGCAGGGCAAGGCAAAAGGGTAAAGCATGGCAAGGCAAGGAAAGGCAAAAGAGAAAAGAAGGGCAAGGCAAGGCAAAACGGCAAAGTAAGGCAAGGCAAGGCAAAACGGCAAAGTAAGGCAAGGCAAAAGGGCAAAGGCAAGGCAAGGCAAAAGAGCAAAGGAAGACAATGCAAGGCAAGTCTACAGGGCAAAGCAAGGCAAGGCAAGGTAAAAGGGAAAAGCAAGGCAAGGCAAATGGGGAAAGCAAGGCAATGAAAGGAAAGGCAAAAGGGCAATTAAAGGCAAGGTAAGGCAAAACCGCAAAGCAAGGCAAGGCAAAATGGCAAAGCAAGCCAAGGCAAAGCAAACGGGTAAAGCAAGGCAATGCAAAGCAAAAGGGCAAAGAAAGGCAAGGGAAGGCAAGGCAAAAGGGCAAAGCAAGGCAAGGCAAGGAAAGGCAAAAGAGAAAAGAAGGGCAAGGCAAGGCAAGGCAAAACGGCAAAGTAAGGCAAGGCAAGGCAAAAGGGCAAGGCAAGGCAATGCAAAAGAGCAAAGCAAGGCAAGACAAGTCAAAAGGGCAAAGCAAGACAATGCAAGAGAAGGCAAAAGGGCAAACCAAGGCAAGGCAAATGGGGAAAGCAAGGTAATGAAAGGCAAGGGAAAAGGGCAAAGCAGGGCAAGGCAAGGCAAAGGCTAAAGAAAGGGAAGGCAAAGCAAATGTTTAAAGCAAGGCACGGCAAGGCAAAAAGGCAAAGAAAGGCAAGGCAAGGCAAGGCAAATGGGCAAAGCAAAGCAAGGTAAGGCAAGGTAAATGGGCAAAGCAAGGCAAGGCAAGGCAAAACGGCAAAGTAAGGCAAGGCAAGGCAAATGGCAAAGCAAGGCAATACAAAGCAAGGCAAAAGAGCAAAGCAAGTGAAGGCAAAGCAAACGGGTAAAGCAAGGCAAGGCAAAAAGGCAAAGAAAGGCAAGGCAAGGAAAGGCAAAATGGAAAAGCATGGCAAAGCAAGGCAAAAGGGCAAAGTTAAGCAAGGCAAGTCAGAAGGGAAAGCAAGACAACGGAAGGCAAGGCAAAAAGGCAAAGAAAGGAAAGGCAAAAATGCAAAGCAAGGCAAGGCAAAAGGGCAAAGCAAGGCAAGGGAAGGCAAGGCAAAAGTGCAAACCAAGGCATGCAAAGGCAATACAAAAGAGCAAAGCAAGGCAAGGCAACGCAAAAGGGCAAAGCAAGGCAAGGCAAAAGGGCAAGGCAAGGCAAGGCAAGGCAAAGCAAAACGGCAAAGCAAGGCAAGGCAAGGCAAAAGGGTAAAGAAAGGGAAAGCAAAGCAAACGGGTAAAGCAAGGCAAGGCAAGGCAAAAAGGCAAAGAAAGGCAAAGAAAGGAAAAGCAAATGGGCAAAGCAATGCAAGGCAAGTCAAGGCAAAAAGGCAAAGAAAGGAAAGGCAAGGAAAGGCAAAACGGAAAAGCAAGGAAAGGTAAGGCAAGGTAAATGAGCAAAGCAAGGCAAGGCAAGGCAAAAAGGCAAAGCATGGTAAGGGAAGAGAAACGGGTAAAGAAAGGCAATGCAAGGCAAAAGGGCAAAGAAAGTCAAGGTAAGGCAAAAGAGCAAAGTAAGGCTAGGAAAGGCAAGGCAAAAGGGCAAAGCAAGGAAAGGCAAAAGGGCAAAGGAAAACAATGCAAGGCAAGTCTAAAGGGCAAAGCAAGGCAAGGCAAGGCAAGGCAAAAGAGCAAAGCAAGGCAAGGCAAATGGGGAAAGCAAGGTAATGAAAGGCAAAGGAACAGGGCAAAGCAAGGCATGGCAAGGCATGAAGGCAAACCAAGGCAAGGCAAGGCAAAAGGGCAAAGCTAAGCAAGGAAAGTCAAAAGGGAAAGCAAGACAAGGCAAGGCAAGGCAAAATGGCAAAGCAAGGCAAGGCAAAGCAAACGGGTAAAGCAAGGCAATGCAAGGCAAAAGGGCAAAGAAAGGCAAGACAAGGAAAGGCAAAAATGAAAAGCAAGGCAAGGCAAAAGGGCAAAGAAAGGCAAGGGAAGGCAAGGCAAAAGTGCAAACCAAGGCATGCAAAGGCAACACAAAAGAGCAAAGCAAGGCAAAGCAACGCAAAAGGGCAAAGCAAGGCAAGGCAAAAGGGCAAAGCAAGGAAAGGCAAGGAAAGGGAAAAGGGTAAAGCAAGGTAATGCAAGGCAAAAGGGCAAAGCAAGGCAAGGCAAGGCAAAAGGGTAAAGAAAGGGAAGGCAAAGCAAACGGGTAAAGCAAGGCAAGGCAAGGCAAAAAGGCAAAGAAAGGCAAAGAAAGGAAAGGCAAATGGGCAAAGCAAGGCAAGGCAAGTCAAGGCAAAAAGGCAAAGAAAGGAAAGGCAAGGAAAGGCAAAACGGAAAAGAAAGGAAAGGTAAGGCAAGGTAAATGGGCAAAGCAAGGCAAGGCAAGGCAAAAGGGCAAAGCATGGTAAGGGAAGAGAAACGGGTAAAGAAAGGCAATGCAAGGCAAAAGGGCAAAGAAAGGCAAGGTAAGGCAAAAGAGCAAAGTAAGTCTAAGGCAAGGCAAGGCAAAAGGGCAAAGAAAGGAAAGGCAAAAGGGCAAAGGAAGACAATGCAAGGCAAGTCTACAGGGCAAAGCAAGGCAAGGCAAGGCAAGGCAAAAGGGCAAAGCAAGGCAAGGGAAGGCAAAAGGGTAAAGAAAGGGAAAACAAAGCAAACGGGTAAAGCAAGGCAAGGCAAGGCAAAAAGGCAAAAAAAGGCAAAGAAAGGAAAGGCAAATAGGCAAAGCAAGGCAAGGCAAGTCAAGGCAAAAAGGCAAAGAAAGGAAAGGCAAGGAAAGGCAAAACGGAAAAGCAAGGAAAGGTAAGGCAAGGTAAATGGGCAAAGCAAGGCAAGACAAGGCAAAAGGGCAAAGCATGGTAAGGGAAGAGAAACGGGTAAAGAAAGGCAATGCAAGGCAAAAAAGCAAAGCAAGGCAAGGCAAATGGGGAAAGCAAGGCAATGAAAGGCAAGGCAAAAGGGCAATGCAAGGCAAGGTAAGGCAAAAACGCAAAGCAAGGCAAGGCAAAATGGCAAAGCAAGGCAAGGCAAAGCAAACGGGTAAAGCAAGGCAATGCAAGGCAAAAGGGCAAAGAAAGGAAAGGCAAAGCAAGGCAAGACAAGGCCAAGTGAAAAAGCAAGGCAAGGCAAAAGACCAAAGCAAGGCAAGGCAAGGCAAGGCAAAAAGGCAAAGCAAGGAAAGGCAAAAGGGCAAAGCAAGACAATGCAAGGCAAGGCAAAAGGGCAAAGAAAGGCAAGGCAAAGCAAAAGAGCAAAGCAAGGCAGGACAAGGAAAAAGGGCAAAGCATGGCAAGGCAAGGAAAGGCAAAAGAAAAAAGAAGGGCAAGGCAAGGCAAGGCAAAACGGCAAGGTAAGGCAAGGCAAGGCAAAACGGCAAAGTAAGGCAAGGCAAGGCAAATGGCAAAGCAAAGCAATACAAAGCAAGGCAAAAGAGCAAAGCAAGTGAAGGCAAAGCAAACGGGTAAAGCAAGGCAAGGCAAAAAGGCAAAGAAAGGCAAGGCAAGGAAAGGCAAAATGGAAAAGCATGGCAAAGCAAGGCAAAGGGGCAAAGTTAAGCAAGGCAAGCCAAAAGGGAAAGCAAGACAACGGACGGCAAGGCAAAAAGGCAAAGAAACGAAAGGCTAAAATGCAAAGCAAGGCAAGGCAAAAGGGCAAAGCAAGGCAAGGGAAGGCAAGGCAAAAGTGCAAACCAAGGCATGCAAAGGCAATACAAAAGAGCAAAGCAAGGCAAGGCAACGCAAAAGGGCAAAGCAAGGCAAGGCAAAAGGGCAAGGCAAGGCAAGGCAAGGCAAAGCAAAACGGCAGAGAAAGGCAAGGCAAGGCAAAAGGGTAAAGAAAGGGAAAGCAAAGCAAACGGGTAAAGCAAGGCAAGGCAAGGCAAAAAGGCAAAAAAAGGCAAAGAAAGGAAAGGCAAATGGGCAAAGCAAGGCAAGGCAAGTCAAGGCAAAAAGGCAAAGAAAGGAAAGGCAAGGGAAGGCAAAACGGAAAAGCAAGGAATGGTAAGGCAAGGTAAATGGGCAAAGCAAGGCAAGGCAAGGCAAAAGGGCAAAGCATGGTAAGGGAAGAGAAACGGGTAAAGAAAGGCAATGCAAGGCAAAAGGGCAAAGAAAGGCAAGGTAAGGCAAAAGAGCAAAGTAAGGCTAAGGCAAGGCAAGGCAAAAGGGCAAAGCAAGGAAAGGCAAAAGGGCAAAGGAAGACAATGCAAGGCAAGTCTACAGGGCAAAGCAAGGCAAGGGAAGGCAAGGGAAAAGGGCAAAGCAAGGCAAGGCAAATGGGGAAAACAAGGCAATGAAAGGCAAGGCAAAAGGGCAATGCAAGACAAGGTAAGGCAAAAACGCAAAGCAAGGCAAGGCAAAATGGCAAAGCAAGGCAAGGCAAAGCAAACGGGTAAAGCAAGGCAATGCAAGGCAAAAGGGCAAAGAAAGGAAAGGCAAAGCAAGGCAAGACAAGGCCAAGTGAAAAAGCAAGGCAAGGCAAAAGACCAAAGCAAGGCAAGGCAAGGCAAGGCAAAAAGGCAAAGCAAGGAAAGGCCAAAGGGCAAAGCAAGACAATGCAAGGCAAGGCAAAAGGGCAAAGAAAGGCAAGGGAATGCAAGGCAAAAGGGCAAAGCAAGGCAAGGCAAGGAAAGGGAAAAGGGTAAAGCAAGGTAATGCAAGGCAAAAGGGCAAAGCAAGACAAGGCAAGGCAAGGCAAAAGGGAATAGCAAGGCAAGGCAAGTCAAAGGTAAACGGCAAAGCAAGGCAGGGTAAGGCAAAAGGGTAAAGAAAGGGAAGGCAAAGCAAACGGGTAAAGCAAGGCAAGGCAAGGAAAAAAGGCAAAGAAAGGCAAAGAAATAAAAGGCAAATTGGCAAAGCAAGGCATGTCATGTCAAGGCAAAAAGGCAAAGAAAGGAAAGGCAAAGAAAGGCAAAACGGAAAAGCAAGGAAATGTAAGGCAAGGTAAATGGGCAAAGCAAGGCAAGGCAAGGCAAAAGGGCAAAGCATGTGAAGGGAAGAGAAACGGGTAAAGAAGGGCAATGCAAGGCAAAAGGGCAATGCAAGGCAAGGTAAGGCAAAAACGCAAAGCAAGGCAAGGAAAAAGGGCAAAGAAAGGCAAGGGAAGGCAAGGCAAAAGGGCAAAGCAAGGAAAGGCAAAAGGGCAAAGCAAGACAATGCAAGGCAAGTCTAAATAGCAAAGCAAGGCAATGCAAGAGAAGGCAAAAGGGCAAACCAAGGCAAGGCAAATGGGGAAAGCAAGGTAATGAAAGGCAAGGGAAAAGGGCAAAGCAAGGCATTGCAAGGTAAAAAAGCAAACCAAGGCAAGGCAAGGGAAAAGGGCAAAGCTAAGCAAGGCAAGGCAAATGGGGAAAGCAAGACAAGGCATGGCAAGGCAAAAGGGCAATGCAAGGCAAGGTAAGGCAAAAACGCAAAGCAAGGCAAGGCAAAATGGCAAAGCAAGGCAAGGCAAGGCAAGGCAAAAAGGCAAAGCAAGGAAAGGCCAAAGGGCAAAGCAAGACAGTGCAAGGCAAGGCAAAAGGGCAAAGAAAGGCAAGGGAATGCAAGGCAAAAGGGCAAAGTAAGGCAAGGCAAAGCAAAAGAGCAAAGCAAGGCAGGGCAAGGA
This sequence comes from Columba guinea, assembly GCA_032206185.1. NCBI lineage: Eukaryota > Metazoa > Chordata > Aves > Columbiformes > Columbidae > Columba > Columba guinea. Next base: position 188,351 of record JAVLUU010000375.1, read on the forward strand.
AAAAGGGCAAAGCATGGCAAGGCAAGGAAAGGCAAAAGAGAAAAGAAGGGCAAGGCAAGGCAAGGCAAAACGGCAAAGTAAGGCAAGGCAAGGCAAAACGGCAAAGTAAGGCAAGGCAAGGCAAATGGCAAAGCAAGGCAATACAAAGCAAGGCAAAAGAGCAAAGGAAGTGAAGGCAAAGCAAACGGGTAAAGCAAGGCAAGGCAAAAAGGCAAAGAAAGGCAAGGCAAGGAAAGGCAAAATGGAAAAGCATGGCAAAGCAAGGCAAAGGGGCAAAGTTAAGCAAGGCAAGCCAAAAGGGAAAGCAAGACAACGGACGGCAAGGCAAAAAGGCAAAGAAACGAAAGGCAAAAATGCAAAGCAAGGCAACGCAAAAGGGCAAAGCAAGGCAAGGCAAAAGTGCAAGGCAAGGCAAGGCAAAGCAAAACGGCAAAGAAAGGCAAGGCAAGGCAAAAGGGTAAAGAAAGGGAAAGCAAAGCAAACGGGTAAAGCAAGGCAAGGCAAGGCAAAAAGGCAAAAAAAGGCAAAGAAAGGAAAGGCAAATGGGCAAAGCAAGGCAAGGCAAGTCAAGGCAAAAAGGCAAAGAAAGGAAAGGCAAGGAAAGGCAAAACGGAAAAGCAAGGAAAGGTAAGGCAAGGTAAATGGGCAAAGCAAGGCAAGGCAAGGCAAAAGGGCAAAGCATGGTAAGGGAAGAGAAACGGGTAAAGAAAGGCAATGCAAGGCAGAAGGGCAAAGAAAGGCAAGGTAAGGCAAAAGAGCAAAGTAAGGCTAAGGCAAGGCAAGGCAAAAGGGCAAAGCAAGGAAAGGCAAAAGGGCAAAGGAAGACAATGCAAGGCAAGTCTACAGGGCAAAGCAAGGCAAGGCAAGGCAAGGCAAAAGGGCAAAGCAAGGCAAGGCAAATGGGGAAAGCAAGGCAATGAAAGGCAAGGCAAAAGGGCAATGAAAGGCAAGGTAAGGCAAAAACGCAAAGCAAGGCAAGGCAAAATGGCAAAGCAAGGCAAGGCAAAGCAAACGGGTAAAGCAAGGCAATGCAAGGCAAAAGGGCAAAGAAAGGAAAGGCAAAGCAAGGCAAGACAAGGCCAAGTGAAAAAGCAAGGCAAGGCAAAAGACCAAAGCAAGGCAAGGCAAGGCAAGGCAAAAAGGCAAAGCAAGGAAAGGCCAAAGGGCAAAGCAAGACAATGCAAGGCAAGGCAAAAGGGCAAAGAAAGGCAAGGGAATGCAAGGCAAAAGGGCAAAGTAAGGCAAGGCAAAGCAAATGAGCAAAGCAAGGCAGGGCAAGGCAAAAGGGTAAAGCATGGCAAGGCAAGGAAAGGCAAAAGAGAAAAGAAGGGCAAGGCAAGGCAAAACGGCAAAGTAAGGCAAGGCAAGGCAAAACGGCAAAGTAAGGCAAGGCAAAAGGGCAAAGGCAAGGCAAGGCAAAAGAGCAAAGGAAGACAATGCAAGGCAAGTCTACAGGGCAAAGCAAGGCAAGGCAAGGTAAAAGGGAAAAGCAAGGCAAGGCAAATGGGGAAAGCAAGGCAATGAAAGGAAAGGCAAAAGGGCAATTAAAGGCAAGGTAAGGCAAAACCGCAAAGCAAGGCAAGGCAAAATGGCAAAGCAAGCCAAGGCAAAGCAAACGGGTAAAGCAAGGCAATGCAAAGCAAAAGGGCAAAGAAAGGCAAGGGAAGGCAAGGCAAAAGGGCAAAGCAAGGCAAGGCAAGGAAAGGCAAAAGAGAAAAGAAGGGCAAGGCAAGGCAAGGCAAAACGGCAAAGTAAGGCAAGGCAAGGCAAAAGGGCAAGGCAAGGCAATGCAAAAGAGCAAAGCAAGGCAAGACAAGTCAAAAGGGCAAAGCAAGACAATGCAAGAGAAGGCAAAAGGGCAAACCAAGGCAAGGCAAATGGGGAAAGCAAGGTAATGAAAGGCAAGGGAAAAGGGCAAAGCAGGGCAAGGCAAGGCAAAGGCTAAAGAAAGGGAAGGCAAAGCAAATGTTTAAAGCAAGGCACGGCAAGGCAAAAAGGCAAAGAAAGGCAAGGCAAGGCAAGGCAAATGGGCAAAGCAAAGCAAGGTAAGGCAAGGTAAATGGGCAAAGCAAGGCAAGGCAAGGCAAAACGGCAAAGTAAGGCAAGGCAAGGCAAATGGCAAAGCAAGGCAATACAAAGCAAGGCAAAAGAGCAAAGCAAGTGAAGGCAAAGCAAACGGGTAAAGCAAGGCAAGGCAAAAAGGCAAAGAAAGGCAAGGCAAGGAAAGGCAAAATGGAAAAGCATGGCAAAGCAAGGCAAAAGGGCAAAGTTAAGCAAGGCAAGTCAGAAGGGAAAGCAAGACAACGGAAGGCAAGGCAAAAAGGCAAAGAAAGGAAAGGCAAAAATGCAAAGCAAGGCAAGGCAAAAGGGCAAAGCAAGGCAAGGGAAGGCAAGGCAAAAGTGCAAACCAAGGCATGCAAAGGCAATACAAAAGAGCAAAGCAAGGCAAGGCAACGCAAAAGGGCAAAGCAAGGCAAGGCAAAAGGGCAAGGCAAGGCAAGGCAAGGCAAAGCAAAACGGCAAAGCAAGGCAAGGCAAGGCAAAAGGGTAAAGAAAGGGAAAGCAAAGCAAACGGGTAAAGCAAGGCAAGGCAAGGCAAAAAGGCAAAGAAAGGCAAAGAAAGGAAAAGCAAATGGGCAAAGCAATGCAAGGCAAGTCAAGGCAAAAAGGCAAAGAAAGGAAAGGCAAGGAAAGGCAAAACGGAAAAGCAAGGAAAGGTAAGGCAAGGTAAATGAGCAAAGCAAGGCAAGGCAAGGCAAAAAGGCAAAGCATGGTAAGGGAAGAGAAACGGGTAAAGAAAGGCAATGCAAGGCAAAAGGGCAAAAAAAGTCAAGGTAAGGCAAAAGAGCAAAGTAAGGCTAGGAAAGGCAAGGCAAAAGGGCAAAGCAAGGAAAGGCAAAAGGGCAAAGGAAAACAATGCAAGGCAAGTCTAAAGGGCAAAGCAAGGCAAGGCAAGGCAAGGCAAAAGAGCAAAGCAAGGCAAGGCAAATGGGGAAAGCAAGGTAATGAAAGGCAAAGGAACAGGGCAAAGCAAGGCATGGCAAGGCATGAAGGCAAACCAAGGCAAGGCAAGGCAAAAGGGCAAAGCTAAGCAAGGAAAGTCAAAAGGGAAAGCAAGACAAGGCAAGGCAAGGCAAAATGGCAAAGCAAGGCAAGGCAAAGCAAACGGGTAAAGCAAGGCAATGCAAGGCAAAAGGGCAAAGAAAGGCAAGGCAAGGAAAGGCAAAAATGAAAAGCAAGGCAAGGCAAAAGGGCAAAGAAAGGCAAGGGAAGGCAAGGCAAAAGTGCAAACCAAGGCATGCAAAGGCAACACAAAAGAGCAAAGCAAGGCAAAGCAACGCAAAAGGGCAAAGCAAGGCAAGGCAAAAGGGCAAAGCAAGGAAAGGCAAGGAAAGGGAAAAGGGTAAAGCAAGGTAATGCAAGGCAAAAGGGCAAAGCAAGGCAAGGCAAGGCAAAAGGGTAAAGAAAGGGAAGGCAAAGCAAACGGGTAAAGCAAGGCAAGGCAAGGCAAAAAGGCAAAGAAAGGCAAAGAAAGGAAAGGCAAATGGGCAAAGCAAGGCAAGGCAAGTCAAGGCAAAAAGGCAAAGAAAGGAAAGGCAAGGAAAGGCAAAACGGAAAAGAAAGGAAAGGTAAAGCAAGGTAAATGGGCAAATCAAGGCAAGGCAAGGCAAAAGGGCAAAGCATGGTAAGGGAAGAGAAACGGGTAAAGAAAGGCAATGCAAGGCAAAAGGGCAAAGAAAGGCAAGGTAAGGCAAAAGAGCAAAGTAAGGCTAAGGCAAGGCAAGGCAAAAGGGCAAAGAAAGGAAAGGCAAAAGGGCAAAGGAAGACAATGCAAGGCAAGTCTACAGGGCAAAGCAAGGCAAGGCAAGGCAAGGCAAAAGGGCAAAGCAAGGCAAGGCAAGGCAAAAGGGTAAAGAAAGGGAAAGCAAAGCAAACGCGTAAAGCAAGGCAAGGCAAGGCAAAAAGGCAAAAAAAGGGAAAGAAAGGAAAGGCAAATGGGCAAAGCAAGGCAAGGCAAATGGAAAAAGCAAGGCAATGAAAGGCAAGGCAAAAGGGCAATGCAAGGCAAGGTAAGGCAAAAACGCAAAGCATGGCAAGGCAAAATGGCAAAGCAAGGCACGGCAAAGCAAACGGGTAAAGCAAGGCAATGCAAGGCAAAAGGGCAAAGAAAGGAAAGGCAAAGCAAGGCAAGACAAGGCCAAGTGAAAAAGCAAGGCAAGGCAAAAGACCAAAGCAAGGCAAGGCAAGGCAAGGCAAAAGGGCAAAGAAAGGCAAGGGAATGCAAGGCAAAAGGGCAAAGTAAGGCAAGGCAAAGCAAAAGAGCAAAGCAAGGCAGGGCAAGGAAAAAGGGCAAAGCATGGCAAGGCAAGGAAAGGCAAAAGAGAAAAGAAGGGCAAGGCAAGGCAAGGCAAAACGGCAAAGTAAGGCAAGGCAAGGCAAAACGGCAAAGAAAGGCAAGGCAAGGCAAATGGCAAAGCAAGGCAATACAAAGCAAGGCAAAAGAGCAAAGCAAGTGAAGGCAAAGCAAACGGGTAAAGCAAGGCAAGGCAAAAAGGCAAAGAAAGGCAAGGCAAGGAAAGGCAAAATGGAAAAGCATGGCAAAGCAAGGCAAAAGGGCAAAGTTAAGCAAGGCAAGTCAAAAGGGAAAGCAAGACAACGGAAGGCAAGGCAAAAAGGCAAAGAAAGGAAAGGCAAAAATGCAAAGCAAGGCAAGGCAAAAGGGCAAAGCAAGGCAAGGGAAGGCAAGGCAAAAGTGCAAACCAAGGCATGCAAAGGCAATACAAAAGAGCAAAGCAAGGCAAGGCAACGCAAAAGGGCAAAGCAAGGCAAGGCAAAAGGGCAAGGCAAGGCAAGGCAAGGCAAAGCAAAACGGCAAAGCAAGGCAAGGCAAGGCAAAAGGGTAAAGAAAGGGAAAGCAAAGCAATCGGGTAAAGCAAGGCAAGGCAAGGCAAAAAGGCAAAGAAAGGCAAAGAAAGGAAAGGCAATTGGGCAAAGCAAGGCAAGGCAAGTCAAGGCAAAAAGGCAAAGAAAGAAAGGCAAGGAAAGGCAAAACGGAAAGGCAAGGAAAGGTAAGGCAAGGTAAATGAGCAAAGCAAGGCAAGGCAAGGCAAAAAGGCAAAAGCATGGTAAGGGAAGAGAAACGGGTAAAGAAAGGCAATGCAAGGCAAAAGGGCAAAGAAAGTCAAGGTAAGGCAAAAGAGCAAAGTAAGGCTAGGAAAGGCAAGGCAAAAGGGCAAAGCAAGGAAAGGCAAAAGGGCAAAGGAAAACAATGCAAGGCAAGTCTAAAGGGCAAAGCAAGGCAAGGCAAGGCAAGGCAAAAGAGCAAAGCAAGGCAAGGCAAATGGGGAAAGCAAGGTAATGAAAGGCAAAGGAACAGGGCAAAGCAAGGCATGGCAAGGCATGAAGGCAAACCAAGGCAAGGCAAGGCAAAAGGGCAAAGCTAAGCAAGGAAAGTCAAAAGGGAAAGCAAGACAAGGCAAGGCAAGGCAAAATGGCAAAGCAAGGCAAGGCAAAGCAAACGGGTAAAGCAAGGCAATGCAAGGCAAAAGGGCAAAGAAAGGCAAGACAAGGAAAGGCAAAAATGAAAAGCAAGGCAAGGCAAAAGGGCAAAGAAAGGCAAGGGAAGGCAAGGCAAAAGTGCAAACCAAGGCATGCAAAGGCAACACAAAAGAGCAAAGCAAGGCAAAGCAACGCAAAAGGGCAAAGCAAGGCAAGGCAAAAGGGCAAAGCAAGGAAAGGCAAGGAAAGGGAAAAGGGTAAAGCAAGGTAATGCAAGGCAAAAGGGCAAAGCAAGGCAAGGCAAGGCAAAAGGGTAAAGAAAGGGAAGGCAAAGCAAACGGGTAAAGCAAGGCAAGGCAAGGCAAAAAGGCAAAGAAAGGCAAAGAAAGGAAAGGCAAATGGGCAAAGCAAGGCAAGGCAAGTCAAGGCAAAAAGGCAAAGAAAGGAAAGGCAAGGAAAGGCAAAACGGAAAAGAAAGGAAAGGTAAGGCAAGGTAAATGGGCAAAGCAAGGCAAGGCAAGGCAAAAGGGCAAAGCATGGTAAGGGAAGAGAAACGGGTAAAGAAAGGCAATGCAAGGCAAAAGGGCAAAGAAAGGCAAGGTAAGGCAAAAGAGCAAAGTAAGGCTAAGGCAAGGCAAGGCAAAAGGGCAAAGAAAGGAAAGGCAAAAGGGCAAAGGAAGACAATGCAAGGCAAGTCTACAGGGCAAAGCAAGGCAAGGCAAGGCAAGGCAAAAGGGCAAAGCAAGGCAAGGGAAGGCAAAAGGGTAAAGAAAGGGAAAACAAAGCAAACGGGTAAAGCAAGGCAAGGCAAGGCAAAAAGGCAAAAAAAGGCAAAGAAAGGAAAGGCAAATAGGCAAAGCAAGGCAAGGCAAGTCAAGGCAAAAAGGCAAAGAAAGGAAAGGCAAGGAAAGGCAAAACGGAAAAGCAAGGAAAGGTAAGGCAAGGTAAATGGGCAAAGCAAGGCAAGACAAGGCAAAAGGGCAAAGCATGGTAAGGGAAGAGAAACGGGTAAAGAAAGGCAATGCAAGGCAAAAAAGCAAAGCAAGGCAAGGCAAATGGGGAAAGCAAGGCAATGAAAGGCAAGGCAAAAGGGCAATGCAAGGCAAGGTAAGGCAAAAACGCAAAGCAAGGCAAGGCAAAATGGCAAAGCAAGGCAAGGCAAAGCAAACGGGTAAAGCAAGGCAATGCAAGGCAAAAGGGCAAAGAAAGGAAAGGCAAAGCAAGGCAAGACAAGGCCAAGTGAAAAAGCAAGGCAAGGCAAAAGACCAAAGCAAGGCAAGGCAAGGCAAGGCAAAAAGGCAAAGCAAGGAAAGGCAAAAGGGCAAAGCAAGACAATGCAAGGCAAGGCAAAAGGGCAAAGAAAGGCAAGGCAAAGCAAAAGAGCAAAGCAAGGCAGGACAAGGAAAAAGGGCAAAGCATGGCAAGGCAAGGAAAGGCAAAAGAAAAAAGAAGGGCAAGGCAAGGCAAGGCAAAACGGCAAGGTAAGGCAAGGCAAGGCAAAACGGCAAAGTAAGGCAAGGCAAGGCAAATGGCAAAGCAAAGCAATACAAAGCAAGGCAAAAGAGCAAAGCAAGTGAAGGCAAAGCAAACGGGTAAAGCAAGGCAAGGCAAAAAGGCAAAGAAAGGCAAGGCAAGGAAAGGCAAAATGGAAAAGCATGGCAAAGCAAGGCAAAGGGGCAAAGTTAAGCAAGGCAAGCCAAAAGGGAAAGCAAGACAACGGACGGCAAGGCAAAAAGGCAAAGAAACGAAAGGCTAAAATGCAAAGCAAGGCAAGGCAAAAGGGCAAAGCAAGGCAAGGGAAGGCAAGGCAAAAGTGCAAACCAAGGCATTCAAAGGCAATACAAAAGAGCAAAGCAAGGCAAGGCAACGCAAAAGGGCAAAGCAAGGCAAGGCAAAAGGGCAAGGCAAGGCAAGGCAAGGCAAAGCAAAACGGCAGAGAAAGGCAAGGCAAGGCAAAAGGGTAAAGAAAGGGAAAGCAAAGCAAACGGGTAAAGCAAGGCAAGGCAAGGCAAAAAGGCAAAAAAAGGCAAAGAAAGGAAAGGCAAATGGGCAAAGCAAGGCAAGGCAAGTCAAGGCAAAAAGGCAAAGAAAGGAAAGGCAAGGGAAGGCAAAACGGAAAAGCAAGGAATGGTAAGGCAAGGTAAATGGGCAAAGCAAGGCAAGGCAAGGCAAAAGGGCAAAGCATGGTAAGGGAAGAGAAACGGGTAAAGAAAGGCAATGCAAGGCAAAAGGGCAAAGAAAGGCAAGGTAAGGCAAAAGAGCAAAGTAAGGCTAAGGCAAGGCAAGGCAAAAGGGCAAAGAAAGGAAAGGCAAAAGGGCAAAGGAAGACAATGCAAGGCAAGTCTACAGGGCAAAGCAAGGCAAGGCAAGGCAAGGGAAAAGGGCAAAGCAAGGCAAGGCAAATGGGGAAAGCAAGGCAATGAAAGGCAAGGCAAAAGGGCAATGAAAGGCAAGGTAAGGCAAAAACGCAAAGCAAGGCAAGGCAAAATGGCAAAGCAAGGCAAGGCAAAGCAAACGGGTAAAGCAAGGCAATGCAAGGCAAAAGGGCAAAGAAAGGAAAGGCAAAGCAAGGCAAGACAAGGCCAAGTGAAAAAGCAAGGCAAGGCAAAAGACCAAAGCAAGGCAAGGCAAGGCAAGGCAAAAAGGCAAAGCAAGGAAAGGCCAAAGGGCAAAGCAAGACAATGCAAGGCAAGGCAAAAGGGCAAAGAAAGGCAAGGGAATGCAAGGCAAAAGGGCAAAGCAAGGCAAGGCAAGGAAAGGGAAAAGGGTAAAGCAAGGTAATGCAAGGCAAAAGGGCAAAGCAAGACAAGGCAAGGCAAGGCAAAAGGGAATAGCAAGGCAAGGCAAGTCAAAGGTAAACGGCAAAGCAAGGCAGGGTAAGGCAAAAGGGTAAAGAAAGGGAAGGCAAAGCAAACGGGTAAAGCAAGGCAAGGCAAGGAAAAAAGGCAAAGAAAGGCAAAGAAATAAAAGGCAAATTGGCAAAGCAAGGCATGTCATGTCAAGGCAAAAAGGCAAAGAAAGGAAAGGCAAAGAAAGGCAAAACGGAAAAGCAAGGAAATGTAAGGCAAGGTAAATGGGCAAAGCAAGGCAAGGCAAGGCAAAAGGGCAAAGCATGTGAAGGGAAGAGAAACGGGTAAAGAAGGGCAATGCAAGGCAAAAGGGCAATGCAAGGCAAGGTAAGGCAAAAACGCAAAGCAAGGCAAGGAAAAAGGGCAAAGAAAGGCAAGGGAAGGCAAGGCAAAAGGGCAAAGCAAGGAAAGGCAAAAGGGCAAAGCAAGACAATGCAAGGCAAGTCTAAATAGCAAAGCAAGGCAATGCAAGAGAAGGCAAAAGGGCAAACCAAGGCAAGGCAAATGGGGAAAGCAAGGTAATGAAAGGCAAGGGAAAAGGGCAAAGCAAGGCATTGCAAGGTAAAAAAGCAAACCAAGGCAAGGCAAGGGAAAAGGGCAAAGCTAAGCAAGGCAAGGCAAATGGGGAAAGCAAGACAAGGCATGGCAAGGCAAAAGGGCAATGCAAGGCAAGGTAAGGCAAAAACGCAAAGCAAGGCAAGGCAAAATGGCAAAGCAAGGCAAGGCAAGGCAAGGCAAAAAGGCAAAGCAAGGAAAGGCCAAAGGGCAAAGCAAGACAGTGCAAGGCAAGGCAAAAGGGCAAAGAAAGGCAAGGGAATGCAAGGCAAAAGGGCAAAGTAAGGCAAGGCAAAGCAAAAGAGCAAAGCAAGGCAGGGCAAGGAAAAAGGGCAAAGCATGGCAAGGCAAGGAAAGGCAAAAGAGAAAAGAAGGGCAAGGCAAGGCAAGGCAAAACGGCAAAGTAAGGCAAGGCAAGGCAAAACGGCAAAGTAAGGCAAGGCAAGGCAAATGGCAAAGCAAGGCAATACAAAGCAAGGCAAAAGAGCAAAGGAAGTGAAGGCAAAGCAAACGGGTAAAGCAAGGCAAGGCAAAAAGGCAAAGAAAGGCAAGGCAAGGAAAGGCAAAATGGAAAAGCATGGCAAAGCAAGGCACAGGGGCAAAGTTAAGCAAGGCAAGCCAAAAGGGAAAGCAAGACAACGGACGGCAAGGCAAAAAGGCAAAGAAACGAAAGGCAAAAATGCAAAGCAAGGCAACGCAAAAGGGCAAAGCAAGGCAAGGCAAAAGTGCAAGGCAAGGCAAGGCAAAGCAAAACGGCAAAGAAAGGCAAGGCAAGGCAAAAGGGTAAAGAAAGGGAAAGCAAAGCAAACGGGTAAAGCAAGGCAAGGCAAGGCAAAAAGGCAAAAAAAGGCAAAGAAAGGAAAGGCAAATGGGCAAAGCAAGGCAAGGCAAGTCAAGGCAAAAAGGCAAAGAAAGGAAAGGCAAGGAAAGGCAAAACGGAAAAGCAAGGAAAGGTAAGGCAAGGTAAATGGGCAAAGCAAGGCAAGGCAAGGCAAAAGGGCAAAGCATGGTAAGGGAAGAGAAACGGGTAAAGAAAGGCAATGCAAGGCAGAAGGGCAAAGAAAGGCAAGGTAAGGCAAAAGAGCAAAGTAAGGCTAAGGCAAGGCAAGGCAAAAGGGCAAAGCAAGGAAAGGCAAAAGGGCAAAGGAAGACAATGCAAGGCAAGTCTACAGGGCAAAGCAAGGCAAGGCAAGGCAAGGCAAAAGGGCAAAGCAAGGCAAGGCAAATGGGGAAAGCAAGGCAATGAAAGGCAAGGCAAAAGGGCAATGAAAGGCAAGGTAAGGCAAAAACGCAAAGCAAGGCAAGGCAAAATGGCAAAGCAAGGCAAGGCAAAGCAAACGGGTAAAGCAAGGCAATGCAAGGCAAAAGGGCAAAGAAAGGAAAGGCAAAGCAAGGCAAGACAAGGCCAAGTGAAAAAGCAAGGCAAGGCAAAAGACCAAAGCAAGGCAAGGCAAGGCAAGGCAAAAAGGCAAAGCAAGGAAAGGCCAAAGGGCAAAGCAAGACAATGCAAGGCAAGGCAAAAGGGCAAAGAAAGGCAAGGGAATGCAAGGCAAAAGGGCAAAGTAAGGCAAGGCAAAGCAAATGAGCAAAGCAAGGCAGGGCAAGGCAAAAGGGTAAAGCATGGCAAGGCAAGGAAAGGCAAAAGAGAAAAGAAGGGCAAGGCAAGGCAAAACGGCAAAGTAAGGCAAGGCAAGGCAAAACGGCAAAGTAAGGCAAGGCAAAAGGGCAAAGGCAAGGCAAGGCAAAAGAGCAAAGGAAGACAATGCAAGGCAAGTCTACAGGGCAAAGCAAGGCAAGGCAAGGTAAAAGGGAAAAGCAAGGCAAGGCAAATGGGGAAAGCAAGGCAATGAAAGGAAAGGCAAAAGGGCAATTAAAGGCAAGGTAAGGCAAAACCGCAAAGCAAGGCAAGGCAAAATGGCAAAGCAAGCCAAGGCAAAGCAAACGGGTAAAGCAAGGCAATGCAAAGCAAAAGGGCAAAGAAAGGCAAGGGAAGGCAAGGCAAAAGGGCAAAGCAAGGCAAGGCAAGGAAAGGCAAAAGAGAAAAGAAGGGCAAGGCAAGGCAAGGCAAAACGGCAAAGTAAGGCAAGGCAAGGCAAAAGGGCAAGGCAAGGCAATGCAAAAGAGCAAAGCAAGGCAAGACAAGTCAAAAGGGCAAAGCAAGACAATGCAAGAGAAGGCAAAAGGGCAAACCAAGGCAAGGCAAATGGGGAAAGCAAGGTAATGAAAGGCAAGGGAAAAGGGCAAAGCAGGGCAAGGCAAGGCAAAGGCTAAAGAAAGGGAAGGCAAAGCAAATGTTTAAAGCAAGGCACGGCAAGGCAAAAAGGCAAAGAAAGGCAAGGCAAGGCAAGGCAAATGGGCAAAGCAAAGCAAGGTAAGGCAAGGTAAATGGGCAAAGCAAGGCAAGGCAAGGCAAAACGGCAAAGTAAGGCAAGGCAAGGCAAATGGCAAAGCAAGGCAATACAAAGCAAGGCAAAAGAGCAAAGCAAGTGAAGGCAAAGCAAACGGGTAAAGCAAGGCAAGGCAAAAAGGCAAAGAAAGGCAAGGCAAGGAAAGGCAAAATGGAAAAGCATGGCAAAGCAAGGCAAAAGGGCAAAGTTAAGCAAGGCAAGTCAGAAGGGAAAGCAAGACAACGGAAGGCAAGGCAAAAAGGCAAAGAAAGGAAAGGCAAAAATGCAAAGCAAGGCAAGGCAAAAGGGCAAAGCAAGGCAAGGGAAGGCAAGGCAAAAGTGCAAACCAAGGCATGCAAAGGCAATACAAAAGAGCAAAGCAAGGCAAGGCAACGCAAAAGGGCAAAGCAAGGCAAGGCAAAAGGGCAAGGCAAGGCAAGGCAAGGCAAAGCAAAACGGCAAAGCAAGGCAAGGCAAGGCAAAAGGGTAAAGAAAGGGAAAGCAAAGCAAACGGGTAAAGCAAGGCAAGGCAAGGCAAAAAGGCAAAGAAAGGCAAAGAAAGGAAAAGCAAATGGGCAAAGCAATGCAAGGCAAGTCAAGGCAAAAAGGCAAAGAAAGGAAAGGCAAGGAAAGGCAAAACGGAAAAGCAAGGAAAGGTAAGGCAAGGTAAATGAGCAAAGCAAGGCAAGGCAAGGCAAAAAGGCAAAGCATGGTAAGGGAAGAGAAACGGGTAAAGAAAGGCAATGCAAGGCAAAAGGGCAAAGAAAGTCAAGGTAAGGCAAAAGAGCAAAGTAAGGCTAGGAAAGGCAAGGCAAAAGGGCAAAGCAAGGAAAGGCAAAAGGGCAAAGGAAAACAATGCAAGGCAAGTCTAAAGGGCAAAGCAAGGCAAGGCAAGGCAAGGCAAAAGAGCAAAGCAAGGCAAGGCAAATGGGGAAAGCAAGGTAATGAAAGGCAAAGGAACAGGGCAAAGCAAGGCATGGCAAGGCATGAAGGCAAACCAAGGCAAGGCAAGGCAAAAGGGCAAAGCTAAGCAAGGAAAGTCAAAAGGGAAAGCAAGACAAGGCAAGGCAAGGCAAAATGGCAAAGCAAGGCAAGGCAAAGCAAACGGGTAAAGCAAGGCAATGCAAGGCAAAAGGGCAAAGAAAGGCAAGGCAAGGAAAGGCAAAAATGAAAAGCAAGGCAAGGCAAAAGGGCAAAGAAAGGCAAGGGAAGGCAAGGCAAAAGTGCAAACCAAGGCATGCAAAGGCAACACAAAAGAGCAAAGCAAGGCAAAGCAACGCAAAAGGGCAAAGCAAGGCAAGGCAAAAGGGCAAAGCAAGGAAAGGCAAGGAAAGGGAAAAGGGTAAAGCAAGGTAATGCAAGGCAAAAGGGCAAAGCAAGGCAAGGCAAGGCAAAAGGGTAAAGAAAGGGAAGGCAAAGCAAACGGGTAAAGCAAGGCAAGGCAAGGCAAAAAGGCAAAGAAAGGCAAAGAAAGGAAAGGCAAATGGGCAAAGCAAGGCAAGGCAAGTCAAGGCAAAAAGGCAAAGAAAGGAAAGGCAAGGAAAGGCAAAACGGAAAAGAAAGGAAAGGTAAAGCAAGGTAAATGGGCAAATCAAGGCAAGGCAAGGCAAAAGGGCAAAGCATGGTAAGGGAAGAGAAACGGGTAAAGAAAGGCAATGCAAGGCAAAAGGGCAAAGAAAGGCAAGGTAAGGCAAAAGAGCAAAGTAAGGCTAAGGCAAGGCAAGGCAAAAGGGCAAAGAAAGGAAAGGCAAAAGGGCAAAGGAAGACAATGCAAGGCAAGTCTACAGGGCAAAGCAAGGCAAGGCAAGGCAAGGCAAAAGGGCAAAGCAAGGCAAGGCAAGGCAAAAGGGTAAAGAAAGGGAAAGCAAAGCAAACGCGTAAAGCAAGGCAAGGCAAGGCAAAAAGGCAAAAAAAGGGAAAGAAAGGAAAGGCAAATGGGCAAAGCAAGGCAAGGCAAGTCAAGGCAAAAAGGCAAAGAAAGGAAAGGCAAGGAAAGGCAAAACGGAAAAGCAAGGAAAGGTAAGGCAAGGTAAATGGGCAAAGCAAGGCAAGACAAGGCAAAAGGGCAAAGCATGGTAAGGGAAGAGAAACGGGTAAAGAAAGGCAATGCAAGGCAAAAGGGCAAAGAAAGGCAAGGCAAATGGAAAAAGCAAGGCAATGAAAGGCAAGGCAAAAGGGCAATGCAAGGCAAGGTAAGGCAAAAACGCAAAGCATGGCAAGGCAAAATGGCAAAGCAAGGCACGGCAAAGCAAACGGGTAAAGCAAGGCAATGCAAGGCAAAAGGGCAAAGAAAGGAAAGGCAAAGCAAGGCAAGACAAGGCCAAGTGAAAAAGCAAGGCAAGGCAAAAGACCAAAGCAAGGCAAGGCAAGGCAAGGCAAAAGGGCAAAGAAAGGCAAGGGAATGCAAGGCAAAAGGGCAAAGTAAGGCAAGGCAAAGCAAAAGAGCAAAGCAAGGCAGGGCAAGGAAAAAGGGCAAAGCATGGCAAGGCAAGGAAAGGCAAAAGAGAAAAGAAGGGCAAGGCAAGGCAAGGCAAAACGGCAAAGTAAGGCAAGGCAAGGCAAAACGGCAAAGAAAGGCAAGGCAAGGCAAATGGCAAAGCAAGGCAATACAAAGCAAGGCAAAAGAGCAAAGCAAGTGAAGGCAAAGCAAACGGGTAAAGCAAGGCAAGGCAAAAAGGCAAAGAAAGGCAAGGCAAGGAAAGGCAAAATGGAAAAGCATGGCAAAGCAAGGCAAAAGGGCAAAGTTAAGCAAGGCAAGTCAAAAGGGAAAGCAAGACAACGGAAGGCAAGGCAAAAAGGCAAAGAAAGGAAAGGCAAAAATGCAAAGCAAGGCAAGGCAAAAGGGCAAAGCAAGGCAAGGGAAGGCAAGGCAAAAGTGCAAACCAAGGCATGCAAAGGCAATACAAAAGAGCAAAGCAAGGCAAGGCAACGCAAAAGGGCAAAGCAAGGCAAGGCAAAAGGGCAAGGCAAGGCAAGGCAAGGCAAAGCAAAACGGCAAAGCAAGGCAAGGCAAGGCAAAAGGGTAAAGAAAGGGAAAGCAAAGCAATCGGGTAAAGCAAGGCAAGGCAAGGCAAAAAGGCAAAGAAAGGCAAAGAAAGGAAAGGCAATTGGGCAAAGCAAGGCAAGGCAAGTCAAGGCAAAAAGGCAAAGAAAGAAAGGCAAGGAAAGGCAAAACGGAAAGGCAAGGAAAGGTAAGGCAAGGTAAATGAGCAAAGCAAGGCAAGGCAAGGCAAAAAGGCAAAAGCATGGTAAGGGAAGAGAAACGGGTAAAGAAAGGCAATGCAAGGCAAAAGGGCAAAGAAAGTCAAGGTAAGGCAAAAGAGCAAAGTAAGGCTAGGAAAGGCAAGGCAAAAGGGCAAAGCAAGGAAAGGCAAAAGGGCAAAGGAAAACAATGCAAGGCAAGTCTAAAGGGCAAAGCAAGGCAAGGCAAGGCAAGGCAAAAGAGCAAAGCAAGGCAAGGCAAATGGGGAAAGCAAGGTAATGAAAGGCAAAGGAACAGGGCAAAGCAAGGCATGGCAAGGCATGAAGGCAAACCAAGGCAAGGCAAGGCAAAAGGGCAAAGCTAAGCAAGGAAAGTCAAAAGGGAAAGCAAGACAAGGCAAGGCAAGGCAAAATGGCAAAGCAAGGCAAGGCAAAGCAAACGGGTAAAGCAAGGCAATGCAAGGCAAAAGGGCAAAGAAAGGCAAGACAAGGAAAGGCAAAAATGAAAAGCAAGGCAAGGCAAAAGGGCAAAGAAAGGCAAGGGAAGGCAAGGCAAAAGTGCAAACCAAGGCATGCAAAGGCAACACAAAAGAGCAAAGCAAGGCAAAGCAACGCAAAAGGGCAAAGCAAGGCAAGGCAAAAGGGCAAAGCAAGGAAAGGCAAGGAAAGGGAAAAGGGTAAAGCAAGGTAATGCAAGGCAAAAGGGCAAAGCAAGGCAAGGCAAGGCAAAAGGGTAAAGAAAGGGAAGGCAAAGCAAACGGGTAAAGCAAGGCAAGGCAAGGCAAAAAGGCAAAGAAAGGCAAAGAAAGGAAAGGCAAATGGGCAAAGCAAGGCAAGGCAAGTCAAGGCAAAAAGGCAAAGAAAGGAAAGGCAAGGAAAGGCAAAACGGAAAAGAAAGGAAAGGTAAGGCAAGGTAAATGGGCAAAGCAAGGCAAGGCAAGGCAAAAGGGCAAAGCATGGTAAGGGAAGAGAAACGGGTAAAGAAAGGCAATGCAAGGCAAAAGGGCAAAGAAAGGCAAGGTAAGGCAAAAGAGCAAAGTAAGGCTAAGGCAAGGCAAGGCAAAAGGGCAAAGAAAGGAAAGGCAAAAGGGCAAAGGAAGACAATGCAAGGCAAGTCTACAGGGCAAAGCAAGGCAAGGCAAGGCAAGGCAAAAGGGCAAAGCAAGGCAAGGGAAGGCAAAAGGGTAAAGAAAGGGAAAACAAAGCAAACGGGTAAAGCAAGGCAAGGCAAGGCAAAAAGGCAAAAAAAGGCAAAGAAAGGAAAGGCAAATAGGCAAAGCAAGGCAAGGCAAGTCAAGGCAAAAAGGCAAAGAAAGGAAAGGCAAGGAAAGGCAAAACGGAAAAGCAAGGAAAGGTAAGGCAAGGTAAATGGGCAAAGCAAGGCAAGACAAGGCAAAAGGGCAAAGCATGGTAAGGGAAGAGAAACGGGTAAAGAAAGGCAATGCAAGGCAAAAAAGCAAAGCAAGGCAAGGCAAATGGGGAAAGCAAGGCAATGAAAGGCAAGGCAAAAGGGCAATGCAAGGCAAGGTAAGGCAAAAACGCAAAGCAAGGCAAGGCAAAATGGCAAAGCAAGGCAAGGCAAAGCAAACGGGTAAAGCAAGGCAATGCAAGGCAAAAGGGCAAAGAAAGGAAAGGCAAAGCAAGGCAAGACAAGGCCAAGTGAAAAAGCAAGGCAAGGCAAAAGACCAAAGCAAGGCAAGGCAAGGCAAGGCAAAAAGGCAAAGCAAGGAAAGGCAAAAGGGCAAAGCAAGACAATGCAAGGCAAGGCAAAAGGGCAAAGAAAGGCAAGGCAAAGCAAAAGAGCAAAGCAAGGCAGGACAAGGAAAAAGGGCAAAGCATGGCAAGGCAAGGAAAGGCAAAAGAAAAAAGAAGGGCAAGGCAAGGCAAGGCAAAACGGCAAGGTAAGGCAAGGCAAGGCAAAACGGCAAAGTAAGGCAAGGCAAGGCAAATGGCAAAGCAAAGCAATACAAAGCAAGGCAAAAGAGCAAAGCAAGTGAAGGCAAAGCAAACGGGTAAAGCAAGGCAAGGCAAAAAGGCAAAGAAAGGCAAGGCAAGGAAAGGCAAAATGGAAAAGCATGGCAAAGCAAGGCAAAGGGGCAAAGTTAAGCAAGGCAAGCCAAAAGGGAAAGCAAGACAACGGACGGCAAGGCAAAAAGGCAAAGAAACGAAAGGCTAAAATGCAAAGCAAGGCAAGGCAAAAGGGCAAAGCAAGGCAAGGGAAGGCAAGGCAAAAGTGCAAACCAAGGCATTCAAAGGCAATACAAAAGAGCAAAGCAAGGCAAGGCAACGCAAAAGGGCAAAGCAAGGCAAGGCAAAAGGGCAAGGCAAGGCAAGGCAAGGCAAAGCAAAACGGCAGAGAAAGGCAAGGCAAGGCAAAAGGGTAAAGAAAGGGAAAGCAAAGCAAACGGGTAAAGCAAGGCAAGGCAAGGCAAAAAGGCAAAAAAAGGCAAAGAAAGGAAAGGCAAATGGGCAAAGCAAGGCAAGGCAAGTCAAGGCAAAAAGGCAAAGAAAGGAAAGGCAAGGGAAGGCAAAACGGAAAAGCAAGGAATGGTAAGGCAAGGTAAATGGGCAAAGCAAGGCAAGGCAAGGCAAAAGGGCAAAGCATGGTAAGGGAAGAGAAACGGGTAAAGAAAGGCAATGCAAGGCAAAAGGGCAAAGAAAGGCAAGGTAAGGCAAAAGAGCAAAGTAAGGCTAAGGCAAGGCAAGGCAAAAGGGCAAAGAAAGGAAAGGCAAAAGGGCAAAGGAAGACAATGCAAGGCAAGTCTACAGGGCAAAGCAAGGCAAGGCAAGGCAAGGGAAAAGGGCAAAGCAAGGCAAGGCAAATGGGGAAAGCAAGGCAATGAAAGGCAAGGCAAAAGGGCAATGAAAGGCAAGGTAAGGCAAAAACGCAAAGCAAGGCAAGGCAAAATGGCAAAGCAAGGCAAGGCAAAGCAAACGGGTAAAGCAAGGCAATGCAAGGCAAAAGGGCAAAGAAAGGAAAGGCAAAGCAAGGCAAGACAAGGCCAAGTGAAAAAGCAAGGCAAGGCAAAAGACCAAAGCAAGGCAAGGCAAGGCAAGGCAAAAAGGCAAAGCAAGGAAAGGCCAAAGGGCAAAGCAAGACAATGCAAGGCAAGGCAAAAGGGCAAAGAAAGGCAAGGGAATGCAAGGCAAAAGGGCAAAGCAAGGCAAGGGAAGGAAAGGGAAAAGGGTAAAGCAAGGTAATGCAAGGCAAAAGGGCAAAGCAAGACAAGGCAAGGCAAGGCAAAAGGGAATAGCAAGGCAAGGCAAGTCAAAGGTAAACGGCAAAGCAAGGCAGGGTAAGGCAAAAGGGTAAAGAAAGGGAAGGCAAAGCAAACGGGTAAAGCAAGGCAAGGCAAGGAAAAAAGGCAAAGAAAGGCAAAGAAATAAAAGGCAAATTGGCAAAGCAAGGCATGTCATGTCAAGGCAAAAAGGCAAAGAAAGGAAAGGCAAAGAAAGGCAAAACGGAAAAGCAAGGAAATGTAAGGCAAGGTAAATGGGCAAAGCAAGGCAAGGCAAGGCAAAAGGGCAAAGCATGTGAAGGGAAGAGAAACGGGTAAAGAAGGGCAATGCAAGGCAAAAGGGCAATGCAAGGCAAGGTAAGGCAAAAACGCAAAGCAAGGCAAGGAAAAAGGGCAAAGAAAGGCAAGGGAAGGCAAGGCAAAAGGGCAAAGCAAGGAAAGGCAAAAGGGCAAAGCAAGACAATGCAAGGCAAGTCTAAATAGCAAAGCAAGGCAATGCAAGAGAAGGCAAAAGGGCAAACCAAGGCAAGGCAAATGGGGAAAGCAAGGTAATGAAAGGCAAGGGAAAAGGGCAAAGCAAGGCATTGCAAGGTAAAAAAGCAAACCAAGGCAAGGCAAGGGAAAAGGGCAAAGCTAAGCAAGGCAAGGCAAATGGGGAAAGCAAGACAAGGCATGGCAAGGCAAAAGGGCAATGCAAGGCAAGGTAAGGCAAAAACGCAAAGCAAGGCAAGGCAAAATGGCAAAGCAAGGCAAGGCAAGGCAAGGCAAAAAGGCAAAGCAAGGAAAGGCCAAAGGGCAAAGCAAGACAGTGCAAGGCAAGGCAAAAGGGCAAAGAAAGGCAAGGGAATGCAAGGCAAAAGGGCAAAGTAAGGCAAGGCAAAGCAAAAGAGCAAAGCAAGGCAGGGCAAGGAAAAAGGGCAAAGCATGGCAAGGCAAGGAAAGGCAAAAGAGAAAAGAAGGGCAAGGCAAGGCAAGGCAAAACGGCAAAGTAAGGCAAGGCAAGGCAAAACGGCAAAGTAAGGCAAGGCAAGGCAAATGGCAAAGCAAGGCAATACAAAGCAAGGCAAAAGAGCAAAGGAAGTGAAGGCAAAGCAAACGGGTAAAGCAAGGCAAGGCAAAAAGGCAAAGAAAGGCAAGGCAAGGAAAGGCAAAATGGAAAAGCATGGCAAAGCAAGGCACAGGGGCAAAGTTAAGCAAGGCAAGCCAAAAGGGAAAGCAAGACAACGGACGGCAAGGCAAAAAGGCAAAGAAACGAAAGGCAAAAATGCAAAGCAAGGCAACGCAAAAGGGCAAAGCAAGGCAAGGCAAAAGTGCAAGGCAAGGCAAGGCAAAGCAAAACGGCAAAGAAAGGCAAGGCAAGGCAAAAGGGTAAAGAAAGGGAAAGCAAAGCAAACGGGTAAAGCAAGGCAAGGCAAGGCAAAAAGGCAAAAAAAGGCAAAGAAAGGAAAGGCAAATGGGCAAAGCAAGGCAAGGCAAGTCAAGGCAAAAAGGCAAAGAAAGGAAAGGCAAGGAAAGGCAAAACGGAAAAGCAAGGAAAGGTAAGGCAAGGTAAATGGGCAAAGCAAGGCAAGGCAAGGCAAAAGGGCAAAGCATGGTAAGGGAAGAGAAACGGGTAAAGAAAGGCAATGCAAGGCAGAAGGGCAAAGAAAGGCAAGGTAAGGCAAAAGAGCAAAGTAAGGCTAAGGCAAGGCAAGGCAAAAGGGCAAAGCAAGGAAAGGCAAAAGGGCAAAGGAAGACAATGCAAGGCAAGTCTACAGGGCAAAGCAAGGCAAGGCAAGGCAAGGCAAAAGGGCAAAGCAAGGCAAGGCAAATGGGGAAAGCAAGGCAATGAAAGGCAAGGCAAAAGGGCAATGAAAGGCAAGGTAAGGCAAAAACGCAAAGCAAGGCAAGGCAAAATGGCAAAGCAAGGCAAGGCAAAGCAAACGGGTAAAGCAAGGCAATGCAAGGCAAAAGGGCAAAGAAAGGAAAGGCAAAGCAAGGCAAGACAAGGCCAAGTGAAAAAGCAAGGCAAGGCAAAAGACCAAAGCAAGGCAAGGCAAGGCAAGGCAAAAAGGCAAAGCAAGGAAAGGCCAAAGGGCAAAGCAAGACAATGCAAGGCAAGGCAAAAGGGCAAAGAAAGGCAAGGGAATGCAAGGCAAAAGGGCAAAGTAAGGCAAGGCAAAGCAAATGAGCAAAGCAAGGCAGGGCAAGGCAAAAGGGTAAAGCATGGCAAGGCAAGGAAAGGCAAAAGAGAAAAGAAGGGCAAGGCAAGGCAAAACGGCAAAGTAAGGCAAGGCAAGGCAAAACGGCAAAGTAAGGCAAGGCAAAAGGGCAAAGGCAAGGCAAGGCAAAAGAGCAAAGGAAGACAATGCAAGGCAAGTCTACAGGGCAAAGCAAGGCAAGGCAAGGTAAAAGGGAAAAGCAAGGCAAGGCAAATGGGGAAAGCAAGGCAATGAAAGGAAAGGCAAAAGGGCAATTAAAGGCAAGGTAAGGCAAAACCGCAAAGCAAGGCAAGGCAAAATGGCAAAGCAAGCCAAGGCAAAGCAAACGGGTAAAGCAAGGCAATGCAAAGCAAAAGGGCAAAGAAAGGCAAGGGAAGGCAAGGCAAAAGGGCAAAGCAAGGCAAGGCAAGGAAAGGCAAAAGAGAAAAGAAGGGCAAGGCAAGGCAAGGCAAAACGGCAAAGTAAGGCAAGGCAAGGCAAAAGGGCAAGGCAAGGCAATGCAAAAGAGCAAAGCAAGGCAAGACAAGTCAAAAGGGCAAAGCAAGACAATGCAAGAGAAGGCAAAAGGGCAAACCAAGGCAAGGCAAATGGGGAAAGCAAGGTAATGAAAGGCAAGGGAAAAGGGCAAAGCAGGGCAAGGCAAGGCAAAGGCTAAAGAAAGGGAAGGCAAAGCAAATGTTTAAAGCAAGGCACGGCAAGGCAAAAAGGCAAAGAAAGGCAAGGCAAGGCAAGGCAAATGGGCAAAGCAAAGCAAGGTAAGGCAAGGTAAATGGGCAAAGCAAGGCAAGGCAAGGCAAAACGGCAAAGTAAGGCAAGGCAAGGCAAATGGCAAAGCAAGGCAATACAAAGCAAGGCAAAAGAGCAAAGCAAGTGAAGGCAAAGCAAACGGGTAAAGCAAGGCAAGGCAAAAAGGCAAAGAAAGGCAAGGCAAGGAAAGGCAAAATGGAAAAGCATGGCAAAGCAAGGCAAAAGGGCAAAGTTAAGCAAGGCAAGTCAGAAGGGAAAGCAAGACAACGGAAGGCAAGGCAAAAAGGCAAAGAAAGGAAAGGCAAAAATGCAAAGCAAGGCAAGGCAAAAGGGCAAAGCAAGGCAAGGGAAGGCAAGGCAAAAGTGCAAACCAAGGCATGCAAAGGCAATACAAAAGAGCAAAGCAAGGCAAGGCAACGCAAAAGGGCAAAGCAAGGCAAGGCAAAAGGGCAAGGCAAGGCAAGGCAAGGCAAAGCAAAACGGCAAAGCAAGGCAAGGCAAGGCAAAAGGGTAAAGAAAGGGAAAGCAAAGCAAACGGGTAAAGCAAGGCAAGGCAAGGCAAAAAGGCAAAGAAAGGCAAAGAAAGGAAAAGCAAATGGGCAAAGCAATGCAAGGCAAGTCAAGGCAAAAAGGCAAAGAAAGGAAAGGCAAGGAAAGGCAAAACGGAAAAGCAAGGAAAGGTAAGGCAAGGTAAATGAGCAAAGCAAGGCAAGGCAAGGCAAAAAGGCAAAGCATGGTAAGGGAAGAGAAACGGGTAAAGAAAGGCAATGCAAGGCAAAAGGGCAAAGAAAGTCAAGGTAAGGCAAAAGAGCAAAGTAAGGCTAGGAAAGGCAAGGCAAAAGGGCAAAGCAAGGAAAGGCAAAAGGGCAAAGGAAAACAATGCAAGGCAAGTCTAAAGGGCAAAGCAAGGCAAGGCAAGGCAAGGCAAAAGAGCAAAGCAAGGCAAGGCAAATGGGGAAAGCAAGGTAATGAAAGGCAAAGGAACAGGGCAAAGCAAGGCATGGCAAGGCATGAAGGCAAACCAAGGCAAGGCAAGGCAAAAGGGCAAAGCTAAGCAAGGAAAGTCAAAAGGGAAAGCAAGACAAGGCAAGGCAAGGCAAAATGGCAAAGCAAGGCAAGGCAAAGCAAACGGGTAAAGCAAGGCAATGCAAGGCAAAAGGGCAAAGAAAGGCAAGGCAAGGAAAGGCAAAAATGAAAAGCAAGGCAAGGCAAAAGGGCAAAGAAAGGCAAGGGAAGGCAAGGCAAAAGTGCAAACCAAGGCATGCAAAGGCAACACAAAAGAGCAAAGCAAGGCAAAGCAACGCAAAAGGGCAAAGCAAGGCAAGGCAAAAGGGCAAAGCAAGGAAAGGCAAGGAAAGGGAAAAGGGTAAAGCAAGGTAATGCAAGGCAAAAGGGCAAAGCAAGGCAAGGCAAGGCAAAAGGGTAAAGAAAGGGAAGGCAAAGCAAACGGGTAAAGCAAGGCAAGGCAAGGCAAAAAGGCAAAGAAAGGCAAAGAAAGGAAAGGCAAATGGGCAAAGCAAGGCAAGGCAAGTCAAGGCAAAAAGGCAAAGAAAGGAAAGGCAAGGAAAGGCAAAACGGAAAAGAAAGGAAAGGTAAAGCAAGGTAAATGGGCAAATCAAGGCAAGGCAAGGCAAAAGGGCAAAGCATGGTAAGGGAAGAGAAACGGGTAAAGAAAGGCAATGCAAGGCAAAAGGGCAAAGAAAGGCAAGGTAAGGCAAAAGAGCAAAGTAAGGCTAAGGCAAGGCAAGGCAAAAGGGCAAAGAAAGGAAAGGCAAAAGGGCAAAGGAAGACAATGCAAGGCAAGTCTACAGGGCAAAGCAAGGCAAGGCAAGGCAAGGCAAAAGGGCAAAGCAAGGCAAGGCAAGGCAAAAGGGTAAAGAAAGGGAAAGCAAAGCAAACGCGTAAAGCAAGGCAAGGCAAGGCAAAAAGGCAAAAAAAGGGAAAGAAAGGAAAGGCAAATGGGCAAAGCAAGGCAAGGCAAGTCAAGGCAAAAAGGCAAAGAAAGGAAAGGCAAGGAAAGGCAAAACGGAAAAGCAAGGAAAGGTAAGGCAAGGTAAATGGGCAAAGCAAGGCAAGACAAGGCAAAAGGGCAAAGCATGGTAAGGGAAGAGAAACGGGTAAAGAAAGGCAATGCAAGGCAAAAGGGCAAAGAAAGGCAAGGCAAATGGAAAAAGCAAGGCAATGAAAGGCAAGGCAAAAGGGCAATGCAAGGCAAGGTAAGGCAAAAACGCAAAGCATGGCAAGGCAAAATGGCAAAGCAAGGCACGGCAAAGCAAACGGGTAAAGCAAGGCAATGCAAGGCAAAAGGGCAAAGAAAGGAAAGGCAAAGCAAGGCAAGACAAGGCCAAGTGAAAAAGCAAGGCAAGGCAAAAGACCAAAGCAAGGCAAGGCAAGGCAAGGCAAAAGGGCAAAGAAAGGCAAGGGAATGCAAGGCAAAAGGGCAAAGTAAGGCAAGGCAAAGCAAAAGAGCAAAGCAAGGCAGGGCAAGGAAAAAGGGCAAAGCATGGCAAGGCAAGGAAAGGCAAAAGAGAAAAGAAGGGCAAGGCAAGGCAAGGCAAAACGGCAAAGTAAGGCAAGGCAAGGCAAAACGGCAAAGAAAGGCAAGGCAAGGCAAATGGCAAAGCAAGGCAATACAAAGCAAGGCAAAAGAGCAAAGCAAGTGAAGGCAAAGCAAACGGGTAAAGCAAGGCAAGGCAAAAAGGCAAAGAAAGGCAAGGCAAGGAAAGGCAAAATGGAAAAGCATGGCAAAGCAAGGCAAAAGGGCAAAGTTAAGCAAGGCAAGTCAAAAGGGAAAGCAAGACAACGGAAGGCAAGGCAAAAAGGCAAAGAAAGGAAAGGCAAAAATGCAAAGCAAGGCAAGGCAAAAGGGCAAAGCAAGGCAAGGGAAGGCAAGGCAAAAGTGCAAACCAAGGCATGCAAAGGCAATACAAAAGAGCAAAGCAAGGCAAGGCAACGCAAAAGGGCAAAGCAAGGCAAGGCAAAAGGGCAAGGCAAGGCAAGGCAAGGCAAAGCAAAACGGCAAAGCAAGGCAAGGCAAGGCAAAAGGGTAAAGAAAGGGAAAGCAAAGCAATCGGGTAAAGCAAGGCAAGGCAAGGCAAAAAGGCAAAGAAAGGCAAAGAAAGGAAAGGCAATTGGGCAAAGCAAGGCAAGGCAAGTCAAGGCAAAAAGGCAAAGAAAGAAAGGCAAGGAAAGGCAAAACGGAAAGGCAAGGAAAGGTAAGGCAAGGTAAATGAGCAAAGCAAGGCAAGGCAAGGCAAAAAGGCAAAAGCATGGTAAGGGAAGAGAAACGGGTAAAGAAAGGCAATGCAAGGCAAAAGGGCAAAGAAAGTCAAGGTAAGGCAAAAGAGCAAAGTAAGGCTAGGAAAGGCAAGGCAAAAGGGCAAAGCAAGGAAAGGCAAAAGGGCAAAGGAAAACAATGCAAGGCAAGTCTAAAGGGCAAAGCAAGGCAAGGCAAGGCAAGGCAAAAGAGCAAAGCAAGGCAAGGCAAATGGGGAAAGCAAGGTAATGAAAGGCAAAGGAACAGGGCAAAGCAAGGCATGGCAAGGCATGAAGGCAAACCAAGGCAAGGCAAGGCAAAAGGGCAAAGCTAAGCAAGGAAAGTCAAAAGGGAAAGCAAGACAAGGCAAGGCAAGGCAAAATGGCAAAGCAAGGCAAGGCAAAGCAAACGGGTAAAGCAAGGCAATGCAAGGCAAAAGGGCAAAGAAAGGCAAGACAAGGAAAGGCAAAAATGAAAAGCAAGGCAAGGCAAAAGGGCAAAGAAAGGCAAGGGAAGGCAAGGCAAAAGTGCAAACCAAGGCATGCAAAGGCAACACAAAAGAGCAAAGCAAGGCAAAGCAACGCAAAAGGGCAAAGCAAGGCAAGGCAAAAGGGCAAAGCAAGGAAAGGCAAGGAAAGGGAAAAGGGTAAAGCAAGGTAATGCAAGGCAAAAGGGCAAAGCAAGGCAAGGCAAGGCAAAAGGGTAAAGAAAGGGAAGGCAAAGCAAACGGGTAAAGCAAGGCAAGGCAAGGCAAAAAGGCAAAGAAAGGCAAAGAAAGGAAAGGCAAATGGGCAAAGCAAGGCAAGGCAAGTCAAGGCAAAAAGGCAAAGAAAGGAAAGGCAAGGAAAGGCAAAACGGAAAAGAAAGGAAAGGTAAGGCAAGGTAAATGGGCAAAGCAAGGCAAGGCAAGGCAAAAGGGCAAAGCATGGTAAGGGAAGAGAAACGGGTAAAGAAAGGCAATGCAAGGCAAAAGGGCAAAGAAAGGCAAGGTAAGGCAAAAGAGCAAAGTAAGGCTAAGGCAAGGCAAGGCAAAAGGGCAAAGAAAGGAAAGGCAAAAGGGCAAAGGAAGACAATGCAAGGCAAGTCTACAGGGCAAAGCAAGGCAAGGCAAGGCAAGGCAAAAGGGCAAAGCAAGGCAAGGGAAGGCAAAAGGGTAAAGAAAGGGAAAACAAAGCAAACGGGTAAAGCAAGGCAAGGCAAGGCAAAAAGGCAAAAAAAGGCAAAGAAAGGAAAGGCAAATAGGCAAAGCAAGGCAAGGCAAGTCAAGGCAAAAAGGCAAAGAAAGGAAAGGCAAGGAAAGGCAAAACGGAAAAGCAAGGAAAGGTAAGGCAAGGTAAATGGGCAAAGCAAGGCAAGACAAGGCAAAAGGGCAAAGCATGGTAAGGGAAGAGAAACGGGTAAAGAAAGGCAATGCAAGGCAAAAAAGCAAAGCAAGGCAAGGCAAATGGGGAAAGCAAGGCAATGAAAGGCAAGGCAAAAGGGCAATGCAAGGCAAGGTAAGGCAAAAACGCAAAGCAAGGCAAGGCAAAATGGCAAAGCAAGGCAAGGCAAAGCAAACGGGTAAAGCAAGGCAATGCAAGGCAAAAGGGCAAAGAAAGGAAAGGCAAAGCAAGGCAAGACAAGGCCAAGTGAAAAAGCAAGGCAAGGCAAAAGACCAAAGCAAGGCAAGGCAAGGCAAGGCAAAAAGGCAAAGCAAGGAAAGGCAAAAGGGCAAAGCAAGACAATGCAAGGCAAGGCAAAAGGGCAAAGAAAGGCAAGGCAAAGCAAAAGAGCAAAGCAAGGCAGGACAAGGAAAAAGGGCAAAGCATGGCAAGGCAAGGAAAGGCAAAAGAAAAAAGAAGGGCAAGGCAAGGCAAGGCAAAACGGCAAGGTAAGGCAAGGCAAGGCAAAACGGCAAAGTAAGGCAAGGCAAGGCAAATGGCAAAGCAAAGCAATACAAAGCAAGGCAAAAGAGCAAAGCAAGTGAAGGCAAAGCAAACGGGTAAAGCAAGGCAAGGCAAAAAGGCAAAGAAAGGCAAGGCAAGGAAAGGCAAAATGGAAAAGCATGGCAAAGCAAGGCAAAGGGGCAAAGTTAAGCAAGGCAAGCCAAAAGGGAAAGCAAGACAACGGACGGCAAGGCAAAAAGGCAAAGAAACGAAAGGCTAAAATGCAAAGCAAGGCAAGGCAAAAGGGCAAAGCAAGGCAAGGGAAGGCAAGGCAAAAGTGCAAACCAAGGCATTCAAAGGCAATACAAAAGAGCAAAGCAAGGCAAGGCAACGCAAAAGGGCAAAGCAAGGCAAGGCAAAAGGGCAAGGCAAGGCAAGGCAAGGCAAAGCAAAACGGCAGAGAAAGGCAAGGCAAGGCAAAAGGGTAAAGAAAGGGAAAGCAAAGCAAACGGGTAAAGCAAGGCAAGGCAAGGCAAAAAGGCAAAAAAAGGCAAAGAAAGGAAAGGCAAATGGGCAAAGCAAGGCAAGGCAAGTCAAGGCAAAAAGGCAAAGAAAGGAAAGGCAAGGGAAGGCAAAACGGAAAAGCAAGGAATGGTAAGGCAAGGTAAATGGGCAAAGCAAGGCAAGGCAAGGCAAAAGGGCAAAGCATGGTAAGGGAAGAGAAACGGGTAAAGAAAGGCAATGCAAGGCAAAAGGGCAAAGAAAGGCAAGGTAAGGCAAAAGAGCAAAGTAAGGCTAAGGCAAGGCAAGGCAAAAGGGCAAAGCAAGGAAAGGCAAAAGGGCAAAGGAAGACAATGCAAGGCAAGTCTACAGGGCAAAGCAAGGCAAGGCAAGGCAAGGGAAAAGGGCAAAGCAAGGCAAGGCAAATGGGGAAAGCAAGGCAATGAAAGGCAAGGCAAAAGGGCAATGAAAGGCAAGGTAAGGCAAAAACGCAAAGCAAGGCAAGGCAAAATGGCAAAGCAAGGCAAGGCAAAGCAAACGGGTAAAGCAAGGCAATGCAAGGCAAAAGGGCAAAGAAAGGAAAGGCAAAGCAAGGCAAGACAAGGCCAAGTGAAAAAGCAAGGCAAGGCAAAAGACCAAAGCAAGGCAAGGCAAGGCAAGGCAAAAAGGCAAAGCAAGGAAAGGCCAAAGGGCAAAGCAAGACAATGCAAGGCAAGGCAAAAGGGCAAAGAAAGGCAAGGGAATGCAAGGCAAAAAGGCAAAGCAAGGCAAGGCAAGGAAAGGGAAAAGGGTAAAGCAAGGTAATGCAAGGCAAAAGGGCAAAGCAAGACAAGGCAAGGCAAGGCAAAAGGGAATAGCAAGGCAAGGCAAGTCAAAGGTAAACGGCAAAGCAAGGCAGGGTAAGGCAAAAGGGTAAAGAAAGGGAAGGCAAAGCAAACGGGTAAAGCAAGGCAAGGCAAGGAAAAAAGGCAAAGAAAGGCAAAGAAATAAAAGGCAAATTGGCAAAGCAAGGCATGTCATGTCAAGGCAAAAAGGCAAAGAAAGGAAAGGCAAAGAAAGGCAAAACGGAAAAGCAAGGAAATGTAAGGCAAGGTAAATGGGCAAAGCAAGGCAAGGCAAGGCAAAAGGGCAAAGCATGTGAAGGGAAGAGAAACGGGTAAAGAAGGGCAATGCAAGGCAAAAGGGCAATGCAAGGCA
Organism: Columba guinea; assembly: GCA_032206185.1. NCBI lineage: Eukaryota > Metazoa > Chordata > Aves > Columbiformes > Columbidae > Columba > Columba guinea. The sequence goes on from JAVLUU010000375.1 coordinate 215,848, forward strand.
AGGTAAGGCAAAAACGCAAAGCAAGGCAAGGCAAAATGGCAAAGCAAGGCAAGGCAAATGGGGAAAGCAAGGTAATGAAAGGCAAAGGAACAGGGCAAAGCAAGGCATGGCAAGGCATGAAGGCAAACCAAGGCAAGGCAAGGCAAAAGGGCAAGGCAAGGCAATGCAAAAGAGCAAAGCAAGGCAAGACAAGTCAAAAGGGCAAAGCAAGACAATGCAAGAGAAGGCAAAAGGGCAAACCAAGGCAAGGCAAATGGGGAAAGCAAGGTAATGAAAGGCAAGGGAAAAGGGCAAAGCAGGGCAAGGCAAGGCAAAGGCTAAAGAAAGGGAAGGCAAAGCAAATGTTTAAAGCAAGGCACGGCAAGGCAAAAAGGCAAAGAAAGGCAAGGCAAGGCAAGGCAAATGGGCAAAGCAAAGCAAGGTAAGGCAAGGTAAATGGGCAAAGCAAGGCAAGGCAAGGCAAAACGGCAAAGTAAGGCAAGGCAAGGCAAATGGCAAAGCAAGGCAATACAAAGCAAGGCAAAAGAGCAAAGCAAGTGAAGGCAAAGCAAACGGGTAAAGCAAGGCAAGGCAAAAAGGCAAAGAAAGGCAAGGCAAGGAAAGGCAAAATGGAAAAGCATGGCAAAGCAAGGCAAAAGGGCAAAGTTAAGCAAGGCAAGTCAGAAGGGAAAGCAAGACAACGGAAGGCAAGGCAAAAAGGCAAAGAAAGGAAAGGCAAAAATGCAAAGCAAGGCAAGGCAAAAGGGCAAAGCAAGGCAAGGGAAGGCAAGGCAAAAGTGCAAACCAAGGCATGCAAAGGCAATACAAAAGAGCAAAGCAAGGCAAGGCAACGCAAAAGGGCAAAGCAAGGCAAGGCAAAAGGGCAAGGCAAGGCAAGGCAAGGCAAAGCAAAACGGCAAAGCAAGGCAAGGCAAGGCAAAAGGGTAAAGAAAGGGAAAGCAAAGCAAACGGGTAAAGCAAGGCAAGGCAAGGCAAAAAGGCAAAGAAAGGCAAAGAAAGGAAAAGCAAATGGGCAAAGCAATGCAAGGCAAGTCAAGGCAAAAAGGCAAAGAAAGGAAAGGCAAGGAAAGGCAAAACGGAAAAGCAAGGAAAGGTAAGGCAAGGTAAATGAGCAAAGCAAGGCAAGGCAAGGCAAAAAGGCAAAGCATGGTAAGGGAAGAGAAACGGGTAAAGAAAGGCAATGCAAGGCAAAAGGGCAAAGAAAGTCAAGGTAAGGCAAAAGAGCAAAGTAAGGCTAGGAAAGGCAAGGCAAAAGGGCAAAGCAAGGAAAGGCAAAAGGGCAAAGGAAAACAATGCAAGGCAAGTCTAAAGGGCAAAGCAAGGCAAGGCAAGGCAAGGCAAAAGAGCAAAGCAAGGCAAGGCAAATGGGGAAAGCAAGGTAATGAAAGGCAAAGGAACAGGGCAAAGCAAGGCATGGCAAGGCATGAAGGCAAACCAAGGCAAGGCAAGGCAAAAGGGCAAAGCTAAGCAAGGAAAGTCAAAAGGGAAAGCAAGACAAGGCAAGGCAAGGCAAAATGGCAAAGCAAGGCAAGGCAAAGCAAACGGGTAAAGCAAGGCAATGCAAGGCAAAAGGGCAAAGAAAGGCAAGGCAAGGAAAGGCAAAAATGAAAAGCAAGGCAAGGCAAAAGGGCAAAGAAAGGCAAGGGAAGGCAAGGCAAAAGTGCAAACCAAGGCATGCAAAGGCAACACAAAAGAGCAAAGCAAGGCAAAGCAACGCAAAAGGGCAAAGCAAGGCAAGGCAAAAGGGCAAAGCAAGGAAAGGCAAGGAAAGGGAAAAGGGTAAAGCAAGGTAATGCAAGGCAAAAGGGCAAAGCAAGGCAAGGCAAGGCAAAAGGGTAAAGAAAGGGAAGGCAAAGCAAACGGGTAAAGCAAGGCAAGGCAAGGCAAAAAGGCAAAGAAAGGCAAAGAAAGGAAAGGCAAATGGGCAAAGCAAGGCAAGGCAAGTCAAGGCAAAAAGGCAAAGAAAGGAAAGGCAAGGAAAGGCAAAACGGAAAAGAAAGGAAAGGTAAAGCAAGGTAAATGGGCAAATCAAGGCAAGGCAAGGCAAAAGGGCAAAGCATGGTAAGGGAAGAGAAACGGGTAAAGAAAGGCAATGCAAGGCAAAAGGGCAAAGAAAGGCAAGGTAAGGCAAAAGAGCAAAGTAAGGCTAAGGCAAGGCAAGGCAAAAGGGCAAAGAAAGGAAAGGCAAAAGGGCAAAGGAAGACAATGCAAGGCAAGTCTACAGGGCAAAGCAAGGCAAGGCAAGGCAAGGCAAAAGGGCAAAGCAAGGCAAGGCAAGGCAAAAGGGTAAAGAAAGGGAAAGCAAAGCAAACGCGTAAAGCAAGGCAAGGCAAGGCAAAAAGGCAAAAAAAGGGAAAGAAAGGAAAGGCAAATGGGCAAAGCAAGGCAAGGCAAGTCAAGGCAAAAAGGCAAAGAAAGGAAAGGCAAGGAAAGGCAAAACGGAAAAGCAAGGAAAGGTAAGGCAAGGTAAATGGGCAAAGCAAGGCAAGACAAGGCAAAAGGGCAAAGCATGGTAAGGGAAGAGAAACGGGTAAAGAAAGGCAATGCAAGGCAAAAGGGCAAAGAAAGGCAAGGCAAATGGAAAAAGCAAGGCAATGAAAGGCAAGGCAAAAGGGCAATGCAAGGCAAGGTAAGGCAAAAACGCAAAGCATGGCAAGGCAAAATGGCAAAGCAAGGCACGGCAAAGCAAACGGGTAAAGCAAGGCAATGCAAGGCAAAAGGGCAAAGAAAGGAAAGGCAAAGCAAGGCAAGACAAGGCCAAGTGAAAAAGCAAGGCAAGGCAAAAGACCAAAGCAAGGCAAGGCAAGGCAAGGCAAAAGGGCAAAGAAAGGCAAGGGAATGCAAGGCAAAAGGGCAAAGTAAGGCAAGGCAAAGCAAAAGAGCAAAGCAAGGCAGGGCAAGGAAAAAGGGCAAAGCATGGCAAGGCAAGGAAAGGCAAAAGAGAAAAGAAGGGCAAGGCAAGGCAAGGCAAAACGGCAAAGTAAGGCAAGGCAAGGCAAAACGGCAAAGAAAGGCAAGGCAAGGCAAATGGCAAAGCAAGGCAATACAAAGCAAGGCAAAAGAGCAAAGCAAGTGAAGGCAAAGCAAACGGGTAAAGCAAGGCAAGGCAAAAAGGCAAAGAAAGGCAAGGCAAGGAAAGGCAAAATGGAAAAGCATGGCAAAGCAAGGCAAAAGGGCAAAGTTAAGCAAGGCAAGTCAAAAGGGAAAGCAAGACAACGGAAGGCAAGGCAAAAAGGCAAAGAAAGGAAAGGCAAAAATGCAAAGCAAGGCAAGGCAAAAGGGCAAAGCAAGGCAAGGGAAGGCAAGGCAAAAGTGCAAACCAAGGCATGCAAAGGCAATACAAAAGAGCAAAGCAAGGCAAGGCAACGCAAAAGGGCAAAGCAAGGCAAGGCAAAAGGGCAAGGCAAGGCAAGGCAAGGCAAAGCAAAACGGCAAAGCAAGGCAAGGCAAGGCAAAAGGGTAAAGAAAGGGAAAGCAAAGCAATCGGGTAAAGCAAGGCAAGGCAAGGCAAAAAGGCAAAGAAAGGCAAAGAAAGGAAAGGCAATTGGGCAAAGCAAGGCAAGGCAAGTCAAGGCAAAAAGGCAAAGAAAGAAAGGCAAGGAAAGGCAAAACGGAAAGGCAAGGAAAGGTAAGGCAAGGTAAATGAGCAAAGCAAGGCAAGGCAAGGCAAAAAGGCAAAAGCATGGTAAGGGAAGAGAAACGGGTAAAGAAAGGCAATGCAAGGCAAAAGGGCAAAGAAAGTCAAGGTAAGGCAAAAGAGCAAAGTAAGGCTAGGAAAGGCAAGGCAAAAGGGCAAAGCAAGGAAAGGCAAAAGGGCAAAGGAAAACAATGCAAGGCAAGTCTAAAGGGCAAAGCAAGGCAAGGCAAGGCAAGGCAAAAGAGCAAAGCAAGGCAAGGCAAATGGGGAAAGCAAGGTAATGAAAGGCAAAGGAACAGGGCAAAGCAAGGCATGGCAAGGCATGAAGGCAAACCAAGGCAAGGCAAGGCAAAAGGGCAAAGCTAAGCAAGGAAAGTCAAAAGGGAAAGCAAGACAAGGCAAGGCAAGGCAAAATGGCAAAGCAAGGCAAGGCAAAGCAAACGGGTAAAGCAAGGCAATGCAAGGCAAAAGGGCAAAGAAAGGCAAGACAAGGAAAGGCAAAAATGAAAAGCAAGGCAAGGCAAAAGGGCAAAGAAAGGCAAGGGAAGGCAAGGCAAAAGTGCAAACCAAGGCATGCAAAGGCAACACAAAAGAGCAAAGCAAGGCAAAGCAACGCAAAAGGGCAAAGCAAGGCAAGGCAAAAGGGCAAAGCAAGGAAAGGCAAGGAAAGGGAAAAGGGTAAAGCAAGGTAATGCAAGGCAAAAGGGCAAAGCAAGGCAAGGCAAGGCAAAAGGGTAAAGAAAGGGAAGGCAAAGCAAACGGGTAAAGCAAGGCAAGGCAAGGCAAAAAGGCAAAGAAAGGCAAAGAAAGGAAAGGCAAATGGGCAAAGCAAGGCAAGGCAAGTCAAGGCAAAAAGGCAAAGAAAGGAAAGGCAAGGAAAGGCAAAACGGAAAAGAAAGGAAAGGTAAGGCAAGGTAAATGGGCAAAGCAAGGCAAGGCAAGGCAAAAGGGCAAAGCATGGTAAGGGAAGAGAAACGGGTAAAGAAAGGCAATGCAAGGCAAAAGGGCAAAGAAAGGCAAGGTAAGGCAAAAGAGCAAAGTAAGGCTAAGGCAAGGCAAGGCAAAAGGGCAAAGAAAGGAAAGGCAAAAGGGCAAAGGAAGACAATGCAAGGCAAGTCTACAGGGCAAAGCAAGGCAAGGCAAGGCAAGGCAAAAGGGCAAAGCAAGGCAAGGGAAGGCAAAAGGGTAAAGAAAGGGAAAACAAAGCAAACGGGTAAAGCAAGGCAAGGCAAGGCAAAAAGGCAAAAAAAGGCAAAGAAAGGAAAGGCAAATAGGCAAAGCAAGGCAAGGCAAGTCAAGGCAAAAAGGCAAAGAAAGGAAAGGCAAGGAAAGGCAAAACGGAAAAGCAAGGAAAGGTAAGGCAAGGTAAATGGGCAAAGCAAGGCAAGACAAGGCAAAAGGGCAAAGCATGGTAAGGGAAGAGAAACGGGTAAAGAAAGGCAATGCAAGGCAAAAAAGCAAAGCAAGGCAAGGCAAATGGGGAAAGCAAGGCAATGAAAGGCAAGGCAAAAGGGCAATGCAAGGCAAGGTAAGGCAAAAACGCAAAGCAAGGCAAGGCAAAATGGCAAAGCAAGGCAAGGCAAAGCAAACGGGTAAAGCAAGGCAATGCAAGGCAAAAGGGCAAAGAAAGGAAAGGCAAAGCAAGGCAAGACAAGGCCAAGTGAAAAAGCAAGGCAAGGCAAAAGACCAAAGCAAGGCAAGGCAAGGCAAGGCAAAAAGGCAAAGCAAGGAAAGGCAAAAGGGCAAAGCAAGACAATGCAAGGCAAGGCAAAAGGGCAAAGAAAGGCAAGGCAAAGCAAAAGAGCAAAGCAAGGCAGGACAAGGAAAAAGGGCAAAGCATGGCAAGGCAAGGAAAGGCAAAAGAAAAAAGAAGGGCAAGGCAAGGCAAGGCAAAACGGCAAGGTAAGGCAAGGCAAGGCAAAACGGCAAAGTAAGGCAAGGCAAGGCAAATGGCAAAGCAAAGCAATACAAAGCAAGGCAAAAGAGCAAAGCAAGTGAAGGCAAAGCAAACGGGTAAAGCAAGGCAAGGCAAAAAGGCAAAGAAAGGCAAGGCAAGGAAAGGCAAAATGGAAAAGCATGGCAAAGCAAGGCAAAGGGGCAAAGTTAAGCAAGGCAAGCCAAAAGGGAAAGCAAGACAACGGACGGCAAGGCAAAAAGGCAAAGAAACGAAAGGCTAAAATGCAAAGCAAGGCAAGGCAAAAGGGCAAAGCAAGGCAAGGGAAGGCAAGGCAAAAGTGCAAACCAAGGCATTCAAAGGCAATACAAAAGAGCAAAGCAAGGCAAGGCAACGCAAAAGGGCAAAGCAAGGCAAGGCAAAAGGGCAAGGCAAGGCAAGGCAAGGCAAAGCAAAACGGCAGAGAAAGGCAAGGCAAGGCAAAAGGGTAAAGAAAGGGAAAGCAAAGCAAACGGGTAAAGCAAGGCAAGGCAAGGCAAAAAGGCAAAAAAAGGCAAAGAAAGGAAAGGCAAATGGGCAAAGCAAGGCAAGGCAAGTCAAGGCAAAAAGGCAAAGAAAGGAAAGGCAAGGGAAGGCAAAACGGAAAAGCAAGGAATGGTAAGGCAAGGTAAATGGGCAAAGCAAGGCAAGGCAAGGCAAAAGGGCAAAGCATGGTAAGGGAAGAGAAACGGGTAAAGAAAGGCAATGCAAGGCAAAAGGGCAAAGAAAGGCAAGGTAAGGCAAAAGAGCAAAGTAAGGCTAAGGCAAGGCAAGGCAAAAGGGCAAAGCAAGGAAAGGCAAAAGGGCAAAGGAAGACAATGCAAGGCAAGTCTACAGGGCAAAGCAAGGCAAGGCAAGGCAAGGGAAAAGGGCAAAGCAAGGCAAGGCAAATGGGGAAAGCAAGGCAATGAAAGGCAAGGCAAAAGGGCAATGCAAGACAAGGTAAGGCAAAAACGCAAAGCAAGGCAAGGCAAAATGGCAAAGCAAGGCAAGGCAAAGCAAACGGGTAAAGCAAGGCAATGCAAGGCAAAAGGGCAAAGAAAGGAAAGGCAAAGCAAGGCAAGACAAGGCCAAGTGAAAAAGCAAGGCAAGGCAAAAGACCAAAGCAAGGCAAGGCAAGGCAAGGCAAAAAGGCAAAGCAAGGAAAGGCCAAAGGGCAAAGCAAGACAATGCAAGGCAAGGCAAAAGGGCAAAGAAAGGCAAGGGAATGCAAGGCAAAAAGGCAAAGCAAGGCAAGGCAAGGAAAGGGAAAAGGGTAAAGCAAGGTAATGCAAGGCAAAAGGGCAAAGCAAGACAAGGCAAGGCAAGGCAAAAGGGAATAGCAAGGCAAGGCAAGTCAAAGGTAAACGGCAAAGCAAGGCAGGGTAAGGCAAAAGGGTAAAGAAAGGGAAGGCAAAGCAAACGGGTAAAGCAAGGCAAGGCAAGGAAAAAAGGCAAAGAAAGGCAAAGAAATAAAAGGCAAATTGGCAAAGCAAGGCATGTCATGTCAAGGCAAAAAGGCAAAGAAAGGAAAGGCAAAGAAAGGCAAAACGGAAAAGCAAGGAAATGTAAGGCAAGGTAAATGGGCAAAGCAAGGCAAGGCAAGGCAAAAGGGCAAAGCATGTGAAGGGAAGAGAAACGGGTAAAGAAGGGCAATGCAAGGCAAAAGGGCAATGCAAGGCAAGGTAAGGCAAAAACGCAAAGCAAGGCAAGGAAAAAGGGCAAAGAAAGGCAAGGGAAGGCAAGGCAAAAGGGCAAAGCAAGGAAAGGCAAAAGGGCAAAGCAAGACAATGCAAGGCAAGTCTAAATAGCAAAGCAAGGCAATGCAAGAGAAGGCAAAAGGGCAAACCAAGGCAAGGCAAATGGGGAAAGCAAGGTAATGAAAGGCAAGGGAAAAGGGCAAAGCAAGGCATTGCAAGGTAAAAAAGCAAACCAAGGCAAGGCAAGGGAAAAGGGCAAAGCTAAGCAAGGCAAGGCAAATGGGGAAAGCAAGACAAGGCATGGCAAGGCAAAAGGGCAATGCAAGGCAAGGTAAGGCAAAAACGCAAAGCAAGGCAAGGCAAAATGGCAAAGCAAGGCAAGGCAAGGCAAGGCAAAAAGGCAAAGCAAGGAAAGGCCAAAGGGCAAAGCAAGACAGTGCAAGGCAAGGCAAAAGGGCAAAGAAAGGCAAGGGAATGCAAGGCAAAAGGGCAAAGTAAGGCAAGGCAAAGCAAAAGAGCAAAGCAAGGCAGGGCAAGGAAAAAGGGCAAAGCATGGCAAGGCAAGGAAAGGCAAAAGAGAAAAGAAGGGCAAGGCAAGGCAAGGCAAAACGGCAAAGTAAGGCAAGGCAAGGCAAAACGGCAAAGTAAGGCAAGGCAAGGCAAATGGCAAAGCAAGGCAATACAAAGCAAGGCAAAAGAGCAAAGCAAGTGAAGGCAAAGCAAACGGGTAAAGCAAGGCAAGGCAAAAAGGCAAAGAAAGGCAAGGCAAGGAAAGGCAAAATGGAAAAGCATGGCAAAGCAAGGCAAAGGGGCAAAGTTAAGCAAGGCAAGCCAAAAGGGAAAGCAAGACAACGGACGGCAAGGCAAAAAGGCAAAGAAACGAAAGGCAAAAATGCAAAGCAAGGCAACGCAAAAGGGCAAAGCAAGGCAAGGCAAAAGTGCAAGGCAAGGCAAGGCAAAGCAAAACGGCAAAGAAAGGCAAGGCAAGGCAAAAGGGTAAAGAAAGGGAAAGCAAAGCAAACGGGTAAAGCAAGGCAAGGCAAGGCAAAAAGGCAAAAAAAGGCAAAGAAAGGAAAGGCAAATGGGCAAAGCAAGGCAAGGCAAGTCAAGGCAAAAAGGCAAAGAAAGGAAAGGCAAGGAAAGGCAAAACGGAAAAGCAAGGAAAGGTAAGGCAAGGTAAATGGGCAAAGCAAGGCAAGGCAAGGCAAAAGGGCAAAGCATGGTAAGGGAAGAGAAACGGGTAAAGAAAGGCAATGCAAGGCAGAAGGGCAAAGAAAGGCAAGGTAAGGCAAAAGAGCAAAGTAAGGCTAAGGCAAGGCAAGGCAAAAGGGCAAAGCAAGGAAAGGCAAAAGGGCAAAGGAAGACAATGCAAGGCAAGTCTACAGGGCAAAGCAAGGCAAGGCAAGGCAAGGCAAAAGGGCAAAGCAAGGCAAGGCAAATGGGGAAAGCAAGGCAATGAAAGGCAAGGCAAAAGGGCAATGAAAGGCAAGGTAAGGCAAAAACGCAAAGCAAGGCAAGGCAAAATGGCAAAGCAAGGCAAGGCAAAGCAAACGGGTAAAGCAAGGCAATGCAAGGCAAAAGGGCAAAGAAAGGAAAGGCAAAGCAAGGCAAGACAAGGCCAAGTGAAAAAGCAAGGCAAGGCAAAAGACCAAAGCAAGGCAAGGCAAGGCAAGGCAAAAAGGCAAAGCAAGGAAAGGCCAAAGGGCAAAGCAAGACAATGCAAGGCAAGGCAAAAGGGCAAAGAAAGGCAAGGGAATGCAAGGCAAAAGGGCAAAGTAAGGCAAGGCAAAGCAAATGAGCAAAGCAAGGCAGGGCAAGGCAAAAGGGTAAAGCATGGCAAGGCAAGGAAAGGCAAAAGAGAAAAGAAGGGCAAGGCAAGGCAAAACGGCAAAGTAAGGCAAGGCAAGGCAAAACGGCAAAGTAAGGCAAGGCAAAAGGGCAAAGGCAAGGCAAGGCAAAAGAGCAAAGGAAGACAATGCAAGGCAAGTCTACAGGGCAAAGCAAGGCAAGGCAAGGTAAAAGGGAAAAGCAAGGCAAGGCAAATGGGGAAAGCAAGGCAATGAAAGGAAAGGCAAAAGGGCAATTAAAGGCAAGGTAAGGCAAAACCGCAAAGCAAGGCAAGGCAAAATGGCAAAGCAAGCCAAGGCAAAGCAAACGGGTAAAGCAAGGCAATGCAAAGCAAAAGGGCAAAGAAAGGAAAGGGAAGGCAAGGCAAAAGGGCAAAGCAAGGCAAGGCAAGGAAAGGCAAAAGAGAAAAGAAGGGCAAGGCAAGGCAAGGCAAAACGGCAAAGTAAGGCAAGGCAAGGCAAAAGGGCAAGGCAAGGCAATGCAAAAGAGCAAAGCAAGGCAAGACAAGTCAAAAGGGCAAAGCAAGACAATGCAAGAGAAGGCAAAAGGGCAAACCAAGGCAAGGCAAATGGGGAAAGCAAGGTAATGAAAGGCAAGGGAAAAGGGCAAAGCAGGGCAAGGCAAGGCAAAGGCTAAAGAAAGGGAAGGCAAAGCAAATGTTTAAAGCAAGGCACGGCAAGGCAAAAAGGCAAAGAAAGGCAAGGCAAGGCAAGGCAAATGGGCAAAGCAAAGCAAGGTAAGGCAAGGTAAATGGGCAAAGCAAGGCAAGGCAAGGCAAAACGGCAAAGCAAGGCAATACAAAGCAAGGCAAAAGAGCAAAGCAAGTGAAGGCAAAGCAAACGGGTAAAGCAAGGCAAGGCAAAAAGGCAAAGAAAGGCAAGGCAAGGAAAGGCAAAATGGAAAAGCATGGCAAAGCAAGGCAAAAGGGCAAAGTTAAGCAAGGCAAGTCAGAAGGGAAAGCAAGACAACGGAAGGCAAGGCAAAAAGGCAAAGAAAGGAAAGGCAAAAATGCAAAGCAAGGCAAGGCAAAAGGGCAAAGCAAGGCAAGGGAAGGCAAGGCAAAAGTGCAAACCAAGGCATGCAAAGGCAATACAAAAGAGCAAAGCAAGGCAAGGCAACGCAAAAGGGCAAAGCAAGGCAAGGCAAAAGGGCAAGGCAAGGCAAGGCAAGGCAAAGCAAAACGGCAAAGCAAGGCAAGGCAAGGCAAAAGGGTAAAGAAAGGGAAAGCAAAGCAAACGGGTAAAGCAAGGCAAGGCAAGGCAAAAAGGCAAAGAAAGGCAAAGAAAGGAAAAGCAAATGGGCAAAGCAATGCAAGGCAAGTCAAGGCAAAAAGGCAAAGAAAGGAAAGGCAAGGAAAGGCAAAACGGAAAAGCAAGGAAAGGTAAGGCAAGGTAAATGAGCAAAGCAAGGCAAGGCAAGGCAAAAAGGCAAAGCATGGTAAGGGAAGAGAAACGGGTAAAGAAAGGCAATGCAAGGCAAAAGGGCAAAGAAAGTCAAGGTAAGGCAAAAGAGCAAAGTAAGGCTAGGAAAGGCAAGGCAAAAGGGCAAAGCAAGGAAAGGCAAAAGGGCAAAGGAAAACAATGCAAGGCAAGTCTAAAGGGCAAAGCAAGGCAAGGCAAGGCAAGGCAAAAGAGCAAAGCAAGGCAAGGCAAATGGGGAAAGCAAGGTAATGAAAGGCAAAGGAACAGGGCAAAGCAAGGCATGGCAAGGCATGAAGGCAAACCAAGGCAAGGCAAGGCAAAAGGGCAAAGCTAAGCAAGGAAAGTCAAAAGGGAAAGCAAGACAAGGCAAGGCAAGGCAAAATGGCAAAGCAAGGCAAGGCAAAGCAAACGGGTAAAGCAAGGCAATGCAAGGCAAAAGGGCAAAGAAAGGCAAGGCAAGGAAAGGCAAAAATGAAAAGCAAGGCAAGGCAAAAGGGCAAAGAAAGGCAAGGGAAGGCAAGGCAAAAGTGCAAACCAAGGCATGCAAAGGCAACACAAAAGAGCAAAGCAAGGCAAAGCAACGCAAAAGGGCAAAGCAAGGCAAGGCAAAAGGGCAAAGCAAGGAAAGGCAAGGAAAGGGAAAAGGGTAAAGCAAGGTAATGCAAGGCAAAAGGGCAAAGCAAGGCAAGGCAAGGCAAAAGGGTAAAGAAAGGGAAGGCAAAGCAAACGGGTAAAGCAAGGCAAGGCAAGGCAAAAAGGCAAAGAAAGGCAAAGAAAGGAAAGGCAAATGGGCAAAGCAAGGCAAGGCAAGTCAAGGCAAAAAGGCAAAGAAAGGAAAGGCAAGGAAAGGCAAAACGGAAAAGAAAGGAAAGGTAAAGCAAGGTAAATGGGCAAATCAAGGCAAGGCAAGGCAAAAGGGCAAAGCATGGTAAGGGAAGAGAAACGGGTAAAGAAAGGCAATGCAAGGCAAAAGGGCAAAGAAAGGCAAGGTAAGGCAAAAGAGCAAAGTAAGGCTAAGGCAAGGCAAGGCAAAAGGGCAAAGAAAGGAAAGGCAAAAGGGCAAAGGAAGACAATGCAAGGCAAGTCTACAGGGCAAAGCAAGGCAAGGCAAGGCAAGGCAAAAGGGCAAAGCAAGGCAAGGCAAGGCAAAAGGGTAAAGAAAGGGAAAGCAAAGCAAACGCGTAAAGCAAGGCAAGGCAAGGCAAAAAGGCAAAAAAAGGGAAAGAAAGGAAAGGCAAATGGGCAAAGCAAGGCAAGGCAAGTCAAGGCAAAAAGGCAAAGAAAGGAAAGGCAAGGAAAGGCAAAACGGAAAAGCAAGGAAAGGTAAGGCAAGGTAAATGGGCAAAGCAAGGCAAGACAAGGCAAAAGGGCAAAGCATGGTAAGGGAAGAGAAACGGGTAAAGAAAGGCAATGCAAGGCAAAAGGGCAAAGAAAGGCAAGGCAAATGGAAAAAGCAAGGCAATGAAAGGCAAGGCAAAAGGGCAATGCAAGGCAAGGTAAGGCAAAAACGCAAAGCATGGCAAGGCAAAATGGCAAAGCAAGGCACGGCAAAGCAAACGGGTAAAGCAAGGCAATGCAAGGCAAAAGGGCAAAGAAAGGAAAGGCAAAGCAAGGCAAGACAAGGCCAAGTGAAAAAGCAAGGCAAGGCAAAAGACCAAAGCAAGGCAAGGCAAGGCAAGGCAAAAGGGCAAAGAAAGGCAAGGGAATGCAAGGCAAAAGGGCAAAGTAAGGCAAGGCAAAGCAAAAGAGCAAAGCAAGGCAGGGCAAGGAAAAAGGGCAAAGCATGGCAAGGCAAGGAAAGGCAAAAGAGAAAAGAAGGGCAAGGCAAGGCAAGGCAAAACGGCAAAGTAAGGCAAGGCAAGGCAAAACGGCAAAGAAAGGCAAGGCAAGGCAAATGGCAAAGCAAGGCAATACAAAGCAAGGCAAAAGAGCAAAGCAAGTGAAGGCAAAGCAAACGGGTAAAGCAAGGCAAGGCAAAAAGGCAAAGAAAGGCAAGGCAAGGAAAGGCAAAATGGAAAAGCATGGCAAAGCAAGGCAAAAGGGCAAAGTTAAGCAAGGCAAGCCAAAAGGGAAAGCAAGACAACGGACGGCAAGGCAAAAAGGCAAAGAAAGGAAAGGCAAAAATGCAAAGCAAGGCAAGGCAAAAGGGCAAAGCAAGGCAAGGGAAGGCAAGGCAAAAGTGCAAACCAAGGCATGCAAAGGCAATACAAAAGAGCAAAGCAAGGCAAGGCAACGCAAAAGGGCAAAGCAAGGCAAGGCAAAAGGGCAAGGCAAGGCAAGGCAAGGCAAAGCAAAACGGCAAAGCAAGGCAAGGCAAGGCAAAAGGGTAAAGAAAGGGAAAGCAAAGCAAACGGGTAAATCAAGGCAAGGCAAGGCAATAAGGCAAAGAAAGGAAAGGCAAAAGGGCAAAGCTAAGCAAGGAAAGTCAAAAGGGAAAGAAAGACAAGGCAAGGCAAGGCAAAATGGCAAAGCAAGGCAAGGCAAAGCAAACGGGTAAAGCAAGGCAATGCAAGGCAAAAGGGCAAAGAAAGGCAAGGGAAGGCAAAGCAAAACGGCAAAGCAAGGCAAGGGAAGGCAAAAGGCTAAAGAAAGGGAAGGCAAAGCAAACGGGTAAAGCAAGGCAAGGCAAGGCAAAACGACAAAAAAGGCAAAGAAAGGAAAGGCAAATGGGCAAAGCAAGGCAAGGCATGTCAAGGCAAAAAGGCAAAGAAAGGAAAGGCAAAGAAAGGCAAAACGGAAAAGCAAGGAAAGGTAAGGCAAGGTAAATGGGCAAAGCAAGGCAAGGCAAGGCAAAAGGGCAAAGCATGGTAAGGGAAGAGAAACGGGTAAAGAAAGGCAATGCAAGGCAAAAGGGCAAAGAAAGGCAAGGTAAGGCAAAAGAGCAAAGTAAGGCTAAGGCAAGGCAAGGCAAAAGGGCAAAGAAAGGAAAGGCAAAAGGGCAAAGGAAGACAATGCAAGGCAAGTCTACAGGGCAAAGCAAGGCAAGCCAAGGTAAAAGGGAAAAGCAAGGCAAGGCAAAATGGCAAAGCAAGGCAAGGCAAAACAAACGGGTAAAGCAAGGCAATGCAAAGCAAAAGGGCAAAGAAAGGCAAGGGAAGGAAATGCAAAAGGGCAAAGCAAGGCAAGGCAAGGAAAGGCAAAAGAGAAAAGAAGGGCAAGGCAAGGCAAAACGGCAAAGTAAGGCAAGGCAAGGCAAAAGGGCAAGGCAAGGCAAGGCAAAAGAGCAAAGCAAGGCAAGACAAGTCAAAAGGGCAAAGCAAGACAATGCAAGAGAAAGCAAAAGGGCAAACCAAGGCAAGGCAAATGGGGAAAGCAAGGTAATGAAAGGCAAGGGAAAAGGGCAAAGCAGGGCAAGGCAAGGCAAAAGGCTAAGGAAAGGGAAGGCAAAGCAAATGTTTAAAGCAAGGCACGACAAGGCAAAAAGGCAAAGAATGGCAAGGCAAGGCAAGGCAAATGGGCAAAGCAAAGCAAGGTAAGGCAAGGTAAATGGGCAAAGCAAGGCAAGGCAAAAGGGCAAAGCATGGTAAGGGAAGAGAAACGGGTAAAGAAAGGCAATGCAAGGCAAAAGAGCAAAGAAAGGCAAGGTAAGACAAAAGAGCAAAGTAAGGCTAGGCAAGGGAAGGCAAAAGGGCAAAGCAAGAAAGTCAAAAGGGCAAAGGAAGACAATGCAAGGCAAGTCTAAAGGGCTAAGCAAGGCAAGGAAAAGACAAGGCAAAAGGGCAAAGCAAGGCAAAGCAAATGGGGAAAGAAAGGCAATGAAAGGCAAGGCAAAAGGGCATAGCAAGGAAAGGCAAAAGGGCAAAGGAAGACAATGCAAGGCAAGTCTAAAGGGCAAAGCAAGGCAAGGAAAAGGCAAGGCATAAAGGCAAACCAAGGCAAGGCAAGGCAAAAGGGAAAAGCTAAGCAAGGAAAGTCAAAAGTGAAAGCAAGACAATGCAAGGCAAGGCAAAATGACAAAGCAAGGCAAGGCAAAGGAAACGGGTAAAGCAAGGCAATGCAAGGCAAAAGGGCAAAGAAAAGCAAGGCAAGGAAAGGCAAGACAAGGCCAAGTGAAAAAGCAAGGCAAGGCAAAAGAGCAAAGCAAGGCAAGGCAAGGCAAAAAGACAAAGCAAGGAAAGGCAAAAGGGCAAAGCAAGACAATGCAAGACAAGTCTAAATAGCAAGCAAGGCAATTCAAGAGAAGGCAAAAGGGCAAACCAAGGCAAGGCAAATGGGGAAAGCAAGGTAATGAAAGGCAACGCAAAAGGGCAAAGCAAGGCAAGGCATGGCAAGGCAAAAGGGAATAGCAAGGCAAAGCAAGTCAAAGGTAAACGGCAAAGCAAGGCAAGGCAAGGCAAAAGGGTAAAGAAAGGGAAGGCAAAGCAAACGGGTAAAGCAAGGCAAGGCAAGGCAAAAAGGCAAAGAAAGGCAAAGAAAGGAAAGGCAAATGGGCAAAGCAAGGCAAGGCATGTCAAGGCAAAAAGGCAAAGAAAGGAAAGGCAAAAAAAGGCAAAACGGAAAAGCAAGGAAAGGTAAGGCAAGGTAAATGGGCAAAGCAAGGCAAGGCAAGGCAAAAGGGCAAAGCATGTGAAGAGAAGAGAAGAGAAACGGGTAAAGAAGAGCAATGCAAGGCAAAAGGGCAAAGAAAGGCAAGGCAAGGAAAGGCAAAAGAGAAAAGAAGGGCAAGGGAAGGCAAGGCAAAACGGCAAAGTAAGGCAAGGCAAGGCAAAAGGGCAAGGCAAGGCAAGGCAAAAGAGCAAAGCAAGGCAAGACAAGTCAAAAGGGCAAAGCAAGGCAATGCAAGAGAAGGCAAAAGGGCAAACCAAGGCAAGGCAAATGGGTAAAGCAAGGTAATGAAAGGCAAAGGAAAAGGGCAAAGCAGGGCAAGGCAAGGCAAAAGGCTAAAGAAAGGGAAGGCAAAGCAAATGGTTAAAGCAATGCAAGGCAAGGCAAAAAGGCAAAGAAAGGCAAGGCAAGGCCAGGCAAATGGGCAAAGCAAAGCAAGGTAAGGCAAGGTAAATGGGCAAAGCAAGGCAAGGCAAGGCAAAAGGGCAAAGCATGGCAAGGAAAGAGAGACGGGTAAAGAAGGGCAATGCAAGGCAAAAGGGCAAAGAAAGGCAAGGCAAGGAAGGTAAGGCAAAATGAAAAAGAAAGGCAAGGCAAAAGGGCAAAGAAAGGCAAGGCAAGGCAAAAGAGCAAAGCAAGACGAGGCAAGGCAACACAAAAGGGCAAAGCAAGGCAAGGCAAAAGGGCAAAGCAAGGCAAGGCAAGGAAAGGGAAAAGGGTAAAGCAAGGTAATGCAAGGCAAAAGGGCAAAGCAAGACAAGGCAAGGCAAGGCAAAAGGGAATAGCAAGGCAAGGCAAGTCAAAGGTAAACGGCAAAGCAAGTCAGGGCAAGGCAAAAGGGTAAAGAAAGGGAAGGCAAAGCAAATGGGCAAAGCAAGGGAAGGCAAGTTAAGGCAAAAAGGCAAAGAAAGGAAAGGCAAGGAAAGGCAAAACGGAAAAGCAAGGAAAAGTAAGGCAAGGTAAATGGGCAAAGCAAGGCAAGACAAGGCAAAAGGGCAAAGCATGGTAAGGGAAGAGAAACGGGTAAAGAAAGGCAATGCACGGCAAAAGGGCAAAGAAAGGCAAGGTAAGGCAAAAGAGCAAAGTAAGGCTAAGGAAAGCCAAGGCAAAAGGGCAAAGCAAGGAAAGGCAAAAGGGCAAAGGAAGACAATGCAAGGCAAGTCTAAAGGGCAAAGCAAGGCAAGGCAAGGCAAGGCAAAAGGGCAAAGCAAGGCAAGGCAAGGCAAGGCAAAAGGGCAGAGAAAGGCAAGGGAATGCAAGGTAAAAGGGCAAGGTAAGGTAATGCAAAGCAAAAGAGCAAAGCAAGGCAAGGCAAGGCAAAAGGGCAAAGCATGGCAAGGCAAGGTAAAAGGGAAAAGCAAGGCAAGGCAAATGGGGAAAGCAAGGCAATGAAAGGAAAGGCAAAAGGGCAATTAAAGGCAAGGTAAGGCAAAAACGCAAAGCAAGGCAAGGCAAAATGGCAAAGCAAGCCAAGGCAAAGCAAACGGGTAAAGCAAGGCAATGCAAAGCAAAAGGGCAAAGAAAGGCAAGGGAAGGCAAGGCAAAAGGGCAAAGCAAGGCAAGGCAAGGAAAGGCAAAAGAGAAAAGAAGGGCAAGGCAAGGCAAGGCAAAACGGCAAAGTAAGGCAAGACAAGGCAAAAGGGCAAGGCAAAGCAAGGCAAAAGAGAAAAGCAAGGCAAGACAAGTCAAAAGGGCAAACCAAGGCAATGCAAGAGAAGGCAAAAGGGCAAACCAAGGCAAGGGAAATTGGGAAAGCAAGGTATGGAAAGGCAAAGGAAAGGGGCAAAGCAGGGCAAGGCAAGGCAAAAGGCTAAAGAAAGGGAAGGCAAAGCAAATGGTTAAAGCAAGGCAAGGCAAGGCAAATGGGCAAAGCAAAGCAAGGTAAGGCAAGGTAAATGGGCAAAGCAAGGTAAGTCAAGGCAAAAGGGCAAAGCATGGCAAGGGAATAGAGACGGGTAAAGAAGGGCAATGCAAGGCCAAAGGGCAAAGAAAGGCAAGGCAAGGAAAGGTAAGGCAAAATGGAAAAGAAAGGGAAGGGAAAACGCCAAAGCAAGGCAAGGCAAGGCAAAAGAGCAAAGCAAGGAAAGGGAAAAGAGCAAAGCAAGACAATGCAAGGCAAGTCTAAAGAGCAAAGCAAGGCAATGCAAGAGAAGGCAAAAGGGCAAACCAAGGCAAGGCAAATGGCAAAAGCAAGGTAATGAAAGGCAAGGGAAAAGGGCAAAGCTAAGCAAGGCAAGTCAAAAGGGAAAGCAAGACAAGGCATGGCAAGGCAAAAGGGCAATGCAAGGCAAGGTAAGGCAAAAACGCAAAGCAAGGCAAGGAAAAAGGGCAAAGAAAGGCAAGGGAAGGCAAGGCAAAAGTGCAAACCAAGGCATGCAAAGGCAACACAAAAGAGCAAAGCAAGGCAAGGCAACGCAAAAGGGCAAAGCAAGGCAAGGCAAAAGGGCAAAGCAAGGCAAGGCAAGGAAAGGGAAAAGGGTAAAGCAAGGTAATGCAAGGCAAAAGGGCAAAGCAAGGACAGGTAAGGCAAAAGAGCAAAGTAAGGCTAAGGCAAGGCAAGGCAAAAGGGCAAAGCAAGGAAAGGCAAAAGGGCAAAGGAATACAATGCAAGGCAAGTCTACAGGGCAAAGCAAGGCAAGGCAAATGGGGAAAGCAATGCAATGAAAGGCAAGGCAAGACAAGGCCAAGTGAAAAAGCAAGGCCAGGCAAAAGACCAAAGCAAGGCAAGGCAAAAAGGCAAAGCAAGGAATGGCAAAAGGGCAAAGCAAGACAAGGCAAGGCAAGGCAAAAGGGCAAAGAAAGGCAAGGGAATGCAAGGCAAAAGGGCAAAGTAAGGTAAGGCAAGGCAAAAGGGCAAAGTAAGGTAAGGCAAAGCAAAAGAGCAAAGCAAGGCAAGGCAAGGCAAAAGGGCAAAGCATGGCAAGGCAAGGAAAGGCAAAAGAGAAAAGAAGGGCAAGGCAAGGCAAGGCAGAACGGCAAAGTAAGGCAAGGCAAGGCAAATGGCAAAGCAAGGCAATACAAAGCAAGGCAAAAGAGCAAAGCAAGTGAAGGCAAAGGAAAAGGGTAAAGCAAGGCAAGGCAAAAAGGCAAAGAAAGGCAAGGCAAGGAAAGGCAAAATGGAAAAGCATGGCAAAGCAAGGCAAAAGGGCAAAGTTAAGCAAGGCAAGTCAAAAGGGAAAGCAAGACAACGGAAGGCAAGGCAAAAAGGCAAAGAAAGGAAAGGCAAAAATGCAAAGCAAGGCAAGGCAAAAGGGCAAAGCAAGGCAAGGGAAGGCAAGGCAAAAGTGCAAACCAAGGCATGCAAAGGCAATACAAAAGAGCAAAGCAAGGCAAGGCAACGCAAAAGTGCAAACCAAGGCATACAAAGGCAACACAAAAGAGCAAAGCAAGGTAAGGCAAAAGGGCAAAGCAAGGCAAGGCAAGGCAAAAGGGTAAAGAAAGGGAAGGCAAAGCAAACGGGTAAAGCAAGGCAAGGCAAGGCAAAAAGGCAAAGAAAGGCAAAGAAAGGAAAGGCAAATGGGCAAAGCAAGGCAAGGCAAGTCAAGGCAAAAAGGCAAAGAAAGGAAAGGCAAGGAAAGGCAAAAGGGAAAAGCAAGGCAAGGTAAGACAAGGTAAATGGGCAAAGCAAGGCAAGGCAATGCAAATGGGCAAAGCATGGTAAGGGAAGAGAAACGGGTAAAGAAAGGCAATGCAAGGCAAAAGGGCAAAGAAAGGACAGGTAAGGAAAAAGAGCAAAGTAAGGCTAAGGCAAGGCAAGGCAAAAGGGCAAAGCAAGGAAAGGCAAAAGGGCAAAGGAAAACAATGCAAGGCAAGTCTAAAGGGCAAAGCAAGGCAAGGCAAGGCAAGGCAAAATGGCAAAGCAAGGCAAGGCAAATAAGGAAAGCAAGGTAATGAAAGGCAAAGGAAAAGGGCAAAGCAAGGCATGGCAAGGCATAAAGGCAAACCAAGGCAAGGCAAGGCAAAAGGGCAAAGCTAAGCAAGGAAAGTCAAAAGGGAAAGCAAGACAAGGCAAGGCAAGGCAAAAGGGCAATGCAAGGCAAGGCAAGGAAAGGCAAAAATGCAAAGCAAGGCAAGGCAAAAGGGCAAGGCAAGGCAAGGCAAGGCAAAGCAAAACGGCAAAGCAAGGCAAGGCAAGGCAAAAGGGTAAAGAAAGGGAAGGCAAAGCAAACGGGTAAAGCAAGGCAAGGCAAGGCAAAAAGGCAAAGAAAGGCAAAGAAAGGAAAGGCAAATGGGCAAAGCAAGGCAAGGCAAGTCAAGGCAAAACGGCAAAGAAAGGAAAAACAAGGAAGGGCAAAACGGAAAAGCAATTAAAGGTAAGGCAAGGTAAATGAGCAAAGCAAGGCAAGGCAAGGCAAAAGGGCAAAGCATGGTAAGGGAAGAGAAACGGGTAAAGAAAGGCAATGCAAGGCAAGGCAAGGCAAAAGGGCAAAGCATGGTAAGGGAAGAGAAACGGGTAAAGAAAGGCAATGCAAGGCAAAAGGGCAAAGAAAGGCAAGGTAAGACAAAAGAGCAAAGTAAGGCTAGGAAAGGCAAGTCAAGAGGGCAAAGCAAGGAAAGGCAAAAGGGCAAAGGAAAACAATGCAAGGCAAGTCTAAAGAGCAAAGCAAGGCAAGGCAAGGCAAAAGGGCAAAGCACGGCAAGGCAAATAAGGAAAGCAAGGTAATGAAAGGCAAAGGAAAAGGGCAAAGCAAGGCACGGCAAGGCATAAAGGCAAACCAAGGCAAGGCAAGGCAAAAGGGCAAAGCTAAGCAAGGAAAGTCAAAAGGGAAAGCAAGACAAGGCAAGGCAAGGCAAAAGGGCAATGCAAGGCAAGGCAAAGCAAACGGGTAAAGCAAGGCAATGCAAGGCAAAAGCGCAAAGAAAGGCAAGGCAAGGCAAGGCAAAAATGAAAAGCAAGGCAAGGCAAAAGGGCAAAGAAAGGCAAGGGAAGGCAAGGCAAAAGTGCAAACCAAGGCATGCAAAGGCAACACAAAAGAGCAAAGCAAGGCAAGGCAACGCAAAAGGGCAAAGCAAGGCAAGGCAAAAGGGCAAAGAAGGCAAGGCAAGGCAAAAGGGTAAAGAAAGGGAAGGCAAAGCAAACGGGTAAAGCAAGGCAAGGCAAGGCAAAAAGGCAAAGAAAGGCAAAGAAAGGAAAGGCAAATGGGCAAAGCAAGGCCAGGCAAGTCAAGGCAAAAAGTCAAAGAAAGGAAAGGCAAGGAAAGGCAAAACGGAAAAGCAAGGAACGGTAAGGCAAGGTAAATGGGCAAAGCAAGGCAAGGCAAGGCAAAATGGCAAAGCATGGTAAGGGAAGAGAAACGGGTAAAGAAAGGCAATGCAAGGCAAAAGGGCAAAGAAAGGACAGGTAAGGCAAAGAAGCAAAGTAAGGCTAAGGCAAGGCAAGGCAAAAGGGCAAAGCAAGGAAAGCGAAAGGGCAAAGGAAGACAATGCAAGGCAAGTCTACAGGGCAAATCAAGGCAAGGCAAGGCAAAAGGGCAAAGCAAGGCAAGGCAAATGGGGAAAGCAAGGTAATGAAAGGCAAAGGAAAAGGGCAAAGCAGGGCAAGGCAAGGCAAAAGGCTAAAGAAAGGGAAGGCAAAGCAAATGGTTAAAGCAATGCAAGGCAAGGCAAAAAGGCAAAGAAAGGCAAGGCAAGGCCAGGCAAATGGGCAAAGCAAAGCAAGGTAAGGCAAGGTAAATGGGCAAAGCAAGGCAAGGCAAGGCAAAAGGGCAAAGCATGGCAAGGAAAGAGAGACGGGTAAAGAAGGGCAATGCAAGGCAAAAGGGCAAAGAAAGGCAAGGCAAGGAAGGTAAGGCAAAATGAAAAAGAAAGGCAAGGCAAAAGGGCAAAGAAAGGCAAGGCAAGGCAAAAGAGCAAAGCAAGACGAGGCAAGGCAACACAAAAGAGCAAAGCAAGGCAAGGCAAAAGGGCAAAGCAAGACAAGGCAAGGAAAGGGAAAAGGGTAAAGCAAGGTAATGCAAGGCAAAAGGGCAAAGCAAGACAAGGCAAGGCAAGGCAAAAGGGAATAGCAAGGCAAGGCAAGTCAAAGGTAAACGGCAAAGCAAGTCAGGGCAAGGCAAAAGGGTAAAGAAAGGGAAGGCAAAGCAAATGGGCAAAGCAAGGGAAGGCAAGTTAAGGCAAAAAGGCAAAGAAAGGAAAGGCAAGGAAAGGCAAAACGGAAAAGCAAGGAAAGGTAAGGCAAGGTAAATGGGCAAAGCAAGGCAAGACAAGGCAAAAGGGCAAAGCATGGTAAGGGAAGAGAAACGGGTAAAGAAAGGCAACGCACGGCAAAAGGGCAAAGAAAGGCAAGGTAAGGCAAAAGAGCAAAGTAAGGCTAAGGAAAGGCAAGGCAAAAGGGCAAAGCAAGGAAAGGCAAAAGGGCAAAGGAAGACAATGCAAGGCAAGTCTAAAGGGCAAAGCAAGGCAAGGCAAGGCAAGGCAAAAGGGCAGAGAAAGGCAAGGGAATGCAAGGCAAAAGGGCAAAGTAAGGTAATGCAAAGCAAAAGAGCAAAGCAAGGCAAGGCAAGGCAAAAGGGCAAAGCATGGCAAGGCAAGGTAAAAGGGAAAAGCAAGGCAAGGCAAATGGGGAAAGCAAGGCAATGAAAGGAAAGGCAAAAGGGCAATTAAAGGCAAGGTAAGGCAAAAACGCAAAGCAAGGCAAGGCAAAATGGCAAAGCAAGCCAAGGCAAAGCAAACGGGTAAAGCAAGGCAATGCAAAGCAAAAGGGCAAAGAAAGGCAAGGGAAGGCAAGGCAAAAGGGCAAAGCAAGGCAAGGCAAGGAAAGGCAAAAGAGAAAAGAAGGGCAAGGCAAGGCAAGGCAAAACGGCAAAGTAAGGCAAGACAAGGCAAAAGGGCAAGGCAAAGCAAGGCAAAAGAGAAAAGCAAGGCAAGACAAGTCAAAAGGGCAAACCAAGGCAATGCAAGAGAAGGCAAAAGGGCAAACCAAGGCAAGGCAAATTGGGAAAGCAAGGTATGGAAAGGCAAAGGAAAGGGGCAAAGCAGGGCAAGGCAAGGCAAAAGGCTAAAGAAAGGGAAGGCAAAGCAAATGGTTAAAGCAAGGCAAGGCAAGGCAAATGGGCAAAGTAAAGCAAGGTAAGGCAAGGTAAATGGGCAAAGCAAGGCAAGTCAAGGCAAAAGGGCAAAGCATGGCAAGGGAATAGAGACGGGTAAAGAAGGGCAATGCAAGGCCAAAGGGCAAAGAAAGGCAAGGCAAGGAAAGGTAAGGCAAAATGGAAAAGAAAGGGAAGGGAAAACGCCAAAGCAAGGCAAGGCAAGGCAAAAGAGCAAAGCAAGGAAAGGGAAAAGGGCAAAGCAAGACAATGCAAGGCAAGTCTAAAGAGCAAAGCAAGGCAATGCAAGAGAAGGCAAAAGGGCAAACCAAGGCAAGGCAAATGGCAAAAGCAAGGTAATGAAAGGCAAGGGAAAAGGGCAAAGCTAAGCAAGGCAAGTCAAAAGGGAAAGCAAGACAAGGCATGGCAAGGCAAAAGGGCAATGCAAGGCAAGGTAAGGCAAAAACGCAAAGCAAGGCAAGGAAAAAGGGCAAAGAAAGGCAAGGGAAGGCAAGGCAAAAGTGCAAACCAAGGCATGCAAAGGCAACACAAAAGAGCAAAGCAAGGCAAGGCAACGCAAAAGGGCAAAGCAAGGCAAAGCAAAAGGGCAAAGCAAGGCAAGGCAAGGAAAGGGAAAAGGGTAAAGCAAGGTAATGCAAGGCAAAAGGGCAAAGCAAGGACAGGTAAGGCAAAAGAGCAAAGTAAGGCTAAGGCAAGGCAAGGCAAAAGGGCAAAGCAAGGAAAGGCAAAAGGGCAAAGGAATACAATGCAAGGCAAGTCTACAGGGCAAAGCAAGGCAAGGCAAATGGGGAAAGCAATGCAATGAAAGGCAAGGCAAGACAAGGCCAAGTGAAAAAGCAAGGCCAGGCAAAAGACCAAAGCAAGGCAAGGCAAAAAGGCAAAGCAAGGAATGGCAAAAGGGCAAAGCAAGACAAGGCAAGGCAAGGCAAAAGGGCAAAGAAAGGCAAGGGAATGCAAGGCAAAAGGGCAAAGTAAGGTAAGGCAAAGCAAAAGAGCAAAGCAAGGCAAGGCAAGGCAAAAGGGCAAAGCATGGCAAGGCAAGGAAAGGCAAAAGAGAAAAGAAGGGCAAGGCAAGGCAGAACGGCAAAGTAAGGCAAGGCAAGGCAAATGGCAAAGCAAGGCAATACAAAGCAAGGCAAAAGAGCAAAGCAAGTGAAGGCAAAGGAAAAGGGTAAAGCAAGGCAAGGCAAAAAGGCAAAGAAAGGCAAGGCAAGGAAAGGCAAAATGGAAAAGCATGGCAAAGCAAGGCAAAAGGGCAAAGTTAAGCAAGGCAAGTCAAAAGGGAAAGCAAGACAACGGAAGGCAAGGCAAAAAGGCAAAGAAAGGAAAGGCAAAAATGCAAAGCAAGGCAAGGCAAAAGGGCAAAGCAAGGCAAGGGAAGGCAAGGCAAAAGTGCAAACCAAGGCATGCAAAGGCAATACAAAAGAGCAAAGCAAGGCAAGGCAACGCAAAAGTGCAAACCAAGGCATACAAAGGCAACAAAAAGAGCAAAGCAAGGTAAGGCAAAAGGGCAAAGCAAGGCAAGGCAAGGCAAAAGGGTAAAGAAAGGGAAGGCAAAGGAAAGGCAAATGGGCAAAGCAAGGCAAGGCAAGTCAAGGCAAAAAGGCAAAGAAAGGAAAGGCAAGGAAAGGCAAAAGGGAAAAGCAAGGCAAGGTAAGACAAGGTAAATGGGCAAAGCAAGGCAAGGCAATGCAAAAGGGCAAAGCATGGTAAGGGAAGAGAAACGGGTAAAGAAAGGCAATGCAAGGCAAAAGGGCAAAGAAAGGACAGGTAAGGAAAAAGAGCAAAGTAAGGCTAAGGCAAGGCAAGGCAAAAGGGCAAAGCAAGGAAAGGCAAAAGGGCAAAGGAAAACAATGCAAGGCAAGTCTAAAGGGCAAAGCAAGGCAAGGCAAGGCAAGGCAAAATGGCAAAGCAAGGCAAGGCAAATACGGAAAGCAAGGTAATGAAAGGCAAAGGAAAAGGGCAAAGCAAGGCATGGCAAGGCATAAAGGCAAACCAAGGCAAGGCAAGGCAAAAGGGCGAAGCTAAGCAAGGAAAGTCAAAAGGGAAAGCAAGACAAGGCAAGGCAAGGCAAAAGGGCAATGCAAGGCAAGGCAAGGAAAGGCAAAAATGCAAAGCAAGGCAAGGCAAAAGGGCAAAGCAAGGCAAGGGAAAGCAAGGCAAAAGTGCGAACCAAGGCATGCAAAGGCAATACAAAAGAGCAAAGCAAGGCAAGGCAACGCAAAAGGGCAAAGCAAGGCAAGGCAAAAGGGCAAGGCAAGGCAAGGCAAGGCAAAGCAAAACGGCAAAGCAAGGCAAGGCAAGGCAAAAGGGTAAAGAAAGGGAAGGCAAAGCAAACGGGTAAAGCAAGGCAAGGCAAGGCAAAAAGGCAAAGAAAGGCAAAGAAAGGAAAGGCAAATGGGCAAAGCAAGGCAAGGCAAGTCAAGGCAAAACGGCAAAGAAAGGAAAAACAAGGAAGGGCAAAACGGAAAAGCAAGGAAAGGTAAGGCAAGGTAAATGAGCAAAGCAAGGCAAGGCAAGGCAAAAGGGCAAAGCATGGTAAGGGAAGAGAAACGGGTAAAGAAAGGCAATGCAAGGCAAGGCAAGGCAAAAGGGCAAAGCATGGTAAGGGAAGAGAAACGGGTAAAGAAAGGCAATGCAAGGCAAAAGGGCAAAGAAAGGCAAGGTAAGACAAAAGAGCAAAGTAAGGCTAGGAAAGGCAAGTCAAGAGAGCAAAGCAAGGAAAGGCAAAAGGGCAAAGGAAAACAATGCAAGGCAAGTCTAAAGGGCAAAGCAAGGCAAGGCAAGGCAAGGCAAAAGGGCAAAGCAAGGCAAGGCAAATAACGAAAGCAAGGTAATGAAAGGCAAAGGAAAAGGGCAAAGCAAGGCACGGCAAGGCATAAAGGCAAACCAAGGCAAGTCAAGGCAAAAGGGCAAAGCTAAGCAAGGAAAGTCAAAAGGGAAAGCAAGACGAGGCAAGGCATAGCAAAAGGGCAATGCAAGGCAAGGCAAAGCAAACGGGTAAAGCAAGGCAATGCAAGACAAAAAGGCAAAGCAAGGCAAGTCTACAGGGCAAAGCAAGGCAAGGCAAGGCAAGGCAAAAGGGCAAAGCAAGGCAAGGCAAATGGGGAAAGCAAGACAATGAAAGGCAAGGCAAAATGGCAATGCAAGGCAAGGTAAGGCAAAAACGCAAAGCAAGGCAAGGCAAAATGGCAAAGCAAGGCAAGGCAAAGCAAACGGGTAAAGCAAGGCAATGCAAGGCAAAAGGGCAAAGAAAGGAAAGGCAAGGCAAGGCAAGACAAGGCCAAGTGAAAAAGCAAGGCAAGGCAAAAGACCAAAGCAAGGCAAGGCAAGGCAAGGCAAAAAGGCAAAGCAAGGAAAGGCAAAAGGGCAAAGCAAGACAAGGCAAGGCAAGGCAAAACGGCAAAGAAAGGCAAGGGAATGCAAGGCAAAAGGGCAAAGTAATGTAAGGCAAAGCAAAAGAGCAAAGCAAGGCAAGGCAAGGCAAAAGGGCAAAGCATGGCAAGGCAAGGAAAGGCAAAAGAGAAAAGAAGGGCAAGGCAAGGCAAGGCAAAACGGCAAAGTAAGGCAAGGCAAGGCAAATGGCAAAGCAAGGCAATACAAAGCAAAGCAAAAGAGCAAAGCAAGTGAAGGCAAAGCAAACGGGTAAAGCAAGGCAAGGCAAAAAGGCAAAGAAAGGCAAGGCAAGGAAAGGCAAAATGGAAAAGCATGGCAAAGCAAGGCAAAAGGGCAAAGTTAAGCAAGGCAAGTCAAAAGGGAAAGCAAGACAACGGAAGGCAAGGCAAAAAGGCAAAGAAAGGAAAGGCAAAAATGCAAAGCAAGGCAAGGCAAAAGGGCAAAGCAAGGCAAGGGAAGGCAAGGCAAAAGTGCAAACCAAGGCATGCAAAGGCAATACAAAAGAGCAAAGCAAGGCAAGGCAACGCAAAAGGGCAAAGCAAGGCAAGGCAAAAGGGCAAGGCAAGGCAAGGCAAGGCAAAGCAAAACGACAAAGCAAGGCAAGGCAAGGCAAAAGGGTAAAGAAAGGGAAGGCAAAGCAAACGGGTAAAGCAAGGCAAGGCAAAAAGGCAACGAAAGGCAAAGAAAGGAAAGGCAAATGGGCAAAGCAAGGCAGGCAAGGCAAAGCAAAACCGCAAAGCAAGGCAAGGCAAGGCAAAAGGGTAAAGAAAGGGAAGGCAAAGGAAAAGGGCAAAGCAAGGCAAGGCAAGGCAAAAAGGTAAAGAAAGGCAAAGAAAGGAAAGGCAAATGGGCAAAGCAAGGCAAGGCCAGTCAAGGCAAAACGGCAAAGAAAGGAAAAACAAGGAAGGGCAAAACGGAAAAGCAAGGAAAGGTAAGGCAAGGTAAATGAGCAAAGCAAGGCAAGGCAAGGCAAAAGGGCAAAGCATGGTAAGGGAAGAGAAACGGGTAAAGAAAGGGAATGCAAGGCAAAAGGGCAAAGAAAGGCAAGGTAAGACAAAAGAGCAAAGTAAGGCTAGGAAAGGCAAGTCAAGAGGGCAAAGCAAGGAAAGGCAAAAGGGCAAAGGAAAACAATGCAAGGCAAGTCTAAAGGGCAAAGCAAGGCAAGGCAAGGCAAGGCAAAATGGCAAAGCAAGGCAAGGCAAATAACGAAAGCAAGGTAATGAAAGGCAAAGGAAAAGGGCAAAGCAAGGCACGGCAAGGCATAAAGGCAAACCAAGGCAAGGCAAGGCAAAAGGGCAAAGCTAAGCAAGGAAAGTCAAAAGGGAAAGCAAGACAAGGCAAGGCAAGGCAAAAGGGCAATGCAAGGCAAGGCAAAGCAAACGGGTAAAGCAAGGCAATGCAAGGCAAAAGCGCAAAGAAAGGCAAGGCAAGGAAAGGCAAAAATGAAAAGCAAGGCAAGGCAAAAGGGCAAAGAAAGGCAAGGGAAGGCAAGGCAAAAGTGCAAACCAAGGCATGCAAAGGCAACACAAAAGAGCAAAGCAAGGCAAGGCAACGCAAAAGGGCAAAGCAAGGCAAGGCAAAAGGGCAAAGCAAGGCAAGGCAAGGCAAAAGGGTAAAGAAAGGGAAGGCAAAGCAAACGGGTAAAGCAAGGCAAGGAAAGGCAAAAAGGCAAAGAAAGGCAAAGAAAGGAAAGGCAAATGGGCAAAGCAAGGCCAGGCAAGTCAAGGCAAAAAGTCAAAGAAAGGAAAGGCAAGGAAAGGCAAAACGGAAAAGCAAGGAACGGTAAGGCAAGGTAAATGGGCAAAGCAAGGCAAGGCAAGGCAAAATGGCAAAGCATGGTAAGGGAAGAGAAACGGGTAAAGAAAGGCAATGCAAGGCAAAAGGGCAAAGAAAGGACAGGTAAGGCAAAGAAGCAAAGTAAGGCTAAGGCAAGGCAAGGCAAAAGGGCAAAGCAAGGAAAGCAAAAGGGCAAAGGAAGAAAATGCAAGGCAAGTCTACAGGGCAAAGCAAGGCAAGGCAAGGCAAAAGGGCAAAGCAAGGCAAGGCAAATGGGGAAAGCAAGGCAATGAAAGGCAAGGCAAAAGGGCAATGCAAGGCAAGGTAAGGCAAAAACGCAAAGCAAGGCAAGGCAAAATGGTAAAGCAAGGCAATGCAAGGCAAAAGGGCAAAGAAAGGAAAGGCAAGGCAAGGCAAGACAAGGCCAAGTGAAAAAGCAAGGCAAGGCAAAAGACCAAAGCAAGGCAAGGCAAGGCAAGACAAAAAGGCAAAGCAAGGCAAGGCAAATGGGGAAAGCAAGGCAAGGCAAGGCAAGGCAAAAGGGCAAAGCAAGGAAAGGCAAATGGGGAAAGCAAGGCAAGGGAAGGCAAAGCAAACGGGTAAAGCAAGGCAATGCAAAGCAAAAGGGCAAAGAAAGGAAAGGGAAGGCAAGGCAATGAAAGGCAAGGCAAAAGGGCAATGCAAGGCAAGGTAAGGCAAAAACGCAAAGCAAGGCAAGGCAAAATGGCAAAGCAAGGGAAGGCAAAGCAAACGGGTAAAGCAAGGCAATGCAAGGCAAAAGGGCAAAGAAAGGAAAGGCAAGGCAAGGCAAGACAAGGCCAAGTGAAAAAGCAAGGCAAGGCAAAAGACCAAAGCAAGGCAAGGCAAGGCAAGGCAAAAAGGCAAAGCAAGGAAAGGCCAAAGGGCAAAGCAAGACAAGGCAAGGCAAGGCAAAAGGGCAAAAAAAGGCAAGGGAATGCAAGGCAAAAGGGCAAAGTAAGGTAAGGCAAAGCAAAAGAGCAAAGCAAGGCAAGGCAAGGCAAAAGGGCAAAGCATGGCAAGGCAAGGAAAGGCAAAAGAGAAAAGAAGGGCAAGGCAAGGCAAGGCAAAACGGCAAAGTAAGACAAGGCAAGGCAAAACGGCAAAGTAAGGCAAGGCAAGGCAAATGGCAAAGCAAGGCAATACAAAGCAAGGCAAAAGAGCAAAGCAAGTGAAGGCAAAGCAAACGGGTAAAGCAAGGCAAGGCAAAAAGGCAAAGAAAGGCAAGGCAAGGAAAGGCAAAATGGAAAAGCATGGCAAAGCAAGGCAAAAGGGCAAAGTTAAGCAAGGCAAGTCAAAAGGGAAAGCAAGACAACGGAAGGCAAGGCAAAAAGGCAAAGAAAGGAAAGGCAAAAATGCAAAGCAAGGCAAGGCAAAAGGGCAAAGCAAGGCAAGGGAAGGCAAGGCAAAAGTGCAAACCAAGGCATGCAAAGGCAATACAAAAGAGCAAAGCAAGGCAAGGCAAGGCAAAAGGGCAAAGCATGGTAAGGGAAGAGAAACGGGTAAAGAAAGGCAATGCAAGGCAAAAGGGCAAAGAAAGGCAAGGTAAGGCAAAAGAGCAAAGTAAGGCTAGGAAAGGCAAGTCAAGAGGGCAAAGCAAGGAAAGGCAAAAGGGCAAAGGAAAACAATGCAAGGCAAGTCTAAAGGGCAAAGCAAGGCAAGGCAAGGCAAGGCAAAATGGCAAAGCAAGGCAAGGCAAATAAGGAAAGCAAGGTAATGAAAGGCAAAGGAAAAGGGCAAAGCAAGGCATGGCAAGGCATAAAGGCAAACCAAGGCAAGGCAAGGCAAAAGGGCAAAGCTAAGCAAGGAAAGTCAAAAGGGAAAGCAAGACAAGGCAAGGCAAGGCAAAAGGGCAATGCAAGGCAAGGCAAAGCAAACGGGTAAAGCAAGGCAATGCAAGGCAAAAGGGCAAAGAAAGGCAAGGCAAGGAAAGGCAAAAATGCAAAGCAAGGCAAGGCAAAAGGGCAAAGCAAGGCAAGGGAAAGCAAGGCAAAAGTGCAAACCAAGGCATGCAAAGGCAATACAAAAGAGCAAAGCAAGGCAAGGCAACGCAAAAGGGCAAAGCAAGGCAAGGCAAAAGGGCAAGGCAAGGCAAGGCAAGGCAAAGCAAAACGGCAAAGCAAGGCAAGGCAAGGCAAAAGGGTAAAGAAAGGGAAGGCAAAGCAAACGGGTAAAGCAAGGCAAGGCAAGGCAAAAAGGCAACGAAAGGCAAAGAAAGGAAAGGCAAATGGGCAAAGCAAGGCAGGCAAGGCAAAGCAAAACCGCAAAGCAAGGCAAGGCAAGGAAAGGCAAAACGGCAAAGAAAGGAAAAACAAGGAAGGGCAAAACGGAAAAGCAAGGAAAGGTAAGGCAAGGTAAATGAGCAAAGCAAGGCAAGGCAAGGCAAAAGGGCAAAGCATGGTAAGGGAAGAGAAACGGGTAAAGAAAGGCAATGCAAGGCAAAAGGGCAAAGAAAGGCAAGGTAAGACAAAAGAGCAAAGTAAGGCTAGGAAAGGCAAGTCAAGAGGGCAAAGCAAGGAAAGGCAAAAGGGCAAAGGAAAACAATGCAAGGCAAGTCTAAAGGGCAAAGCAAGGCAAGGCAAGGCAAGGCAAAAGGGCAAAGCTAAGCAAGGAAAGTCAAAAGGGAAAGCAAGACAAGGCAAGGCAAGGCAAAAGGGCAATGCAAGGCAAGGCAAAGCAAACGGGTAAAGCAAGGCAATGCAAGACAAAAAGGCAAAGCAAGGCAAGTCTACAGGGCAAAGCAAGGCAAGGCAAGGCAAGGTTAAAGGGCAAAGCAAGGCAAGGCAAATGGGGAAAGCAAGACAATGAAAGGCAAGGCAAAATGGCAATGCAAGGCAAGGTAAGGCAAAAACGCAAAGCAAGGCAAGGCAAAATGGCAAAGCAAGGCAAGGCAAAGCAAACGGGTAAAGCAAGGCAATGCAAGGCAAAAGGGCAAAGAAAGGAAAGGCAAGGCAAGGCAAGACAAGGCCAAGTGAAAAAGCAAGGCAAGGCAAAAGACCAAAGCAAGGCAAGGCAAGGCAAGGCAAAAAGGCAAAGCAAGGAAAGGCCAAAGGGCAAAGCAAGACAAGGCAAGGCAAGGCAAAAGGGCAAAGAAAGGCAAGGGAATGCAAGGCAAAAGGGCAAAGTAAGGTAAGGCAAAGCAAAAGAGCAAAGCAAGGCAAGGCAAGGCAAAACGGCAAAGTAAGACAAGGCAAGGCAAAACGGCAAAGTAAGGCAAGGCAAGGCAAATGGCAAAGCAAGGCAATACAAAGCAAGGCAAAAGAGCAAAGCAAGTGAAGGCAAAGCAAACGGGTAAAGCAAGGCAAGGCAAAAAGGCAAAGAAAGGCAAGGCAAGGAAAGGCAAAATGGAAAAGCATGGCAAAGCAAGGCAAAAGGGCAAAGTTAAGCAAGGCAAGTCAAAAGGGAAAGCAAGACAACGGAAGGCAAGGCAAAAAGGCAAAGAAAGGAAAGGCAAAAATGCAAAGCAAGGCAAGGCAAAAGGGCAAAGCAAGGCAAGGGAAGGCAATGCAAAAGTGCAAACCAAGGCATGCAAAGGCAATACAAAAGAGCAAAGCAAGGCAAGGCAACGCAAAAGTGCAAACCAAGGCATACAAAGGCAACACAAAAGAGCAAAGCAAGGTAAGGCAAAAGGGCAAAGCAAGGCAAGGCAAGGCAAAAGGGTAAAGAAAGGGAAGGCAAAGGAAAGGCAAATGGGCAAAGCAAGGCAAGGCAAGTCAAGGCAAAAAGGCAAAGAAAGGAAAGGCAAGGAAAGGCAAAAGGGAAAAGCAAGGCAAGGTAAGACAAGGTAAATGGGCAAAGCAAGGCAAGGCAATGCAAAAGGGCAAAGCATGGTAAGGGAAGAGAAACGGGTAAAGAAAGGCAATGCAAGGCAAAAGGGCAAAGAAAGGACAGGTAAGGCAAAGAAGCAAAGTAAGGCTAAGGCAAGGCAAGGCAAAAGGGCAAAGCAAGGAAAGCAAAAGGGCAAAGGAAGACAATGCAAGGCAAGTCTACAGGGCAAAGCAAGGCAAGGCAAGGCAAAAGGGCAAAGCAAGGCAAGGCAAATGGGGAAAGCAAGGCAATGAAAGGCAAGGCAAAAGGGCAATGCAAGGCAAGGTAAGGCAAAAACGCAAAGCAAGGCAAGGCAAAATGGCAAAGCAAGGGAAGGCAAAGCAAACGGGTAAAGCAAGGCAATGCAAGGCAAAAGGGCAAAGAAAGGAAAGGCAAGGCAAGGCAAGACAAGACCAAGTGAAAAAGCAAGGCAAGGCAAAAGACCAAAGCAAGGCAAGGCAAGGCAAGGCAAAAAGGCAAAGCAAGGAAGGGCCAAAGGGCAAAGCAAGACAAGGCAAGGCAAGGCAAAAGGGCAAAGAAAGGCAAGGGAATGCAAGGCAAAAGGGCAAAGTAAGGTAAGGCAAAGCAAAAGAGCAAAGCAAGGCAAGGCAAGGCAAAAGGGCAAAGCATGGCAAGGCAAGGAAAGGCAAAAGAGAAAAGAAGGGCAAGGCAAGGCAAGGCAAAACGGCAAAGTAAGACAAGGCAAGGCAAAACGGCAAAGTAAGGCAAGGCAAGGCAAATGGCAAAGCAAGGCAATACAAAGCAAGGCAAAAGAGCAAAGCAAGTGAAGGCAAAGCAAACGGGTAAAGCAAGGCAAGGCAAAAAGGCAAAGAAAGGCAAGGCAAGGAAAGGCAAAATGGAAAAGCATGGCAAAGCAAGGCAAAAGGGCAAAGTTAAGCAAGGCAAGTCAAAAGGGAAAGCAAGACAACGGAAGGCAAGGCAAAAAGGCAAAGAAAGGAAAGGCAAAAATGCAAAGCAAGGCAAGGCAAAAGGGCAAAGCAAGGCAAGGGAAGGCAAGGCAAAAGTGCAAACCAAGGCATGCAAAGGCAATACAAAAGAGCAAAGCAAGGCAAGGCAACGCAAAAGGGCAAAGCAAGGCAAGGCAAAAGGGCAAGGCAAGGCAAGGCAAGGCAAAGCAAAACGGCAAAGCAAGGCAAGGCAAGGCAAAAGGGTAAAGAAAGGGAAGGCAAAGCAAACGGGTAAAGCAAGGCAAGGCAAGGCAAAAAGGCAACGAAAGGCAAAGAAAGGAAAGGCAAATGGGCAAAGCAAGGCAGGCAAGGCAAAGCAAAACCGCAAAGCAAGGCAAGGCAAGGAAAGGCAAAACGGCAAAGAAAGGAAAAACAAGGAAGGGCAAAACGGAAAAGCAAGGAAAGGTAAGGCAAGGTAAATGAGCAAAGCAAGGCAAGGCAAGGCAAAAGGGCAAAGCATGGTAAGGGAAGAGAAACGGGTAAAGAAAGGCAATGCAAGGCAAAAGGGCAAAGAAAGGCAAGGTAAGACAAAAGAGCAAAGTAAGGCTAGGAAAGGCAAGTCAAGAGGGCAAAGCAAGGAAAGGCAAAAGGGCAAAGGAAAACAATGCAAGGCAAGTCTAAAGGGCAAAGCAAGGCAAGGCAAGGCAAGGCAAAAGGGCAAAGCAAGGCAAGGCAAATAAGGAAAGCAAGGTAATGAAAGGCAAAGGAAAAGGGCAAAGCAAGGCACGGCAAGGCATAAAGGCAAACCAAGGCAAGTCAAGGCAAAAGGGCAAAGCTAAGCAAGGAAAGTCAAAAGGGAAAGCAAGACAAGGCAAGGCAAGGCAAAAGGGCAATGCAAGGCAAGGCAAAGCAAACGGGTAAAGCAAGGCAATGCAAGACAAAAAGGCAAAGCAAGGCAAGTCTACAGGGCAAAGCAAGGCAAGGCAAGGCAAGGCAAAAGGGCAAAGCAAGGCAAGGCAAATGGGGAAAGCAAGACAATGAAAGGCAAGGCAAAATGGCAATGCAAGGCAAGGTAAGGCAAAAACGCAAAGCAAGGCAAGGCAAAATGGCAAAGCAAGGCAAGGCAAAGCAAACGGGTAAAGCAAGGCAATGCAAGGCAAAAGGGCAAAGAAAGGAAAGGCAAGGCAAGGCAAGACAAGGCCAAGTGAAAAAGCAAGGCAAGGCAAAAGACCAAAGCAAGGGAAGGCAAGGCAAGGCAAAAAGGCAAAGCAAGGAAAGGCAAAAGGGCAAAGCAAGACAAGGCAAGGCAAGGCAAAACGGCAAAGAAAGGCAAGGGAATGCAAGGCAAAAGGGCAAAGTAAGGTAAGGCAAAGCAAAAGAGCAAAGCAAGGCAAGGCAAGGCAAAAGGGCAAAGCATGGCAAGGCAAGGAAAGGCAAAAGAGAAAAGAAGGGCAAGGCAAGGCAAGGCAAAACGGCAAAGTAAGGCAAGGCAAGGCAAAACGGCAAAGTAAGGCAAGGCAAGGCAAATGGCAAAGCAAGGCAATACAAAGCAAGGCAAAAGAGCAAAGCAAGTGAAGGCAAAGCAAACGGGTAAAGCAAGGCAAGGCAAAAAGGCAAAGAAAGGCAAGGCAAGGAAAGGCAAAATGGAAAAGCATGGCAAAGCAAGGCAAAAGGGCAAAGTTAAGCAAGGCAAGTCAAAAGGGAAAGCAAGACAACGGAAGGCAAGGCAAAAAGGCAAAGAAAGGAAAGGCAAAAATGCAAAGCAAGGCAAGGCAAAAGGGCAAAGCAAGGCAAGGGAAGGCAAGGCAAAAGTGCAAACCAAGGCATGCAAAGGCAATACAAAAGAGCAAAGCAAGGCAAGGCAAGGCAAAAGGGCAAAGCATGGTAAGGGAAGAGAAACGG
This sequence comes from Columba guinea, assembly GCA_032206185.1. Lineage (NCBI taxonomy): Eukaryota > Metazoa > Chordata > Aves > Columbiformes > Columbidae > Columba > Columba guinea. Next base: position 249,764 of record JAVLUU010000375.1, read on the forward strand.
GTAAAGAAAGGCAATGCAAGGCAAAAGGGCAAAGAAAGGCAAGGTAAGGCAAAAGAGCAAAGTAAGGCTAGGAAAGGCAAGTCAAGAGGGCAAAGCAAGGAAAGGCAAAAGGGCAAAGGAAAACAATGCAAGGCAAGTCTAAAGGGCAAAGCAAGGCAAGGCAAGGCAAGGCAAAATGGCAAAGCAAGGCAAGGCAAATAAGGAAAGCAAGGTAATGAAAGGCAAAGGAAAAGGGCAAAGCAAGGCATGGCAAGGCATAAAGGCAAACCAAGGCAAGGCAAGGCAAAAGGGCAAAGCTAAGCAAGGAAAGTCAAAAGGGAAAGCAAGACAAGGCAAGGCAAGGCAAAAGGGCAATGCAAGGCAAGGCAAAGCAAACGGGTAAAGCAAGGCAATGCAAGGCAAAAGGGCAAAGAAAGGCAAGGCAAGGAAAGGCAAAAATGCAAAGCAAGGCAAGGCAAAAGGGCAAAGCAAGGCAAGGGAAAGCAAGGCAAAAGTGCAAACCAAGGCATGCAAAGGCAATACAAAAGAGCAAAGCAAGGCAAGGCAACGCAAAAGGGCAAAGCAAGGCAAGGCAAAAGGGCAAGGCAAGGCAAGGCAAGGCAAAGCAAAACGGCAAAGCAAGGCAAGGCAAGGCAAAAGGGTAAAGAAAGGGAAGGCAAAGCAAACGGGTAAAGCAAGGCAAGGCAAGGCAAAAAGGCAAAGAAAGGCAAAGAAAGGAAAGGCAAATGGGCAAAGCAAGGCAAGGCAAGTCAAGGCAAAACGGCAAAGAAAGGAAAAACAAGGAAGGGCAAAACGGAAAAGCAAGGAAAGGTAAGGCAAGGTAAATGAGCAAAGCAAGGCAAGGCAAGGCAAAAGGGCAAAGCATGGTAAGGGAAGAGAAACGGGTAAAGAAAGGCAATGCAAGGCAAAAGGGCAAAGAAAGGTAAGGTAAGGCAAAAGAGCAAAGTAAGGCTAGGAAAGGCAAGTCAAGAGGGCAAAGCAAGGAAAGGCAAAAGGGCAAAGGAAAACAATGCAAGGCAAGTCTAAAGGGCAAAGCAAGGCAAGGCAAGGCAAGGCAAAATGGCAAAGCAAGGCAAGGCAAATAAGGAAAGCAAGGTAATGAAAGGCAAAGGAAAAGGGCAAAGCAAGGCATGGCAAGGCATAAAGGCAAACCAAGGCAAGGCAAGGCAAAAGGGCAAAGCTAAGCAAGGAAAGTCAAAAGGGAAAGCAAGACAAGGCAAGGCAAGGCAAAAGGGCAATGCAAGGCAAGGCAAGGAAAGGCAAAAATGCAAAGCAAGGCAAGGCAAAAGGGCAAAGCAAGGCAAGGGAAAGCAAGGCAAAAGTGCAAACCAAGGCATGCAAAGGCAATACAAAAGAGCAAAGCAAGGCAAGGCAACGCAAAAGGGCAAAGCAAGGCAAGGCAAAAGGGCAAGGCAAGGCAAGGCAAGGCAAAGCAAAACGGCAAAGCAAGGCAAGGCAATGCAAAAGGGTAAAGAAAGGGAAGGCAAAGCAAACGGGTAAAGCAAGGCAAGGCAAGGCAAAAAGGCAAAGAAAGGCAAAGAAAGGAAAGGCAAATGGGCAAAGCAAGGCAAGGCAAGGAAAGGCAAAACGGCAAAGAAAGGAAAAACAAGGAAGGGCAAAACGGAAAAGCAAGGAAAGGTAAGGCAAGGTAAATGAGCAAAGAAAGGCAAGGCAAGGCAAAAGGGCAAAGCATGGTAAGGGAAGAGAAACGGGTAAAGAAAGGCAATGCAAGGCAAGGCAAGGCAAAAGGGCAAAGCATGGTAAGGGAAGAGAAACGGGTAAAGAAAGGCAATGCAAGGCAAAAGGGCAAAGAAAGGCAAGGTAAGACAAAAGAGCAAAGTAAGGCTAGGAAAGGCAAGTCAAGAGGGCAAAGCAAGGAAAGGCAAAAGGGCAAAGGAAAACAATGCAAGGCAAGTCTAAAGGGCAAAGCAAGGCAAGGCAAGGCAAGGCAAAATGGCAAAGCAAGGCAAGGCAAATAACGAAAGCAAGGTAATGAAAGGCAAAGGAAAAGGGCAAAGCAAGGCACGGCAAGGCATAAAGGCAAACCAAGGCAAGGCAAGGCAAAAGGGCAAAGCTAAGCAAGGAAAGTCAAAAGGGAAAGCAAGACAAGGCAAGGCAAGGCAAAAGGGCAATGCAAGGCAAGGCAAAGCAAACGGGTAAAGCAAGGCAATGCAAGGCAAAAGCGCAAAGAAAGGCAAGGCAAGGAAAGGCAAAAATGAAAAGCAAGGCAAGGCAAAAGGGCAAAGAAAGGCAAGGGAAGGCAAGGCAAAAGTGCAAACCAAGGCATGCAAAGGCAACACAAAAGAGCAAAGCAAGGCAAGGCAACGCAAAAGGGCAAAGCAAGGCAAGGCAAAAGGGCAAAGCAAGGCAAGGCAAGGCAAAAGGGTAAAGAAAGGGAAGGCAAAGCAAACGGGTAAAGCAAGGCAAGGAAAGGCAAAAAGGCAAAGAAAGGCAAAGAAAGGAAAGGCAAATGGGCAAAGCAAGGCCAGGCAAGTCAAGGCAAAAAGTCAAAGAAAGGAAAGGCAAGGAAAGGCAAAACGGAAAAGCAAGGAACGGTAAGGCAAGGTAAATGGGCAAAGCAAGGCAAGGCAAGGCAAAATGGCAAAGCATGGTAAGGGAAGAGAAACGGGTAAAGAAAGGCAATGCAAGGCAAAAGGGCAAAGAAAGGACAGGTAAGGCAAAGAAGCAAAGTAAGGCTAAGGCAAGGCAAGGCAAAAGGGCAAAGCAAGGAAAGCAAAAGGGCAAAGGAAGAAAATGCAAGGCAAGTCTACAGGGCAAAGCAAGGCAAGGCAAGGCAAAAGGGCAAAGCAAGGCAAGGCAAATGGGGAAAGCAAGGCAATGAAAGGCAAGGCAAAAGGGCAATGCAAGGCAAGGTAAGGCAAAAACGCAAAGCAAGGCAAGGCAAAATGGTAAAGCAAGGCAATGCAAGGCAAAAGGGCAAAGAAAGGAAAGGCAAGGCAAGGCAAGACAAGGCCAAGTGAAAAAGCAAGGCAAGGCAAAAGACCAAAGCAAGGCAAGGCAAGGCAAGACAAAAAGGCAAAGCAAGGCAAGGCAAATGGGGAAAGCAAGGCAAGGCAAGGCAAGGCAAAAGGGCAAAGCAAGGAAAGGCAAATGGGGAAAGCAAGGCAAGGGAAGGCAAAGCAAACGGGTAAAGCAAGGCAATGCAAAGCAAAAGGGCAAAGAAAGGAAAGGGAAGGCAAGGCAATGAAAGGCAAGGCAAAAGGGCAATGCAAGGCAAGGTAAGGCAAAAACGCAAAGCAAGGCAAGGCAAAATGGCAAAGCAAGGGAAGGCAAAGCAAACGGGTAAAGCAAGGCAATGCAAGGCAAAAGGGCAAAGAAAGGAAAGGCAAGGCAAGGCAAGACAAGGCCAAGTGAAAAAGCAAGGCAAGGCAAAAGACCAAAGCAAGGCAAGGCAAGGCAAGGCAAAAAGGCAAAGCAAGGAAAGGCCAAAGGGCAAAGCAAGACAAGGCAAGGCAAGGCAAAAGGGCAAAAAAAGGCAAGGGAATGCAAGGCAAAAGGGCAAAGTAAGGTAAGGCAAAGCAAAAGAGCAAAGCAAGGCAAGGCAAGGCAAAAGGGCAAAGCATGGCAAGGCAAGGAAAGGCAAAAGAGAAAAGAAGGGCAAGGCAAGGCAAGGCAAAACGGCAAAGTAAGACAAGGCAAGGCAAAACGGCAAAGTAAGGCAAGGCAAGGCAAATGGCAAAGCAAGGCAATACAAAGCAAGGCAAAAGAGCAAAGCAAGTGAAGGCAAAGCAAACGGGTAAAGCAAGGCAAGGCAAAAAGGCAAAGAAAGGCAAGGCAAGGAAAGGCAAAATGGAAAAGCATGGCAAAGCAAGGCAAAAGGGCAAAGTTAAGCAAGGCAAGTCAAAAGGGAAAGCAAGACAACGGAAGGCAAGGCAAAAAGGCAAAGAAAGGAAAGGCAAAAATGCAAAGCAAGGCAAGGCAAAAGGGCAAAGCAAGGCAAGGGAAGGCAAGGCAAAAGTGCAAACCAAGGCATGCAAAGGCAATACAAAAGAGCAAAGCAAGGCAAGGCAACGCAAAAGGGCAAAGCAAGGCAAGGCAAAAGGGCAAGGCAAGGCAAGGCAAGGCAAAGCAAAACGGCAAAGCAAGGCAAGGCAAGGCAAAAGGGTAAAGAAAGGGAAGGCAAAGCAAACGGGTAAAGCAAGGCAAGGCAAGGCAAAAAGGCAACGAAAGGCAAAGAAAGGAAAGTCAAATGGGCGAAGCAAGGCAGGCAAGGCAAAGCAAAACCGCAAAGCAAGGCAAGGCAAGGAAAGGCAAAACGGCAAAGAAAGGAAAAACAAGGAAGGGCAAAACGGAAAAGCAAGGAAAGGTAAGGCAAGGTAAATGAGCAAAGCAAGGCAAGGCAAGGCAAAAGGGCAAAGCATGGTAAGGGAAGAGAAACGGGTAAAGAAAGGCAATGCAAGGCAAAAGGGCAAAGAAAGGCAAGGTAAGACAAAAGAGCAAAGTAAGGCTAGGAAAGGCAAGTCAAGAGGGCAAAGCAAGGAAAGGCAAAAGGGCAAAGGAAAACAATGCAAGGCAAGTCTAAAGGGCAAAGCAAGGCAAGGCAAGGCAAGGCAAAAGGGCAAAGCAAGGCAAGGCAAATAAGGAAAGCAAGGTAATGAAAGGCAAAGGAAAAGGGCAAAGCAAGGCACGGCAAGGCATAAAGGCAAACCAAGGCAAGTCAAGGCAAAAGGGCAAAGCTAAGCAAGGAAAGTCAAAAGGGAAAGCAAGACAAGGCAAGGCAAGGCAAAAGGGCAATGCAAGGCAAGGCAAAGCAAACGGGTAAAGCAAGGCAATGCAAGACAAAAAGGCAAAGCAAGGCAAGTCTACAGGGCAAAGCAAGGCAAGGCAAGGCAAGGCAAAAGGGCAAAGTAAGGCAAGGCAAATGGGGAAAGCAAGACAATGAAAGGCATGCAAAATGGCAATGCAAGGCAAGGTAAGGCAAAAACGCAAAGCAAGGCAAGGCAAAATGGCAAAGCAAGGCAAGGCAAAGCAAACGGGTAAAGCAAGGCAATGCAAGGCAAAAGGGCAAAGAAAGGAAAGGCAAGGCAAGGCAAGACAAGGCCAAGTGAAAAAGCAAGGCAAGGCAAAAGACCAAAGCAAGGCAAGGCAAGGCAAGGCAAAAAGGCAAAGCAAGGAAAGGCCAAAGGGCAAAGCAAGACAAGGCAAGGCAAGGCAAAAGGGCAAAGAAAGGCAAGGGAATGCAAGGCAAAAGGGCAAAGTAAGGTAAGGCAAAGCAAAAGAGCAAAGCAAGGCAAGGCAAGGCAAAAGGGCAAAGCATGGCAAGGCAAGGAAAGGCAAAAGAGAAAAGAAGGGCAAGGCAAGGCAAGGCAAAACGGCAAAGTAAGGCAAGGCAAGGCAAAACGGCAAAGTAAGGCAAGGCAAGGCAAATGGCAAAGCAAGGCAATACAAAGCAAGGCAAAAGAGCAAAGCAAGTGAAGGCAAAGCAAACGGGTAAAGCAAGGCAAGGCAAAAAGGCAAAGAAAGGCAAGGCAAGGAAAGGCAAAATGGAAAAGCATGGCAAAGCAAGGCAAAAGGGCAAAGTTAAGCAAGGCAAGTCAAAAGGGAAAGCAAGACAACGGAAGGCAAGGCAAAAAGGCAAAGAAAGGAAAGGCAAAAATGCAAAGCAAGGCAAGGCAAAAGGGCAAAGCAAGGCAAGGGAAGGCAAGGCAAAAGTGCAAACCAAGGCATGCAAAGGCAATACAAAAGAGCAAAGCAAGGCAAGGCAAGGCAAAAGGGCAAAGCATGGTAAGGGAAGAGAAACGGGTAAAGAAAGGCAATGCAAGGCAAAAGGGCAAAGAAAGGCAAGGTAAGGCAAAAGAGCAAAGTAAGGCTAGGAAAGGCAAGTCAAGAGGGCAAAGCAAGGAAAGGCAAAAGGGCAAAGGAAAACAATGCAAGGCAAGTCTAAAGGGCAAAGCAAGGCAAGGCAAGGCAAGGCAAAATGGCAAAGCAAGGCAAGGCAAATAAGGAAAGCAAGGTAATGAAAGGCAAAGGAAAAGGGCAAAGCAAGGCATGGCAAGGCATAAAGGCAAACCAAGGCAAGGCAAGGCAAAAGGGCAAAGCTAAGCAAGGAAAGTCAAAAGGGAAAGCAAGACAAGGCAAGGCAAGGCAAAAGGGCAATGCAAGGCAAGGCAAAGCAAACGGGTAAAGCAAGGCAATGCAAGGCAAAAGGGCAAAGAAAGGCAAGGCAAGGAAAGGCAAAAATGCAAAGCAAGGCAAGGCAAAAGGGCAAAGCAAGGCAAGGGAAAGCAAGGCAAAAGTGCAAACCAAGGCATGCAAAGGCAATACAAAAGAGCAAAGCAAGGCAAGGCAACGCAAAAGGGCAAAGCAAGGCAAGGCAAAAGGGCAAGGCAAGGCAAGGCAAGGCAAAGCAAAACGGCAAAGCAAGGCAAGGCAAGGCAAAAGGGTAAAGAAAGGGAAGGCAAAGCAAACGGGTAAAGCAAGGCAAGGCAAGGCAAAAAGGCAACGAAAGGCAAAGAAAGGAAAGGCAAATGGGCAAAGCAAGGCAGGCAAGGCAAAGCAAAACCGCAAAGCAAGGCAAGGCAAGGAAAGGCAAAACGGCAAAGAAAGGAAAAACAAGGAAGGGCAAAACGGAAAAGCAAGGAAAGGTAAGGCAAGGTAAATGAGCAAAGCAAGGCAAGGCAAGGCAAAAGGGCAAAGCATGGTAAGGGAAGAGAAACGGGTAAAGAAAGGCAATGCAAGGCAAGGCAAGGCAAAAGGGCAAAGCATGGTAAGGGAAGAGAAACGGGTAAAGAAAGGCAATGCAAGGCAAAAGGGCAAAGAAAGGCAAGGTAAGACAAAAGAGCAAAGTAAGGCTAGGAAAGGCAAGTCAAGAGGGCAAAGCAAGGAAAGGCAAAAGGGCAAAGGAAAACAATGCAAGGCAAGTCTAAAGGGCAAAGCAAGGCAAGGCAAGGCAAGGCAAAAGGGCAAAGCTAAGCAAGGAAAGTCAAAAGGGAAAGCAAGACAAGGCAAGGCAAGGCAAAAGGGCAATGCAAGGCAAGGCAAAGCAAACGGGTAAAGCAAGGCAATGCAAGACAAAAAGGCAAAGCAAGGCAAGTCTACAGGGCAAAGCAAGGCAAGGCAAGGCAAGGTTAAAGGGCAAAGCAAGGCAAGGCAAATGGGGAAAGCAAGACAATGAAAGGCAAGGCAAAATGGCAATGCAAGGCAAGGTAAGGCAAAAACGCAAAGCAAGGCAAGGCAAAATGGCAAAGCAAGGCAAGGCAAAGCAAACGGGTAAAGCAAGGCAATGCAAGGCAAAAGGGCAAAGAAAGGAAAGGCAAGGCAAGGCAAGACAAGGCCAAGTGAAAAAGCAAGGCAAGGCAAAAGACCAAAGCAAGGCAAGGCAAGGCAAGGCAAAAAGGCAAAGCAAGGAAAGGCCAAAGGGCAAAGCAAGACAAGGCAAGGCAAGGCAAAAGGGCAAAGAAAGGCAAGGGAATGCAAGGCAAAAGGGCAAAGTAAGGTAAGGCAAAGCAAAAGAGCAAAGCAAGGCAAGGCAAGGCAAAACGGCAAAGTAAGACAAGGCAAGGCAAAACGGCAAAGTAAGGCAAGGCAAGGCAAATGGCAAAGCAAGGCAATACAAAGCAAGGCAAAAGAGCAAAGCAAGTGAAGGCAAAGCAAACGGGTAAAGCAAGGCAAGGCAAAAAGGCAAAGAAAGGCAAGGCAAGGAAAGGCAAAATGGAAAAGCATGGCAAAGCAAGGCAAAAGGGCAAAGTTAAGCAAGGCAAGTCAAAAGGGAAAGCAAGACAACGGAAGGCAAGGCAAAAAGGCAAAGAAAGGAAAGGCAAAAATGCAAAGCAAGGCAAGGCAAAAGGGCAAAGCAAGGCAAGGGAAGGCAAGGCAAAAGTGCAAACCAAGGCATGCAAAGGCAATACAAAAGAGCAAAGCAAGGCAAGGCAACGCAAAAGGGCAAAGCAAGGCAAGGCAAAAGGGCAAGGCAAGGCAAGGCAAGGCAAAGCAAAACGGCAAAGCAAGGCAAGGCAAGGCAAAAGGGTAAAGAAAGGGAAGGCAAAGCAAACGGGTAAAGCAAGGCAAGGCAAGGCAAAACGGCAACGAAAGGCAAAGAAAGGAAAGGCAAATGGGCAAAGCAAGGCAGGCAAGGCAAAGCAAAACCGCAAAGCAAGGCAAGGCAAGGAAAGGCAAAACGGCAAAGAAAGGAAAAACAAGGAAGGGCAAAACGGAAAAGCAAGGAAAGGTAAGGCAAGGTAAATGAGCAAAGCAAGGCAAGGCAAGGCAAAAGGGCAAAGCATGGTAAGGGAAGAGAAACGGGTAAAGAAAGGCAATGCAAGGCAAAAGGGCAAAGAAAGGCAAGGTAAGACAAAAGAGCAAAGTAAGGCTAGGAAAGGCAAGTCAAGAGGGCAAAGCAAGGAAAGGCAAAAGGGCAAAGGAAAACAATGCAAGGCAAGTCTAAAGGGCAAAGCAAGGCAAGGCAAGGCAAGGCAAAAGGGCAAAGCAAGGCAAGGCAAATAAGGAAAGCAAGGTAATGAAAGGCAAAGGAAAAGGGCAAAGCAAGGCACGGCAAGGCATAAAGGCAAACCAAGGCAAGTCAAGGCAAAAGGGCAAAGCTAAGCAAGGAAAGTCAAAAGGGAAAGCAAGACAAGGCAAGGCAAGGCAAAAGGGCAATGCAAGGCAAGGCAAAGCAAACGGGTAAAGCAAGGCAATGCAAGACAAAAAGGCAAAGCAAGGCAAGTCTACAGGGCAAAGCAAGGCAAGGCAAGGCAAGGCAAAAGGGCAAAGTAAGGCAAGGCAAATGGGGAAAGCAAGACAATGAAAGGCAAGGCAAAATGGCAATGCAAGGCAAGGTAAGGCAAAAACGCAAAGCAAGGCAAGGCAAAATGGCAAAGCAAGGCAAGGCAAAGCAAACGGGTAAAGCAAGGCAATGCAAGGCAAAAGGGCAAAGAAAGGAAAGGCAAGGCAAGGCAAGACAAGGCCAAGTGAAAAAGCAAGGCAAGGCAAAAGACCAAAGCAAGGCAAGGCAAGGCAAGGCAAAAAGGCAAAGCAAGGAAAGGCCAAAGGGCAAAGCAAGACAAGGCAAGGCAAGGCAAAAGGGCAAAGAAAGGCAAGGGAATGCAAGGCAAAAGGGCAAAGTAAGGTAAGGCAAAGCAAAAGAGCAAAGCAAGGCAAGGCAAGGCAAAAGGGCAAAGCATGGCAAGGCAAGGAAAGGCAAAAGAGAAAAGAAGGGCAAGGCAAGGCAAGGCAAAACGGCAAAGTAAGGCAAGGCAAGGCAAAACGGCAAAGTAAGGCAAGGCAAGGCAAATGGCAAAGCAAGGCAATACAAAGCAAGGCAAAAGAGCAAAGCAAGTGAAGGCAAAGCAAACGGGTAAAGCAAGGCAAGGCAAAAAGGCAAAGAAAGGCAAGGCAAGGAAAGGCAAAATGGAAAAGCATGGCAAAGCAAGGCAAAAGGGCAAAGTTAAGCAAGGCAAGTCAAAAGGGAAAGCAAGACAACGGAAGGCAAGGCAAAAAGGCAAAGAAAGGAAAGGCAAAAATGCAAAGCAAGGCAAGGCAAAAGGGCAAAGCAAGGCAAGGGAAGGCAAGGCAAAAGTGCAAACCAAGGCATGCAAAGGCAATACAAAAGAGCAAAGCAAGGCAAGGCAAGGCAAAAGGGCAAAGCATGGTAAGGGAAGAGAAACGGGTAAAGAAAGGCAATGCAAGGCAAAAGGGCAAAGAAAGGCAAGGTAAGGCAAAAGAGCAAAGTAAGGCTAGGAAAGGCAAGTCAAGAGGGCAAAGCAAGGAAAGGCAAAAGGGCAAAGGAAAACAATGCAAGGCAAGTCTAAAGGGCAAAGCAAGGCAAGGCAAGGCAAGGCAAAATGGCAAAGCAAGGCAAGGCAAATAAGGAAAGCAAGGTAATGAAAGGCAAAGGAAAAGGGCAAAGCAAGGCATGGCAAGGCATAAAGGCAAACCAAGGCAAGGCAAGGCAAAAGGGCAAAGCTAAGCAAGGAAAGTCAAAAGGGAAAGCAAGACAAGGCAAGGCAAGGCAAAAGGGCAATGCAAGGCAAGGCAAAGCAAACGGGTAAAGCAAGGCAATGCAAGGCAAAAGGGCAAAGAAAGGCAAGGCAAGGAAAGGCAAAAATGCAAAGCAAGGCAAGGCAAAAGGGCAAAGCAAGGCAAGGGAAAGCAAGGCAAAAGTGCAAACCAAGGCATGCAAAGGCAATACAAAAGAGCAAAGCAAGGCAAGGCAACGCAAAAGGGCAAAGCAAGGCAAGGCAAAAGGGCAAGGCAAGGCAAGGCAAGGCAAAGCAAAACGGCAAAGCAAGGCAAGGCAAGGCAAAAGGGTAAAGAAAGGGAAGGCAAAGCAAACGGGTAAAGCAAGGCAAGGCAAGGCAAAAAGGCAACGAAAGGCAAAGAAAGGAAAGGCAAATGGGCAAAGCAAGGCAGGCAAGGCAAAGCAAAACCGCAAAGCAAGGCAAGGCAAGGAAAGGCAAAACGGCAAAGAAAGGAAAAACAAGGAAGGGCAAAACGGAAAAGCAAGGAAAGGTAAGGCAAGGTAAATGAGCAAAGCAAGGCAAGGCAAGGCAAAAGGGCAAAGCATGGTAAGGGAAGAGAAACGGGTAAAGAAAGGCAATGCAAGGCAAGGCAAGGCAAAAGGGCAAAGCATGGTAAGGGAAGAGAAACGGGTAAAGAAAGGCAATGCAAGGCAAAAGGGCAAAGAAAGGCAAGGTAAGACAAAAGAGCAAAGTAAGGCTAGGAAAGGCAAGTCAAGAGGGCAAAGCAAGGAAAGGCAAAAGGGCAAAGGAAAACAATGCAAGGCAAGTCTAAAGGGCAAAGCAAGGCAAGGCAAGGCAAGGCAAAAGGGCAAAGCTAAGCAAGGAAAGTCAAAAGGGAAAGCAAGACAAGGCAAGGCAAGGCAAAAGGGCAATGCAAGGCAAGGCAAAGCAAACGGGTAAAGCAAGGCAATGCAAGACAAAAAGGCAAAGCAAGGCAAGTCTACAGGGCAAAGCAAGGCAAGGCAAGGCAAGGTTAAAGGGCAAAGCAAGGCAAGGCAAATGGGGAAAGCAAGACAATGAAAGGCAAGGCAAAATGGCAATGCAAGGCAAGGTAAGGCAAAAACGCAAAGCAAGGCAAGGCAAAATGGCAAAGCAAGGCAAGGCAAAGCAAACGGGTAAAGCAAGGCAATGCAAGGCAAAAGGGCAAAGAAAGGAAAGGCAAGGCAAGGCAAGACAAGGCCAAGTGAAAAAGCAAGGCAAGGCAAAAGACCAAAGCAAGGCAAGGCAAGGCAAGGCAAAAAGGCAAAGCAAGGAAAGGCCAAAGGGCAAAGCAAGACAAGGCAAGGCAAGGCAAAAGGGCAAAGAAAGGCAAGGGAATGCAAGGCAAAAGGGCAAAGTAAGGTAAGGCAAAGCAAAAGAGCAAAGCAAGGCAAGGCAAGGCAAAACGGCAAAGTAAGACAAGGCAAGGCAAAACGGCAAAGTAAGGCAAGGCAAGGCAAATGGCAAAGCAAGGCAATACAAAGCAAGGCAAAAGAGCAAAGCAAGTGAAGGCAAAGCAAACGGGTAAAGCAAGGCAAGGCAAAAAGGCAAAGAAAGGCAAGGCAAGGAAAGGCAAAATGGAAAAGCATGGCAAAGCAAGGCAAAAGGGCAAAGTTAAGCAAGGCAAGTCAAAAGGGAAAGCAAGACAACGGAAGGCAAGGCAAAAAGGCAAAGAAAGGAAAGGCAAAAATGCAAAGCAAGGCAAGGCAAAAGGGCAAAGCAAGGCAAGGGAAGGCAATGCAAAAGTGCAAACCAAGGCATGCAAAGGCAATACAAAAGAGCAAAGCAAGGCAAGGCAACGCAAAAGTGCAAACCAAGGCATACAAAGGCAACACAAAAGAGCAAAGCAAGGTAAGGCAAAAGGGCAAAGCAAGGCAAGGCAAGGCAAAAGGGTAAAGAAAGGGAAGGCAAAGGAAAGGCAAATGGGCAAAGCAAGGCAAGGCAAGTCAAGGCAAAAAGGCAAAGAAAGGAAAGGCAAGGAAAGGCAAAAGGGAAAAGCAAGGCAAGGTAAGACAAGGTAAATGGGCAAAGCAAGGCAAGGCAATGCAAAAGGGCAAAGCATGGTAAGGGAAGAGAAACGGGTAAAGAAAGGCAATGCAAGGCAAAAGGGCAAAGAAAGGACAGGTAAGGCAAAGAAGCAAAGTAAGGCTAAGGCAAGGCAAGGCAAAAGGGCAAAGCAAGGAAAGCAAAAGGGCAAAGGAAGACAATGCAAGGCAAGTCTACAGGGCAAAGCAAGGCAAGGCAAGGCAAAAGGGCAAAGCAAGGCAAGGCAAATGGGGAAAGCAAGGCAATGAAAGGCAAGGCAAAAGGGCAATGCAAGGCAAGGTAAGGCAAAAACGCAAAGCAAGGCAAGGCAAAATGGCAAAGCAAGGGAAGGCAAAGCAAACGGGTAAAGCAAGGCAATGCAAGGCAAAAGGGCAAAGAAAGGAAAGGCAAGGCAAGGCAAGACAAGACCAAGTGAAAAAGCAAGGCAAGGCAAAAGACCAAAGCAAGGCAAGGCAAGGCAAGGCAAAAAGGCAAAGCAAGGAAGGGCCAAAGGGCAAAGCAAGACAAGGCAAGGCAAGGCAAAAGGGCAAAGAAAGGCAAGGGAATGCAAGGCAAAAGGGCAAAGTAAGGTAAGGCAAAGCAAAAGAGCAAAGCAAGGCAAGGCAAGGCAAAAGGGCAAAGCATGGCAAGGCAAGGAAAGGCAAAAGAGAAAAGAAGGGCAAGGCAAGGCAAGGCAAAACGGCAAAGTAAGACAAGGCAAGGCAAAACGGCAAAGTAAGGCAAGGCAAGGCAAATGGCAAAGCAAGGCAATACAAAGCAAGGCAAAAGAGCAAAGCAAGTGAAGGCAAAGCAAACGGGTAAAGCAAGGCAAGGCAAAAAGGCAAAGAAAGGCAAGGCAAGGAAAGGCAAAATGGAAAAGCATGGCAAAGCAAGGCAAAAGGGCAAAGTTAAGCAAGGCAAGTCAAAAGGGAAAGCAAGACAACGGAAGGCAAGGCAAAAAGGCAAAGAAAGGAAAGGCAAAAATGCAAAGCAAGGCAAGGCAAAAGGGCAAAGCAAGGCAAGGGAAGGCAAGGCAAAAGTGCAAACCAAGGCATGCAAAGGCAATACAAAAGAGCAAAGCAAGGCAAGGCAACGCAAAAGGGCAAAGCAAGGCAAGGCAAAAGGGCAAGGCAAGGCAAGGCAAGGCAAAGCAAAACGGCAAAGCAAGGCAAGGCAAGGCAAAAGGGTAAAGAAAGGGAAGGCAAAGCAAACGGGTAAAGCAAGGCAAGGCAAGGCAAAAAGGCAACGAAAGGCAAAGAAAGGAAAGGCAAATGGGCAAAGCAAGGCAGGCAAGGCAAAGCAAAACCGCAAAGCAAGGCAAGGCAAGGAAAGGCAAAACGGCAAAGAAAGGAAAAACAAGGAAGGGCAAAACGGAAAAGCAAGGAAAGGTAAGGCAAGGTAAATGAGCAAAGCAAGGCAAGGCAAGGCAAAAGGGCAAAGCATGGTAAGGGAAGAGAAACGGGTAAAGAAAGGCAATGCAAGGCAAAAGGGCAAAGAAAGGCAAGGTAAGACAAAAGAGCAAAGTAAGGCTAGGAAAGGCAAGTCAAGAGGGCAAAGCAAGGAAAGGCAAAAGGGCAAAGGAAAACAATGCAAGGCAAGTCTAAAGGGCAAAGCAAGGCAAGGCAAGGCAAGGCAAAAGGGCAAAGCAAGGCAAGGCAAATAAGGAAAGCAAGGTAATGAAAGGCAAAGGAAAAGGGCAAAGCAAGGCACGGCAAGGCATAAAGGCAAACCAAGGCAAGTCAAGGCAAAAGGGCAAAGCTAAGCAAGGAAAGTCAAAAGGGAAAGCAAGACAAGGCAAGGCAAGGCAAAAGGGCAATGCAAGGCAAGGCAAAGCAAACGGGTAAAGCAAGGCAATGCAAGACAAAAAGGCAAAGCAAGGCAAGTCTACAGGGCAAAGCAAGGCAAGGCAAGGCAAGGCAAAAGGGCAAAGCAAGGCAAGGCAAATGGGGAAAGCAAGACAATGAAAGGCAAGGCAAAATGGCAATGCAAGGCAAGGTAAGGCAAAAACGCAAAGCAAGGCAAGGCAAAATGGCAAAGCAAGGCAAGGCAAAGCAAACGGGTAAAGCAAGGCAATGCAAGGCAAAAGGGCAAAGAAAGGAAAGGCAAGGCAAGGCAAGACAAGGCCAAGTGAAAAAGCAAGGCAAGGCAAAAGACCAAAGCAAGGCAAGGCAAGGCAAGGCAAAAAGGCAAAGCAAGGAAAGGCAAAAGGGCAAAGCAAGACAAGGCAAGGCAAGGCAAAACGGCAAAGAAAGGCAAGGGAATGCAAGGCAAAAGGGCAAAGTAAGGTAAGGCAAAGCAAAAGAGCAAAGCAAGGCAAGGCAAGGCAAAAGGGCAAAGCATGGCAAGGCAAGGAAAGGCAAAAGAGAAAAGAAGGGCAAGGCAAGGCAAGGCAAAACGGCAAAGTAAGGCAAGGCAAGGCAAAACGGCAAAGTAAGGCAAGGCAAGGCAAATGGCAAAGCAAGGCAATACAAAGCAAGGCAAAAGAGCAAAGCAAGTGAAGGCAAAGCAAACGGGTAAAGCAAGGCAAGGCAAAAAGGCAAAGAAAGGCAAGGCAAGGAAAGGCAAAATGGAAAAGCATGGCAAAGCAAGGCAAAAGGGCAAAGTTAAGCAAGGCAAGTCAAAAGGGAAAGCAAGACAACGGAAGGCAAGGCAAAAAGGCAAAGAAAGGAAAGGCAAAAATGCAAAGCAAGGCAAGGCAAAAGGGCAAAGCAAGGCAAGGGAAGGCAAGGCAAAAGTGCAAACCAAGGCATGCAAAGGCAATACAAAAGAGCAAAGCAAGGCAAGGCAAGGCAAAAGGGCAAAGCATGGTAAGGGAAGAGAAACGGGTAAAGAAAGGCAATGCAAGGCAAAAGGGCAAAGAAAGGCAAGGTAAGGCAAAAGAGCAAAGTAAGGCTAGGAAAGGCAAGTCAAGAGGGCAAAGCAAGGAAAGGCAAAAGGGCAAAGGAAAACAATGCAAGGCAAGTCTAAAGGGCAAAGCAAGGCAAGGCAAGGCAAGGCAAAATGGCAAAGCAAGGCAAGGCAAATAAGGAAAGCAAGGTAATGAAAGGCAAAGGAAAAGGGCAAAGCAAGGCATGGCAAGGCATAAAGGCAAACCAAGGCAAGGCAAGGCAAAAGGGCAAAGCTAAGCAAGGAAAGTCAAAAGGGAAAGCAAGACAAGGCAAGGCAAGGCAAAAGGGCAATGCAAGGCAAGGCAAAGCAAACGGGTAAAGCAAGGCAATGCAAGGCAAAAGGGCAAAGAAAGGCAAGGCAAGGAAAGGCAAAAATGCAAAGCAAGGCAAGGCAAAAGGGCAAAGCAAGGCAAGGGAAAGCAAGGCAAAAGTGCAAACCAAGGCATGCAAAGGCAATACAAAAGAGCAAAGCAAGGCAAGGCAACGCAAAAGGGCAAAGCAAGGCAAGGCAAAAGGGCAAGGCAAGGCAAGGCAAGGCAAAGCAAAACGGCAAAGCAAGGCAAGGCAAGGCAAAAGGGTAAAGAAAGGGAAGGCAAAGCAAACGGGTAAAGCAAGGCAAGGCAAGGCAAAAAGGCAAAGAAAGGCAAAGAAAGGAAAGGCAAATGGGCAAAGCAAGGCAAGGCAAGTCAAGGCAAAACGGCAAAGAAAGGAAAAACAAGGAAGGGCAAAACGGAAAAGCAAGGAAAGGTAAGGCAAGGTAAATGAGCAAAGCAAGGCAAGGCAAGGCAAAAGGGCAAAGCATGGTAAGGGAAGAGAAACGGGTAAAGAAAGGCAATGCAAGGCAAAAGGGCAAAGAAAGGTAAGGTAAGGCAAAAGAGCAAAGTAAGGCTAGGAAAGGCAAGTCAAGAGGGCAAAGCAAGGAAAGGCAAAAGGGCAAAGGAAAACAATGCAAGGCAAGTCTAAAGGGCAAAGCAAGGCAAGGCAAGGCAAGGCAAAATGGCAAAGCAAGGCAAGGCAAATAAGGAAAGCAAGGTAATGAAAGGCAAAGGAAAAGGGCAAAGCAAGGCATGGCAAGGCATAAAGGCAAACCAAGGCAAGGCAAGGCAAAAGGGCAAAGCTAAGCAAGGAAAGTCAAAAGGGAAAGCAAGACAAGGCAAGGCAAGGCAAAAGGGCAATGCAAGGCAAGGCAAGGAAAGGCAAAAATGCAAAGCAAGGCAAGGCAAAAGGGCAAAGCAAGGCAAGGGAAAGCAAGGCAAAAGTGCAAACCAAGGCATGCAAAGGCAATACAAAAGAGCAAAGCAAGGCAAGGCAACGCAAAAGGGCAAAGCAAGGCAAGGCAAAAGGGCAAGGCAAGGCAAGGCAAGGCAAAGCAAAACGGCAAAGCAAGGCAAGGCAATGCAAAAGGGTAAAGAAAGGGAAGGCAAAGCAAACGGGTAAAGCAAGGCAAGGCAAGGCAAAAAGGCAAAGAAAGGCAAAGAAAGGAAAGGCAAATGGGCAAAGCAAGGCAAGGCAAGGAAAGGCAAAACGGCAAAGAAAGGAAAAACAAGGAAGGGCAAAACGGAAAAGCAAGGAAAGGTAAGGCAAGGTAAATGAGCAAAGAAAGGCAAGGCAAGGCAAAAGGGCAAAGCATGGTAAGGGAAGAGAAACGGGTAAAGAAAGGCAATGCAAGGCAAGGCAAGGCAAAAGGGCAAAGCATGGTAAGGGAAGAGAAACGGGTAAAGAAAGGCAATGCAAGGCAAAAGGGCAAAGAAAGGCAAGGTAAGACAAAAGAGCAAAGTAAGGCTAGGAAAGGCAAGTCAAGAGGGCAAAGCAAGGAAAGGCAAAAGGGCAAAGGAAAACAATGCAAGGCAAGTCTAAAGGGCAAAGCAAGGCAAGGCAAGGCAAGGCAAAAGGGCAAAGCTAAGCAAGGAAAGTCAAAAGGGAAAGCAAGACAAGTCAAGGCAAGACAAAAGGGCAATGCAAGGCAAGGCAAAGCAAACGGGTAAAGCAAGGCAATGCAAGACAAAAAGGCAAAGCAAGGCAAGTCTACAGGGCAAAAAGCAAGGCAAGGCAAGGCAAGGTTAAAGGGCAAAGCAAGGCAAGGCAAATGGGGAAAGCAAGACAATGAAAGGCAAGGCAAAATGGCAATGCAAGGCAAGGTAAGGCAAAAACGCAAAGCAAGGCAAGGCAAAATGGCAAAGCAAGGCAAGGCAAAGCAAACGGGTAAAGCAAGGCAATGCAAGGCAAAAGGGCAAAGAAAGGAAAGGGAAGGCAAGGCAAGACAAGGCCAAGTGAAAAAGCAAGGCAAGGCAAAAGACCAAAGCAAGGCAAGGCAAGGCAAGGCAAAAAGGCAAAGCAAGGAAAGGCAAAAGGGCAAAGCAAGACAAGGCAAGGCAAGGCAAAACGGCAAAGAAAGGCAAGGGAATGCAAGGCAAAAGGGCAAAGTAAGGTAAGGCAAAGCAAAAGAGCAAAGCAAGGCAAGGCAAGGCAAAAGGGCAAAGCATGGCAAGGCAAGGAAAGGCAAAAGAGAAAAGAAGGGCAAGGCAAGGCAAGGCAAAACGGCAAAGTAAGGCAAGGCAAGGCAAATGGCAAAGCAAGGCAATACAAAGCAAGGCAAAAGAGCAAAGCAAGTGAAGGCAAAGCAAACGGGTAAAGCAAGGCAAGGCAAAAAGGCAAAGAAAGGCAAGGCAAGGAAAGGCAAAATGGAAAAGCATGGCAAAGGAAGGCAAAAGGGCAAAGTTAAGCAAGGCAAGTCAAAAGGGAAAGCAAGACAACGGAAGGCAAGGCAAAAAGGCAAAGAAAGGAAAGGCAAAAATGCAAAGCAAGGCAAGGCAAAAGGGCAAAGCAAGGCAAGGGAAGGCAAGGCAAAAGTGCAAACCAAGGCATGCAAAGGCAATACAAAAGAGCAAAGCAAGGCAAGGCAAGGCAAAAGGGCAAAGCATGGTAAGGGAAGAGAAACGGGTAAAGAAAGGCAATGCAAGGCAAAAGGGCAAAGAAAGGCAAGGTAAGGCAAAAGAGCAAAGTAAGGCTAGGAAAGGCAAGTCAAGAGGGCAAAGCAAGGAAAGGCAAAAGGGCAAAGGAAAACAATGCAAGGCAAGTCTAAAGGGCAAAGCAAGGCAAGGCAAGGCAAGGCAAAATGGCAAAGCAAGGCAAGGCAAATAAGGAAAGCAAGGTAATGAAAGGCAAAGGAAAAGGGCAAAGCAAGGCATGGCAAGGCATAAAGGCAAACCAAGGCAAGGCAAGGCAAAAGGGCAAAGCTAAGCAAGGAAAGTCAAAAGGGAAAGAAAGACAAGGCAAGGCAAGGCAAAAGGGCAATGCAAGGCAAGGCAAAGCAAACGGGTAAAGCAAGGCAATGCAAGGCAAAAGGGCAAAGAAAGGCAAGGCAAGGAAAGGCAAAAATGCAAAGCAAGGCAAGGCAAAAGGGCAAAGCAAGGCAAGGGAAAGCAAGGCAAAAGTGCAAACCAAGGCATGCAAAGGCAATACAAAAGAGCAAAGCAAGGCAAGGCAACGCAAAAGGGCAAAGCAAGGCAAGGCAAAAGGGCAAGGCAAGGCAAGGCAAGGCAAGGCAAGGCAAAGCAAAACGGCAAAGGAAGGCAAGGCAAGGCAAAAGGGTAAAGAAAGGGAAGGCAAAGCAAACGGGTAAAGCAAGGCAAGGCAAGGCAAAAAGGCAAAGAAAGGCAAAGAAAGGAAAGGCAAATGGGCAAAGCAAGGCAAGGCAAGTCAAGGCAAAACGGCAAAGAAAGGAAAAACAAGGAAGGGCAAAACGGAAAAGCAAGGAAAGGTAAGGCAAGGTAAATGAGCAAAGCAAGGCAAGGCAAGGCAAAAGGGCAAAGCATGGTAAGGGAAGAGAAACGGGTAAAGAAAGGCAATGCAAGGCAAAAGGGCAAAGAAAGGCAAGGTAAGACAAAAGAGCAAAGTAAGGCTAGGAAAGGCAAGTCAAGAGGGCAAAGCAAGGAAAGGCAAAAGGGCAAAGGAAAACAATGCAAGGCAAGTCTAAAGGGCAAAGCAAGGCAAGGCAAGGCAAGGCAAAAGGGCAAAGCAAGGCAAGGCAAATAAGGAAAGCAAGGTAATGAAAGGCAAAGGAAAAGGGCAAAGCAAGGCACGGCAAGGCATAAAGGCAAACCAAGGCAAGTCAAGGCAAAAGGGCAAAGCTAAGCAAGGAAAGTCAAAAGGGAAAGCAAGACAAGGCAAGGCAAGGCAAAAGGGCAATGCAAGGCAAGGCAAAGCAAACGGGTAAAGCAAGGCAATGCAAGACAAAAAGGCAAAGCAAGGCAAGTCTACAGGGCAAAGCAAGGCAAGGCAAGGCAAGGCAAAAGGGCAAAGCAAGGCAAGGCAAATGGGGAAAGCAAGACAATGAAAGGCAAGGCAAAATGGCAATGCAAGGCAAGGTAAGGCAAAAACGCAAAGCAAGGCAAGGCAAAATGGCAAAGCAAGGCAAGGCAAAGCAAACGGGTAAAGCAAGGCAATGCAAGGCAAAAGGGCAAAGAAAGGAAAGGCAAGGCAAGGCAAGACAAGGCCAAGTGAAAAAGCAAGGCAAGGCAAAAGACCAAAGCAAGGCAAGGCAAGGCAAGGCAAAAAGGCAAAGCAAGGAAAGGCAAAAGGGCAAAGCAAGACAAGGCAAGGCAAGGCAAAAGGGCAAAGAAAGGCAAGGGAATGCAAGGCAAAAGGGCAAAGTAAGGTAAGGCAAAGCAAAAGAGCAAAGCAAGGCAAGGCAAGGCAAAAGGGCAAAGCATGGCAAGGCAAGGAAAGGCAAAAGAGAAAAGAAGGGCAAGGCAAGGCAAGGCAAAACGGCAAAGTAAGGCAAGGCAAGGCAAATGGCAAAGCAAGGCAATACAAAGCAAGGCAAAAGAGCAAAGCAAGTGAAGGCAAAGCAAACGGGTAAAGCAAGGCAAGGCAAAAAGGCAAAGAAAGGCAAGGCAAGGAAAGGCAAAATGGAAAAGCATGGCAAAGCAAGGCAAAAGGGCAAAGTTAAGCAAGGCAAGTCAAAAGGGAAAGCAAGACAACGGAAGGCAAGGCAAAAAGGCAAAGAAAGGAAAGGCAAAAATGCAAAGCAAGGCAAGGCAAAAGGGCAAAGCAAGGCAAGGGAAGGCAAGGCAAAAGTGCAAACCAAGGCATGCAAAGGCAATACAAAAGAGCAAAGCAAGGCAAGGCAAGGCAAAAGGGCAAAGCATGGTAAGGGAAGAGAAACGGGTAAAGAAAGGCAATGCAAGGCAAAAGGGCAAAGAAAGGCAAGGTAAGGCAAAAGAGCAAAGTAAGGCTAGGAAAGGCAAGTCAAGAGGGCAAAGCAAGGAAAGGCAAAAGGGCAAAGGAAAACAATGCAAGGCAAGTCTAAAGGGCAAAGCAAGGCAAGGCAAGGCAAGGCAAAATGGCAAAGCAAGGCAAGGCAAATAAGGAAAGCAAGGTAATGAAAGGCAAAGGAAAAGGGCAAAGCAAGGCATGGCAAGGCATAAAGGCAAACCAAGGCAAGGCAAGGCAAAAGGGCAAAGCTAAGCAAGGAAAGTCAAAAGGGAAAGCAAGACAAGGCAAGGCAAGGCAAAAGGGCAATGCAAGGCAAGGCAAAGCAAACGGGTAAAGCAAGGCAATGCAAGGCAAAAGGGCAAAGAAAGGCAAGGCAAGGAAAGGCAAAAATGCAA
The DNA here is from genome assembly GCA_032206185.1 of Columba guinea. Classification (NCBI taxonomy): domain Eukaryota; kingdom Metazoa; phylum Chordata; class Aves; order Columbiformes; family Columbidae; genus Columba; species Columba guinea. The sequence continues at coordinate 270,245 of JAVLUU010000375.1, forward strand.
AGCAAGGCAAGGCAAAAGGGCAAAGCAAGGCAAGGGAAAGCAAGGCAAAAGTGCAAACCAAGGCATGCAAAGGCAATACAAAAGAGCAAAGCAAGGCAAGGCAACGCAAAAGGGCAAAGCAAGGCAAGGCAAAAGGGCAAGGCAAGGCAAGGCAAGGCAAGGCAAAGCAAAACGGCAAAGGAAGGCAAGGCAAGGCAAAATGGTAAAGAAAGGGAAGGCAAAGCAAACGGGTAAAGCAAGGCAAGGCAAGGCAAAAAGGCAAAGAAAGGCAAAGAAAGGAAAGGCAAATGGGCAAAGCAAGGCAAGGCAAGTCAAGGCAAAACGGCAAAGAAAGGAAAAACAAGGAAGGGCAAAACGGAAAAGCAAGGAAAGGTAAGGCAAGGTAAATGAGCAAAGCAAGGCAAGGCAAGGCAAAAGGGCAAAGCATGGTAAGGGAAGAGAAACGGGTAAAGAAAGGCAATGCAAGGCAAAAGGGCAAAGAAAGGCAAGGTAAGACAAAAGAGCAAAGTAAGGCTAGGAAAGGCAAGTCAAGAGGGCAAAGCAAGGAAAGGCAAAAGGGCAAAGGAAAACAATGCAAGGCAAGTCTAAAGGGCAAAGCAAGGCAAGGCAAGGCAAGGCAAAAGGGCAAGCAAGGCAAGGCAAATAAGGAAAGCAAGGTAATGAAAGGCAAAGGAAAAGGGCAAAGCAATGCACGGCAAGGCATAAAGGCAAACCAAGGCAAGTCAAGGCAAAAGGGCAAAGCTAAGCAAGGAAAGTCAAAAGGGAAAGCAAGACAAGGCAAGGCAAGGCAAAAGGGCAATGCAAGGCAAGGCAAAGCAAACGGGTAAAGCAAGGCAATGCAAGACAAAAAGGCAAAGCAAGGCAAGTCTACAGGGCAAAGCAAGGCAAGGCAAGGCAAAAGGGCAAAGCAAGGCAAGGCAAATGGGGAAAGCAAGACAATGAAAGGCAAGGCAAAATGGCAATGCAAGGCAAGGTAAGGCAAAAACGCAAAGCAAGGCAAGGCAAAATGGCAAAGCAAGGCAAGGCAAAGCAAACGGGTAAAGCAAGGCAATGCAAGGCAAAAGGGCAAAGAAAGGAAAGGGAAGGCAAGGCAAGACAAGGCCAAGTGAAAAACCAAGGCAAGGCAAAAGACCAAAGCAAGGCAAGGCAAGGCAAGGCAAAAAGGCAAAGCAAGGAAAGGCAAAAGGGCAAAGCAAGGCAAGGCAAGGCAAGGCAAAAGGGCAAAGAAAGGCAAGGGAAGGCAAGGCAAAAGGGCAAAGTAAGGTAAGGCAACGCAAAAAAGCAAAGCAAGGCAAGGCAAGGCAAAAGGGCAAAGCATGGCAAGGCAAGGAAAGGCAAAAGAGAAAAGAAGGGCAAGGCAAGGCAAGGCAAAACGGCAAAGTAAGGCAAGGCAAGGCAAATGGCAAAGCAAGGCAATACAAAGCAAGGCAAAAGAGCAAAGCAAGTGAAGGCAAAGCAAACGGGTAAAGCAAGGCAAGGCAAAAAGGCAAAGAAAGGCAAGGCAAGGAAAGGCAAAATGGAAAAGCATGGCAAAGGAAGGCAAAAGGGCAAAGTTAAGCAAGGCAAGTCAAAAGGGAAAGCAAGACAACGGAAGGCAAGGCAAAAAGGCAAAGAAAGGAAAGGCAAAAATGCAAAGCAAGGCAAGGCAAAAGGGCAAAGCAAGGCAAGGGAAGGCAAGGCAAAAGTGCAAACCAAGGCATGCAAAGGCAATACAAAAGAGCAAAGCAAGGCAAGGCAAGGCAAAAGGGCAAAGCATGGTAAGGGAAGAGAAACGGGTAAAGAAAGGCAATGCAAGGCAAAAGGGCAAAGAAAGGCAAGGTAAGGCAAAAGAGCAAAGTAAGGCTAGGAAAGGCAAGTCAAGAGGGCAAAGCAAGGAAAGGCAAAAGGGCAAAGGAAAACAATGCAAGGCAAGTCTAAAGGGCAAAGCAAGGCAAGGCAAGGCAAGGCAAAAGGGCAAAGCATGGTAAGGGAAGAGAAACGGGTAAAGAAAGGCAATGCAAGGCAAAAGGGCAAAGAAAGGCAAGGTAAGGCAAAAGAGCAAAGTAAGGCTAGGAAAGGCAAGTCAAGAGGGCAAAGCAAGGAAAGGCAAAAGGGCAAAGGAAAACAATGCAAGGCAAGTCTAAAGGGCAAAGCAAGGCAAGGCAAGGCAAGGCAAAATGGCAAAGCAAGGCAAGGCAAATAAGGAAAGCAAGGTAATGAAAGGCAAAGGAAAAGGGCAAAGCAAGGCATGGCAAGGCATAAAGGCAAACCAAGGCAAGGCAAGGCAAAAGGGCAAAGCTAAGCAAGGAAAGTCAAAAGGGAAAGCAAGACAAGGCAAGGCAAGGCAAAAGGGCAATGCAAGGCAAGGCAAAGCAAACGGGTAAAGCAAGGCAATGCAAGGCAAAAGGGCAAAGAAAGGCAAGGCAAGGAAAGGCAAAAATGCAAAGCAAGGCAAGGCAAAAGGGCAAAGCAAGGCAAGGGAAAGCAAGGCAAAAGTGCAAACCAAGGCATGCAAAGGCAATACAAAAGAGCAAAGCAAGGCAAGGCAACGCAAAAGGGCAAAGCAAGGCAAGGCAAAAGGGCAAGGCAAGGCAAGGCAAGGCAAGGCAAAGCAAAACGGCAAAGGAAGGCAAGGCAAGGCAAAAGGGTAAAGAAAGGGAAGGCAAAGCAAACGGGTAAAGCAAGGCAAGGCAAGGCAAAAAGGCAAAGAAAGGCAAAGAAAGGAAAGGCAAATGGGCAAAGCAAGGCAAGGCAAGTCAAGGCAAAACGGCAAAGAAAGGAAAAACAAGGAAGGGCAAAACGGAAAAGCAAGGAAAGGTAAGGCAAGGTAAATGAGCAAAGCAAGGCAAGGCAAGGCAAAAGGGCAAAGCATGGTAAGGGAAGAGAAACGGGTAAAGAAAGGCAATGCAAGGCAAAAGGGCAAAGAAAGGCAAGGTAAGACAAAAGAGCAAAGTAAGGCTAGGAAAGGCAAGTCAAGAGGGCAAAGCAAGGAAAGGCAAAAGGGCAAAGGAAAACAATGCAAGGCAAGTCTAAAGGGCAAAGCAAGGCAAGGCAAGGCAAGGCAAAAGGGCAAAGCAAGGCAAGGCAAATAAGGAAAGCAAGGTAATGAAAGGCAAAGGAAAAGGGCAAAGCAATGCACGGCAAGGCATAAAGGCAAACCAAGGCAAGTCAAGGCAAAAGGGCAAAGCTAAGCAAGGAAAGTCAAAAGGGAAAGCAAGACAAGGCAAGGCAAGGCAAAAGGGCAATGCAAGGCAAGGCAAAGCAAACGGGTAAAGCAAGGCAATGCAAGACAAAAAGGCAAAGCAAGGCAAGTCTACAGGGCAAAGCAAGGCAAGGCAAGGCAAAAGGGCAAAGCAAGGCAAGGCAAATGGGGAAAGCAAGACAATGAAAGGCAAGGCAAAATGGCAATGCAAGGCAAGGTAAGGCAAAAACGCAAAGCAAGGCAAGGCAAAATGGCAAAGCAAGGCAAGGCAAAGCAAACGGGTAAAGCAAGGCAATGCAAGGCAAAAGGGCAAATAAAGGAAAGGGAAGGCAAGGCAAGACAAGGCCAAGTGAAAAAGCAAGGCAAGGCAAAAGACCAAAGCAAGGCAAGGCAAGGCAAGGCAAAAAGGCAAAGCAAGGAAAGGCAAAAGGGCAAAGCAAGGCAAGGCAAGGCAAGGCAAAAGGGCAAAGAAAGGCAAGGGAAGGCAAGGCAAAAGGGCAAAGTAAGGTAAGGCAACGCAAAAAAGCAAAGCAAGGCAAGGCAAGGCAAAAGGGCAAAGCATGGCAAGGCAAGGAAAGGCAAAAGAGAAAAGAAGGGCAAGGCAAGGCAAGGCAAAACGGCAAAGTAAGGCAAGGCAAGGCAAATGGCAAAGCAAGGCAATACAAAGCAAGGCAAAAGAGCAAAGCAAGTGAAGGCAAAGCAAACGGGTAAAGCAAGGCAAGGCAAAAAGGCAAAGAAAGGCAAGGCAAGGAAAGGCAAAATGGAAAAGCATGGCAAAGCAAGGCAAAAGGGCAAAGTTAAGCAAGGCAAGTCAAAAGGGAAAGCAAGACAACGGAAGGCAAGGCAAAAAGGCAAACAAAGGAAAGGCAAAAATGCAAAGCAAGGCAAGGCAAAAGGGCAAAGCAAGGCAAGGGAAGGCAAGGCAAAAGTGCAAACCAAGGCATGCAAAGGCAATACAAAAGAGCAAAGCAAGGCAAGGCAAGGCAAAAGGGCAAAGCATGGTAAGGGAAGAGAAACGGGTAAAGAAAGGCAATGCAAGGCAAAAGGGCAAAGAAAGGCAAGGTAAGGCAAAAGAGCAAAGTAAGGCTAGGAAAGGCAAGTCAAGAGGGCAAAGCAAGGAAAGGCAAAAGGGCAAAGGAAAACAATGCAAGGCAAGTCTAAAGGGCAAAGCAAGGCAAGGCAAGGCAAGGCAAAAGGGCAAAGCAAGGCAAGGCAAATAAGGAAAGCAAGGTAATGAAAGGCAAAGGAAAAGGGCAAAGCAAGGCATGGCAAGGCATAAAGGCAAACCAAGGCAAGGCAAGGCAAAAGGGCAAAGCTAAGCAAGGAAAGTCAAAAGGGAAAGCAAGACAAGGCAAGGCAAGGCAAAAGGGCAATGCAAGGCAAGGCAAAGCAAACGGGTAAAGCAAGGCAATGCAAGGCAAAAGGGCAAAGAAAGGCAAGGCAAGGAAAGGCAAAAATGCAAAGCAAGGCAAGGCAAAAGGGCAAAGCAAGGCAAGGCAAGGCAAAAGGGCAAAGAAAGGAAAGGCAAGGCAAGGCAAGACAAGGCCAAGTGAAAAAGCAAGGCAAGGCAAAAGACCAAAGCAAGGCAAGGCAAGGCAAGACAAAAAGGCAAAGCAAGGCAAGTCTACAGGGCAAAGCAAGGCAAGGCAAGGCAAGGCAAAAGGGCAAAGCAAGGCAAGGCAAATGGGGAAAGCAAGACAATGAAAGGCAAGGCAAAATGGCAATGCAAGGCAAGGTAAGGCAAAAACGCAAAGCAAGGCAAGGCAAAATGGCAAAGCAAGGCAAGGCAAAGCAAACGGGTAAAGCAAGGCAATGCAAGGCAAAAGGGCAAAGCAAGGCAAGGCAAGGCAAAAGGGTAAAGAAAGGGAAGGCAAAGCAAACGGGTAAAGCAAGGCAAGGCAAGGCAAAAAGGCAAAGAAAGGCAAAGAAAGGAAAGGCAAATGGGCAAAGCAAGGCAAGGCAAGTCAAGGCAAAACGGCAAAGCAAGGCAAGGCAAATGGGGAAAGCAAGACAATGAAAGGCAAGGCAAAAGGGCAATGCAAGGCAAGGTAAGGCAAAAACGCAAAGCAAGGCAAGGCAAAATGGCAAAGCAAGGCAATGCAAGGCAAAAGGGCAAAGAAAGGAAAGGCAAGGCAAGGCAAGACAAGGCCAAGTGAAAAAGCAAGGCAAGGCAAAAGACCAAAGCAAGGCAAGGCAAGGCAAGACAAAAAGGCAAAGCAAGGCAAGTCTACAGGGCAAAGCAAGGCAAGGCAAGGCAAGGCAAAAGGGCAAAGCAAGGCAAGGCAAATGGGGAAAGCAAGACAATGAAAGGCAAGGCAAAATGGCAATGCAAGGCAAGGTAAGGCAAAAACGCAAAGCAAGGCAAGGCAAAATGGCAAAGCAAGGCAAGGCAAAGCAAACGGGTAAAGCAAGGCAATGCAAGGCAAAAGGGCAAAGAAAGGAAAGGCAAGGCAAGGCAAGACAAGGCCAAGTGAAAAAGCAAGGCAAGGCAAAAGACCAAAGCAAGGCAAGGCAAGGCAAGGCAAAAAGGCAAAGCAAGGAAAGGCAAAAGGGCAAAGCAAGACAAGGCAAGGCAAGGCAAAACGGCAAAGAAAGGCAAGGGAATGCAAGGCAAAAGGGCAAAGTAAGGTAAGGCAAAGCAAAAGAGCAAAGCAAGGCAAGGCAAGGCAAAAGGGCAAAGCATGGCAAGGCAAGGAAAGGCAAAAGAGAAAAGAAGGGCAAGGCAAGGCAAGGCAAAACGGCAAAGTAAGGCAAGGCAAGGCAAAACGGCAAAGTAAGGCAAGGCAAGGCAAATGGCAAAGCAAGGCAATACAAAGCAAGGCAAAAGAGCAAAGCAAGTGAAGGCAAAGCAAACGGGTAAAGCAAGGCAAGGCAAAAAGGCAAAGAAAGGCAAGGCAAGGAAAGGCAAAATGGAAAAGCATGGCAAAGCAAGGCAAAAGGGCAAAGTTAAGCAAGGCAAGTCAAAAGGGAAAGCAAGACAACGGAAGGCAAGGCAAAAAGGCAAAGAAAGGAAAGGCAAAAATGCAAAGCAAGGCAAGGCAAAAGGGCAAAGCAAGGCAAGGGAAGGCAAGGCAAAAGTGCAAACCAAGGCATGCAAAGGCAATACAAAAGAGCAAAGCAAGGCAAGGCAAGGCAAAAGGGCAAAGCATGGTAAGGGAAGAGAAACGGGTAAAGAAAGGCAATGCAAGGCAAAAGGGCAAAGAAAGGCAAGGTAAGGCAAAAGAGCAAAGTAAGGCTAGGAAAGGCAAGTCAAGAGGGCAAAGCAAGGAAAGGCAAAAGGGCAAAGGAAAACAATGCAAGGCAAGTCTAAAGGGCAAAGCAAGGCAAGGCAAGGCAAGGCAAAATGGCAAAGCAAGGCAAGGCAAATAAGGAAAGCAAGGTAATGAAAGGCAAAGGAAAAGGGCAAAGCAAGGCATGGCAAGGCATAAAGGCAAACCAAGGCAAGGCAAGGCAAAAGGGCAAAGCTAAGCAAGGAAAGTCAAAAGGGAAAGCAAGACAAGGCAAGGCAAGGCAAAAGGGCAATGCAAGGCAAGGCAAAGCAAACGGGTAAAGCAAGGCAATGCAAGGCAAAAGGGCAAAGAAAGGCAAGGCAAGGAAAGGCAAAAATGCAAAGCAAGGCAAGGCAAAAGGGCAAAGCAAGGCAAGGGAAAGCAAGGCAAAAGTGCAAACCAAGGCATGCAAAGGCAATACAAAAGAGCAAAGCAAGGCAAGGCAACGCAAAAGGGCAAAGCAAGGCAAGGCAAAAGGGCAAGGCAAGGCAAGGCAAGGCAAGGCAAAGCAAAACGGCAAAGGAAGGCAAGGCAAGGCAAAAGGGTAAAGAAAGGGAAGGCAAAGCAAACGGGTAAAGCAAGGCAAGGCAAGGCAAAAAGGCAAAGAAAGGCAAAGAAAGGAAAGGCAAATGGGCAAAGCAAGGCAAGGCAAGTCAAGGCAAAACGGCAAAGAAAGGAAAAACAAGGAAGGGCAAAACGGAAAAGCAAGGAAAGGTAAGGCAAGGTAAATGAGCAAAGCAAGGCAAGGCAAGGCAAAAGGGCAAAGCATGGTAAGGGAAGAGAAACGGGTAAAGAAAGGCAATGCAAGGCAAAAGGGCAAAGAAAGGCAAGGTAAGACAAAAGAGCAAAGTAAGGCTAGGAAAGGCAAGTCAAGAGGGCAAAGCAAGGAAAGGCAAAAGGGCAAAGGAAAACAATGCAAGGCAAGTCTAAACGGCAAAGCAAGGCAAGGCAAGGCAAGGCAAAAGGGCAAAGCAAGGCAAGGCAAATAAGGAAAGCAAGGTAATGAAAGGCAAAGGAAAAGGGCAAAGCAAGGCACGGCAAGGCATAAAGGCAAACCAAGGCAAGTCAAGGCAAAAGGGCAAAGCTAAGCAAGGAAAGTCAAAAGGGAAAGCAAGACAAGGCAAGGCAAGGCAAAAGGGCAATGCAAGGCAAGGCAAAGCAAACGGGTAAAGCAAGGCAATGCAAGACAAAAAGGCAAAGCAAGGCAAGTCTACAGGGCAAAGCAAGGCAAGGCAAGGCAAGGCAAAAGGGCAAAGCAAGGCAAGGCAAATGGGGAAAGCAAGACAATGAAAGGCAAGGCAAAATGGCAATGCAAGGCAAGGTAAGGCAAAAACGCAAAGCAAGGCAAGGCAAAATGGCAAAGCAAGGCAAGGCAAAGCAAACGGGTAAAGCAAGGCAATGCAAGGCAAAAGGGCAAAGAAAGGAAAGGCAAGGCAAGGCAAGACAAGGCCAAGTGAAAAAGCAAGGCAAGGCAAAAGACCAAAGCAAGGCAAGGCAAGGCAAGGCAAAAAGGCAAAGCAAGGAAAGGCAAAAGGGCAAAGCAAGACAAGGCAAGGCAAGGCAAAAGGGCAAAGAAAGGCAAGGGAATGCAAGGCAAAAGGGCAAAGTAAGGTAAGGCAAAGCAAAAGAGCAAAGCAAGGCAAGGCAAGGCAAAAGGGCAAAGCATGGCAAGGCAAGGAAAGGCAAAAGAGAAAAGAAGGGCAAGGCAACGCAAGGCAAAACGGCAAAGTAAGGCAAGGCAAGGCAAATGGCAAAGCAAGGCAATACAAAGCAAGGCAAAAGAGCAAAGCAAGTGAAGGCAAAGCAAACGGGTAAAGCAAGGCAAGGCAAAAAGGCAAAGAAAGGCAAGGCAAGGAAAGGCAAAATGGAAAAGCATGGCAAAGCAAGGCAAAAGGGCAAAGTTAAGCAAGGCAAGTCAAAAGGGAAAGCAAGACAACGGAAGGCAAGGCAAAAAGGCAAAGAAAGGAAAGGCAAAAATGCAAAGCAAGGCAAGGCAAAAGGGCAAAGCAAGGCAAGGGAAGGCAAGGCAAAAGTGCAAACCAAGGCATGCAAAGGCAATACAAAAGAGCAAAGCAAGGCAAGGCAAGGCAAAAGGGCAAAGCATGGTAAGGGAAGAGAAACGGGTAAAGAAAGGCAATGCAAGGCAAAAGGGCAAAGAAAGGCAAGGTAAGGCAAAAGAGCAAAGTAAGGCTAGGAAAGGCAAGTCAAGAGGGCAAAGCAAGGAAAGGCAAAAGGGCAAAGGAAAACAATGCAAGGCAAATCTAAAGGGCAAAGCAAGGCAAGGCAAGGCAAGGCAAAAGGGCAAAGCAAGGCAAGGCAAATAAGGAAAGCAAGGTAATGAAAGGCAAAGGAAAAGGGCAAAGCAAGGCATGGCAAGGCATAAAGGCAAACCAAGGCAAGTCAAGGCAAAAGGGCAAAGCTAAGCAAGGAAAGTCAAAAGGGAAAGCAAGACAAGGCAAGGCAAGGCAAAAGGGCAATGCAAGGCAAGGTAAAGCAAACGGGTAAAGCAAGGCAATGCAAGGCAAAAGGGCAAAGAAAGGCAAGGCAAGGAAAGGCAAAAATGCAAAGCAAGGCAAGGCAAAAGGGCAAAGCAAGGCAAGGGAAAGCAAGGCAAAAGTGCAAACCAAGGCATGCAAAGGCAATACAAAAGAGCAAAGCAAGGCAAGGGAAGGCAAGGCAAAAGTGCAAACCAAGGCATGCAAAGGCAATACAAAAGAGCAAAGCAAGGCAAGGCAAAGCAAAACGGCAAAGCAAGGCAAGGCAAGGCAAAAGGGTAAAGAAAGGGAAGGCAAAGCAAACGGGTAAAGCAAGGCAAGGCAAGGCAAAAAGGCAAAGAAAGGCAAAGAAAGGAAAGGCAAATGGGCAAAGCAAGGCAAGGCAAGTCAAGGCAAAACGGCAAAGAAAGGAAAAACAAGGAAGGGCAAAACGGAAAAGCAAGGAAAGGTAAGGCAAGGTAAATGAGCAAAGCAAGGCAAGGCAAGGCAAAAGGGCAAAGCATGGTAAGGGAAGAGAAACGGGTAAAGAAAGGCAATGCAAGGCAAAAGGGCAAAGAAAGGCAAGGTAAGACAAAAGAGCAAAGTAAGGCTAGGAAAGGCAAGTCAAGAGGGCAAAGCAAGGAAAGGCAAAAGGGCAAAGGAAAACAATGCAAGGCAAGTCTAAAGGGCAAAGCAAGGCAAGGCAAGGCAAGGCAAAAGGGCAAAGCAAGGCAAGGCAAATAAGGAAAGCAAGGTAATGAAAGGCAAAGGAAAAGGGCAAAGCAATGCACGGCAAGGCATAAAGGCAAACCAAGGCAAGTCAAGGCAAAAGGGCAAAGCTAAGCAAGGAAAGTCAAAAGGGAAAGCAAGACAAGGCAAGGCAAGGCAAAAGGGCAATGCAAGGCAAGGCAAAGCAAACGGGTAAAGCAAGGCAATGCAAGACAAAAAGGCAAAGCAAGGCAAGTCTACAGGGCAAAGCAAGGCAAGGCAAGGCAAAAGGGCAAAGCAAGGCAAGGCAAATGGGGAAAGCAAGACAATGAAAGGCAAGGCAAAATGGCAATGCAAGGCAAGGTAAGGCAAAAACGCAAAGCAAGGCAAGGCAAAATGGCAAAGCAAGGCAAGGCAAAGCAAACGGGTAAAGCAAGGCAATGCAAGGCAAAAGGGCAAAGAAAGGAAAGGGAAGGCAAGGCAAGACAAGGCCAAGTGAAAAAGCAAGGCAAGGCAAAAGACCAAAGCAAGGCAAGGCAAGGCAAGGCAAAAAGGCAAAGCAAGGAAAGGCAAAAGGGCAAAGCAAGGCAAGGCAAGGCAAGGCAAAAGGGCAAAGAAAGGCAAGGGAAGGCAAGGCAAAAGGGCAAAGTAAGGTAAGGCAACGCAAAAAAGCAAAGCAAGGCAAGGCAAGGCAAAAGGGCAAAGCATGGCAAGGCAAGGAAAGGCAAAAGAGAAAAGAAGGGCAAGGCAAGGCAAGGCAAAACGGCAAAGTAAGGCAAGGCAAGGCAAATGGCAAAGCAAGGCAATACAAAGCAAGGCAAAAGAGCAAAGCAAGTGAAGGCAAAGCAAACGGGTAAAGCAAGGCAAGGCAAAAAGGCAAAGAAAGGCAAGGCAAGGAAAGGCAAAATGGAAAAGCATGGCAAAGCAAGGCAAAAGGGCAAAGTTAAGCAAGGCAAGTCAAAAGGGAAAGCAAGACAACGGAAGGCAAGGCAAAAAGGCAAAGAAAGGAAAGGCAAAAATGCAAAGCAAGGCAAGGCAAAAGGGCAAAGCAAGGCAAGGGAAGGCAAGGCAAAAGTGCAAACCAAGGCATGCAAAGGCAATACAAAAGAGCAAAGCAAGGCAAGGCAAGGCAAAAGGGCAAAGCATGGTAAGGGAAGAGAAACGGGTAAAGAAAGGCAATGCAAGGCAAAAGGGCAAAGAAAGGCAAGGTAAGGCAAAAGAGCAAAGTAAGGCTAGGAAAGGCAAGTCAAGAGGGCAAAGCAAGGAAAGGCAAAAGGGCAAAGGAAAACAATGCAAGGCAAGTCTAAAGGGCAAAGCAAGGCAAGGCAAGGCAAGGCAAAAGGGCAAAGCAAGGCAAGGCAAATAAGGAAAGCAAGGTAATGAAAGAAAAGGAAAAGGGCAAAGCAAGGCATGGCAAGGCATAAAGGCAAACCAAGGCAAGGCAAGGCAAAAGGGCAAAGCTAAGCAAGGAAAGTCAAAAGGGAAAGCAAGACAAGGCAAGGCAAGGCAAAAGGGCAATGCAAGGCAAGGCAAAGCAAACGGGTAAAGCAAGGCAATGCAAGGCAAAAGGGCAAAGAAAGGCAAGGCAGGAAAGGCAAAAATGCAAAGCAAGGCAAGGCAAAAGGGCAAAGCAAGGCAAGGGAAAGCAAGGCAAAAGTGCAAACCAAGGCATGCAAAGGCAATACAAAAGAGCAAAGCAAGGCAAGGCAACGCAAAAGGGCAAAGCAAGGCAAGGCAAAAGGGCAAGGCAAGGCAAGGCAAGGCAAAGCAAAACGGCAAAGCAAGGCAAGGCAAGGCAAAAGGGTAAAGAAAGGGAAGGCAAAGCAAACGGGTAAAGCAAGGCAAGGCAAGGCAAAAAGGCAAAGAAAGGCAAAGAAAGGAAAGGCAAATGGGCAAAGCAAGGCAAGGCAAGTCAAGGCAAAACGGCAAAGAAAGGAAAAACAAGGAAGGGCAAAACGGAAAAGCAAGGAAAGGTAAGGCAAGGTAAATGAGCAAAGCAAGGCAAGGCAAGGCAAAAGGGCAAAGCATGGTAAGGGAAGAGAAACGGGTAAAGAAAGGCAATGCAAGGCAAAAGGGCAAAGAAAGGCAAGGTAAGACAAAAGAGCAAAGTAAGGCTAGGAAAGGCAAGTCAAGAGGGCAAAGCAAGGAAAGGCAAAAGGGCAAAGGAAAACAATGCAAGGCAAGTCTAAAGGGCAAAGCAAGGCAAGGCAAGGCAAGGCAAAAGGGCAAAGCAAGGCAAGGCAAATAAGGAAAGCAAGGTAATGAAAGGCAAAGGAAAAGGGCAAAGCAAGGCACGGCAAGGCATAAAGGCAAACCAAGGCAAGTCAAGGCAAAAGGGCAAAGCTAAGCAAGGAAAGTCAAAAGGGAAAGCAAGACAAGGCAAGGCAAGGCAAAAGGGCAATGCAAGGCAAGGCAAAGCAAACGGGTAAAGCAAGGCAATGCAAGACAAAAAGGCAAAGCAAGGCAAGTCTACAGGGCAAAGCAAGGCAAGGCAAGGCAAGGCAAAAGGGCAAAGCAAGGCAAGGCAAATGGGGAAAGCAAGACAATGAAAGGCAAGGCAAAATGGCAATGCAAGGCAAGGTAAGGCAAAAACGCAAAGCAAGGCAAGGCAAAATGGCAAAGCAAGGCAAGGCAAAGCAAACGGGTAAAGCAAGGCAATGCAAGGCAAAAGGGCAAAGAAAGGAAAGGCAAGGCAAGGCAAGACAAGGCCAAGTGAAAAAGCAAGGCAAGGCAAAAGACCAAAGCAAGGCAAGGCAAGGAAAGGCAAAAATGAAAAGCAAGGCAAGGCAAAAGGGCAAAGAAAGGCAAGGGAAGGCAAGGCAAAAGTGCAAACCAAGGCATGCAAAGGCAACACAAAAGAGCAAAGCAAGGCAAACAACGCAAAAGGGCAAAGCAAGGCAAGGCAAAAGGGCAAAGCAAGGAAAGGCAAGGAAAGGGAAAAGGGTAAAGCAAGGTAATGCAAGGCAAAAGGGCAAAGCAAGGCAAGGCAAGGCAAAAGGGTAAAGAAAGGGAAGGCAAAGCAAACGGGTAAAGGAAGGCAAGGCAAGGCAAAAAGGCAAAGAAAGGCAAAGAAAGGAAAGGCAAATGGGCAAAGCAAGGCAAGGCAAGTCAAGGCAAAAAGTCAAAGAAAGGAAAGGCAAGGAAAGGCAAAACGGAAAAGCAAGGAACGGTAAGGCAAGGTAAATGGGCAAAGCAAGGCAAGGCAAGGCAAAATGGCAAAGCATGGTAAGGGAAGAGAAACGGGTAAAGAAAGGCAATGCAAGGCAAAAGGGCAAAGAAAGGACAGGTAAGGCAAAAGAGCAAAGTAAGGCTAAGGCAAGGCAAGGCAAAAGGGCAAAGCAAGGCAAGGCAAAAGGGCAAAGCAAGGAAAGGCAAAAGGGCAAAGGAAGACAATGCAAGGCAAGTCTACAGGGCAAAGCAAGGCAAGGCAAGGCAAAAGGGCAAAGCAAGGCAAGGCAAATGGGGAGGGAAAGCAAGGCAATGAAAGGCAAGGCAAAAGGGCAATGCAAGGCAAGGTAAGGCAAAAACGCAAAGCAAGGCAAGGCAAAATGGCAAAGCAAGGCAATGCAAGGCAAAAGGGCAAAGAAAGGAAAGGCAAGGCAAGGCAAGACAAGGCCAAGTGAAAAAGGAAGGCAAGGCAAAAGACCAAAGCAAGGCAAGGCAAGGCAAGACAAAAAGGCAAAGCAAGGCAAGTCTACAGGGCAAAGCAAGGCAAGGCAAGGCAAGGCAAAAGGGCAAAGCAAGGCAAGGCAAATGGGGAAAGCAAGACAATGAAAGGCAAGGCAAAATAGCAAAGCAAGGCAAGGCAAAGCAAACGGGTAAAGCAAGGCAATGCAAGGCAAAAGGGCAAAGCAAGGCAAGGCAAGGCAAAAGGGTAAAGAAAGGGAAGGCAAAGCAAACGGGTAAAGCAAGGCAAGGCAAGGCAAAAAGGCAAAGAAAGGCAAAGAAAGGAAAGGCAAATGGGCAAAGCAAGGCAAGGCAAGGCAAGGCAAAACGGCAAAGCAAGGCAAGGCAAATGGGGAAAGCAAGACAATGAAAGGCAAGGCAAAAGGGCAATGCAAGGCAAGGTAAGGCAAAAACGCAAAGCAAGGCAAGGCAAAATGGCAAAGCAAGGCAATGCAAGGCAAAAGGGCAAAGAAAGGAAAGGCAAGGCAAGGCAAGACAAGGCCAAGTGAAAAAGCAAGGCAAGGCAAAAGACCAAAGCAAGGCAAGGCAAGGCAAGACAAAAAGGCAAAGCAAGGCAAGTCTACAGGGCAAAGCAAGGCAAGGCAAGGCAAGGCAAAAGGGCAAAGCAAGGCAAGGCAAATGGGGAAAGCAAGACAATGAAAGGCAAGGCAAAATGGCAATGCAAGGCAAGGTAAGGCAAAAACGCAAAGCAAGGCAAGGCAAAATGGCAAAGCAAGGCAAGGCAAAGCAAACGGGTAAAGCAAGGCAATGCAAGGCAAAAGGGCAAAGAAAGGAAAGGCAAGGCAAGGCAAGACAAGGCCAAGTGAAAAAGCAAGGCAAGGCAAAAGACCAAAGCAAGGCAAGGCAAGGCAAGGCAAAAAGGCAAAGCAAGGAAAGGCAAAAGGGCAAAGCAAGACAAGGCAAGGCAAGGCAAAAGGGCAAAGAAAGGCAAGGGAATGCAAGGCAAAAGGGCAAAGTAAGGTAAGGCAAAGCAAAAGAGCAAAGCAAGGCAAGGCAAGGCAAAAGGGCAAAGCATGGCAAGGCAAGGAAAGGCAAAAGAGAAAAGAAGGCAAGGCAAGGCAAGGCAAAACGGCAAAGTAAGGCAAGGCAAGGCAAAACGGCAAAGTAAGGCAAGGCAAGGCAAATGGCAAAGCAAGGCAATACAAAGCAAGGCAAAAGAGCAAAGCAAGTGAAGGCAAAGCAAACGGGTAAAGCAAGGCAAGGCAAAAAGGCAAAGAAAGGCAAGGCAAGGAAAGGCAAAATGGAAAAGCATGGCAAAGCAAGGCAAAAGGGCAAAGTTAAGCAAGGCAAGTCAAAAGGGAAAGCAAGACAACGGAAGGCAAGGCAAAAAGGCAAAGAAAGGAAAGGCAAAAATGCAAAGCAAGGCAAGGCAAAAGGGCAAAGCAAGGCAAGGGAAGGCAAGGCAAAAGTGCAAACCAAGGCATGCAAAGGCAATACAAAAGAGCAAAGCAAGGCAAGGCAAGGCAAAAGGGTAAAGAAAGGGAAGGCAAAGCAAACGGGTAAAGCAAGGCAAGGCAAGGCAAAAAGGCAAAGAAAGGCAGAGAAAGGAAAGGCAAATGGGCAAAGCAAGGCAAGGCAAGTCAAGGCAAAACGGCAAAGAAAGGAAAAACAAGGAAGGGCAAAACGGAAAAGCAAGGAAAGGTAAGGCAAGGTAAATGAGCAAAGCAAGGCAAGGCAAGGCAAAAGGGCAAAGCATGGTAAGGGAAGAGAAACGGGTAAAGAAAGGCAATGCAAGGCAAAAGGGCAAAGAAAGACAAGGTAAGACAAAAGAGCAAAGTAAGGCTAGGAAAGGCAAGTCAAGAGGGCAAGGCAAGGCAAGGCAAAAGGGCAAAGCAAGGCAAGGCAAATAAGGAAAGCAAGGTAATGAAAGGCAAAGGAAAAGGGCAAAGCAATGCACGGCAAGGCATAAAGGCAAACCAAGGCAAGTCAAGGCAAAAGGGCAAAGCTAAGCAAGGAAAGTCAAAAGGGAAAGCAAGACAAGGCAAGGCAAGGCAAAAGGGCAATGCAAGGCAAGGCAAAGCAAACGGGTAAAGCAAGGCAATGCAAGACAAAAAGGCAAAGCAAGGCAAGTCTACAGGGCAAAGCAAGGCAAGGCAAGGCAAGGCAAAAGGGCAAAGCAAGGCAAGGCAAATGGGGAAAGCAAGACAATGAAAGGCAAGGCAAAATGGCAATGCAAGGCAAGGTAAGGCAAAAACGCAAAGCAAGGCAAGGCAAAATGGCAAAGCAAGGCAAGGCAAAGCAAACGGGTAAAGCAAGGCAATGCAAGGCAAAAGGGCAAAGAAAGGAAAGGGAAGGCAAGGCAAGACAAGGCCAAGTGAAAAAGCAAGGCAAGGCAAAAGACCAAAGCAAGGCAAGGCAAGGAAAGGCAAAAATGAAAAGCAAGGCAAGGCAAAAGGGCAAAGAAAGGCAAGGGAAGGCAAGGCAAAAGTGCAAACCAAGGCATGCAAAGGCAACACAAAAGAGCAAAGCAAGGCAAGGCAACGCAAAAGGGCAAAGCAAGGCAAGGCAAAAGGGCAAAGCAAGGAAAGGAAAGGAAAGGGAAAAGGGTAAAGGAAGGTAATGCAAGGCAAAAGGGCAAAGCAAGGCAAGGCAAGGCAAAAGGGTAAAGAAAGGGAAGGCAAAGGAAACGGGTAAAGGAAGGCAAGGCAAGGCAAAAAGTCAAAGAAAGGCAAAGAAAGGAAAGGCAAATGGGCAAAGCAAGGCAAGGCAAGTCAAGGCAAAACGGCAAAGCAAGGCAAGGCAAATGGGGAAAGCAAGACAATGAAAGGCAAGGCAAAAGGGCAATGCAAGGCAAGGTAAGGCAAAAACGCAAAGCAAGGCAAGGCAAAATGGCAAAGCAAGGCAATGCAAGGCAAAAGGGCAAAGAAAGGAAAGGCAAGGCAAGGCAAGACAAGGCCAAGTGAAAAAGCAAGGCAAGGCAAAAGACCAAAGCAAGGCAAGGCAAGGCAAGACAAAAAGGCAAAGCAAGGCAAGTCTACAGGGCAAAGCAAGGCAAGGCAAGGCAAGGTAAAAGGGCAAAGCAAGGCAAGGCAAATGGGGAAAGCAAGACAATGAAAGGCAAGGCAAAATGGCAATGCAAGGCAAGGTAAGGCAAAAACGCAAAGCAAGGCAAGGCAAAATGGCAAAGCAAGGCAAGGCAAAGCAAACGGGTAAAGCAAGGCAATGCAAGGCAAAAGGGCAAAGCAAGGCAAGGCAAGGCAAAAGGGTAAAGAAAGGGAAGGCAAAGCAAACGGGTAAAGCAAGGCAAGGCAAGGCAAAAAGGCAAAGAAAGGCAAAGAAAGGAAAGGCAAATGGGCAAAGCAAGGCAAGGCAAGTCAAGGCAAAACGGCAAAGCAAGGCAAGGCAAATGGGGAAAGCAAGACAATGAAAGGCAAGGCAAAAGGGCAATGCAAGGCAAGGTAAGGTAAAAACGCAAAGCAAGGCAAGGCAAAATGGCAAAGCAAGGCAATGCAAGGCAAAAGGGCAAAGAAAGGAAAGGCAAGGCAAGGCAAGACAAGGCCAAGTGAAAAAGCAAGGCAAGGCAAAAGACCAAAGCAAGGCAAGGCAAGACAAAAAGGCAAAGCAAGGCAAGTCTACAGGGCAAAGCAAGGCAAGGCAAGGCAAGGCAAAAGGGCAAAGCAAGGCAAGGCAAATGGGGAAAGCAAGACAATGAAAGGCAAGGCAAAATGGCAATGCAAGGCAAGGTAAGGCAAAAACGCAAAGCAAGGCAAGGCAAAATGGCAAAGCAAGGCAAGGCAAAGCAAACGGGTAAAGCAAGGCAATGCAAGGCAAAAGGGCAAAGAAAGGAAAGGGAAGGCAAGGCAAGACAAGGCCAAGTGAAAAACCAAGGCAAGGCAAAAGACCAAAGCAAGGCAAGGCACGGCAAGGCAAAAAGGCAAAGCAAGGAAAGGCAAAAGGGCAAAGCAAGACAAGGCAAGGCAAGGCAAAACGGCAAAGAAAGGCAAGGGAATGCAAGGCAAAAGGGCAAAGTAAGGTAAGGCAAAGCAAAAGAGCAAAGCAAGGCAAGGCAAGGCAAAAGGGCAAAGCATGGCAAGGCAAGGAAAGGCAAAAGAGAAAAGAAGGGCAAGGCAAGGCAAGGCAAAACGGCAAAGTAAGGCAAGGCAAGGCAAAACGGCAAAGTAAGGCAAGGCAAGGCAAATGGCAAAGCAAGGCAATACAAAGCAAGGCAAAAGAGCAAAGCAAGTGAAGGCAAAGCAAACGGGTAAAGCAAAGCAAGGCAAAAAGGCAAAGAAAGGCAAGGCAAGGAAAGGCAAAATGGAAAAGCATGGCAAAGCAAGGCAAAAGGGCAAAGTTAAGCAAGGCAAGTCAAAAGGGAAAGCAAGACAACGGAAGGCAAGGCAAAAAGGCAAAGAAAGGAAAGGCAAAAATGCAAAGCAAGGCAAGGCAAAAGGGCAAAGCATGGCAAGGCAAGGAAAGGCAAAAGAGAAAAGAAGGGCAAGGCAAGGCAAGGCAAAACGGCAAAGTAAGGCAAGGCAAGGCAAAACGGCAAAGTAAGGCAAGGCAAGGCAAATGGCAAAGCAAGGCAATACAAAGCAAGGCAAAAGAGCAAAGCAAGTGAAGGCAAAGCAAACGGGTAAAGCAAGGCAAGGCAAAAAGGCAAAGAAAGGCAAGGCAAGGAAAGGCAAAATGGAAAAGCATGGCAAAGCAAGGCAAAAGGGCAAAGTTAAGCAAGGCAAGTCAAAAGGGAAAGCAAGACAACGGAAGGCAAGGCAAAAAGGCAAAGAAAGGAAAGGCAAAAATGCAAAGCAAGGCAAGGCAAAAGGGCAAAGCAAGGCAAGGGAAGGCAAGGCAAAAGTGCAAACCAAGGCATGCAAAGGCAATACAAAAGAGCAAAGCAAGGCAAGGCAAGGCAAAAGGGTAAAGAAAGGGAAGGCAAAGCAAACGGGTAAAGCAAGGCAAGGCAAGGCAAAAAGGCAAAGAAAGGCAAAGAAAGGAAAGGCAAATGGGCAAAGCAAGGCAAGGCAAGTCAAGGCAAAACGGCAAAGAAAGGAAAAACAAGGAAGGGCAAAACGGAAAAGCAAGGAAAGGTAAGGCAAGGTAAATGAGCAAAGCAAGGCAAGGCAAGGCAAAAGGGCAAAGCATGGTAAGGGAAGAGAAACGGGTAAAGAAAGGCAATGCAAGGCAAAAGGGCAAAGAAAGACAAGGTAAGACAAAAGAGCAAAGTAAGGCTAGGAAAGGCAAGTCAAGAGGGCAAAGCAAGGAAAGGCAAAAGGGCAAAGGAAAACAATGCAAGGCAAGTCTAAAGGGCAAAGCAAGGCAAGGCAAGGCAAGGCAAAAGGGCAAAGCAAGGCAAGGCAAATAAGGAAAGCAAGGTAATGAAAGGCAAAGGAAAAGGGCAAAGCAATGCACGGCAAGGCATAAAGGCAAACCAAGGCAAGTCAAGGCAAAAGGGCAAAGCTAAGCAAGGAAAGTCAAAAGGGAAAGCAAGACAAGGCAAGGCAAGGCAAAAGGGCAATGCAAGGCAAGGCAAAGCAAACGGGTAAAGCAAGGCAATGCAAGACAAAAAGGCAAAGCAAGGCAAGTCTACAGGGCAAAGCAAGGCAAGGCAAGGCAAGGCAAAAGGGCAAAGCAAGGCAAGGCAAATGGGGAAAGCAAGACAATGAAAGGCAAGGCAAAATGGCAATGCAAGGCAAGGTAAGGCAAAAACGCAAAGCAAGGCAAGGCAAAATGGCAAAGCAAGGCAAGGCAAAGCAAACGGGTAAAGCAAGGCAATGCAAGGCAAAAGGGCAAAGAAAGGAAAGGGAAGGCAAGGCAAGACAAGGCCAAGTGAAAAAGCAAGGCAAGGCAAAAGACCAAAGCAAGGCAAGGCAAGGAAAGGCAAAAATGAAAAGCAAGGCAAGGCAAAAGGGCAAAGAAAGGCAAGGGAAGGCAAGGCAAAAGTGCAAACCAAGGCATGCAAAGGCAACACAAAAGAGCAAAGCAAGGCAAGGCAACGCAAAAGGGCAAAGCAAGGCAAGGCAAAAGGGCAAAGCAAGGAAAGGCAAGGAAAGGGAAAAGGGTAAAGGAAGGTAATGCAAGGCAAAAGGGCAAAGCAAGGCAAGGCAAGGCAAAAGGGTAAAGAAAGGGAAGGCAAAGGAAACGGGTAAAGGAAGGCAAGGCAAGGCAAAAAGGCAAAGAAAGGCAAAGAAAGGAAAGGCAAATGGGCAAAGCAAGGCAAGGCAAGTCAAGGCAAAACGGCAAAGCAAGGCAAGGCAAATGGGGAAAGCAAGACAATGAAAGGCAAGGCAAAAGGGCAATGCAAGGCAAGGTAAGGCAAAAACGCAAAGCAAGGCAAGGCAAAATGGCAAAGCAAGGCAATGCAAGGCAAAAGGGCAAAGAAAGGAAAGGCAAGGCAAGGCAAGACAAGGCCAAGTGAAAAAGCAAGGCAAGGCAAAAGACCAAAGCAAGGCAAGGCAAGACAAAAAGGCAAAGCAAGGCAAGTCTACAGGGCAAAGCAAGGCAAGGCAAGGCAAGGCAAAAGGGCAAAGCAAGGCAAGGCAAATGGGGAAAGCAAGACAATGAAAGGCAAGGCAAAATGGCAATGCAAGGCAAGGTAAGGCAAAAACGCAAAGCAAGGCAAGGCAAAATGGCAAAGCAAGGCAAGGCAAAGCAAACGGGTAAAGCAAGGCAATGCAAGGCAAAAGGGCAAAGAAAGGAAAGGGAAGGCAAGGCAAGACAAGGCCAAGTGAAAAAGCAAGGCAAGGCAAAAGACCAAAGCAAGGCAAGGCACGGCAAGGCAAAAAGGCAAAGCAAGGAAAGGCAAAAGGGCAAAGCAAGACAAGGCAAGGCAAGGCAAAACGGCAAAGAAAGGCAAGGGAATGCAAGGCAAAAGGGCAAAGTAAGGTAAGGCAAAGCAAAAGAGCAAAGCAAGGCAAGGCAAGGCAAAAGGGCAAAGCATGGCAAGGCAAGGAAAGGCAAAAGAGAAAAGAAGGGCAAGGCAAGGCAAGGCAAAACGGCAAAGTAAGGCAAGGCAAGGCAAAACGGCAAAGTAAGGCAAGGCAAGGCAAATGGCAAAGCAAGGCAATACAAAGCAAGGCAAAAGAGCAAAGCAAGTGAAGGCAAAGCAAACGGGTAAAGCAAAGCAAGGCAAAAAGGCAAAGAAAGGCAAGGCAAGGAAAGGCAAAATGGAAAAGCATGGCAAAGCAAGGCAAAAGGGCAAAGTTAAGCAAGGCAAGTCAAAAGGGAAAGCAAGACAACGGAAGGCAAGGCAAAAAGGCAAAGAAAGGAAAGGCAAAAATGCAAAGCAAGGCAAGGCAAAAGGGCAAAGCATGGCAAGGCAAGGAAAGGCAAAAGAGAAAAGAAGGGCAAGGCAAGGCAAGGCAAAACGGCAAAGTAAGGCAAGGCAAGGCAAAACGGCAAAGTAAGGCAAGGCAAGGCAAATGGCAAAGCAAGGCAATACAAAGCAAGGCAAAAGAGCAAAGCAAGTGAAGGCAAAGCAAACGGGTAAAGCAAGGCAAGGCAAAAAGGCAAAGAAAGGCAAGGCAAGGAAAGGCAAAATGGAAAAGCATGGCAAAGCAAGGCAAAAGGGCAAAGTTAAGCAAGGCAAGTCAAAAGGGAAAGCAAGACAACGGAAGGCAAGGCAAAAAGGCAAAGAAAGGAAAGGCAAAACGGCAAAGCAAGGCAAGGCAAATGGGGAAAGCAAGACAATGAAAGGCAAGGCAAAAGGGCAATGCAAGGCAAGGTAAGGCAAAAACGCAAAGCAAGGCAAGGCAAAATGGCAAAGCAAGGCAATGCAAGGCAAAAGGGCAAAGAAAGGAAAGGCAAGGCAAGGCAAGACAAGGCCAAGTGAAAAAGCAAGGCAAGGCAAAAGACCAAAGCAAGGCAAGGCAAGGCAAGACAAAAAGGCAAAGCAAGGCAAGTCTACAGGGCAAAGCAAGGCAAGACAAGGCAAGGTAAAAGGGCAAAGCAAGGCAAGGCAAATGGGGAAAGCAAGACAATGAAAGGCAAGGCAAAATGGCAATGCAAGGCAAGGTAAGGCAAAAACGCAAAGCAAGGCAAGGCAAAATGGCAAAGCAAGGCAAGGCAAAGCAAACGGGTAAAGCAAGGCAATGCAAGGCAAAAGGGCAAAGCAAGGCAAGGCAAGGCAAAAGGGTAAAGAAAGGGAAGGCAAAGCAAACGGGTAAAGCAAGGCAAGGCAAGGCAAAAAGGCAAAGAAAGGCAAAGAAAGGAAAGGCAAATGGGCAAAGCAAGGCAAGGCAAGTCAAGGCAAAACGGCAAAGCAAGGCAAGGCAAATGGGGAAAGCAAGACAATGAAAGGCAAGGCAAAAGGGCAATGCAAGGCAAGGTAAGGCAAAAACGCCAAGCAAGGCAAGGCAAAATGGCAAAGCAAGGCAATGCAAGGCAAAAGGGCAAAGAAAGGAAAGGCAAGGCAAGGCAAGACAAGGCCAAGTGAAAAAGCAAGGCAAGGCAAAAGACCAAAGCAAGGCAAGGCAAGACAAAAAGGCAAAGCAAGGCAAGTCTACAGGGCAAAGCAAGGCAAGGCAAGGCAAGGCAAAAGGGCAAAGCAAGGCAAGGCAAATGGGGAAAGCAAGACAATGAAAGGCAAGGCAAAATGGCAATGCAAGGCAAGGTAAGGCAAAAACGCAAAGCAAGGCAAGGCAAAATGGCAAAGCAAGGCAAGGCAAAGCAAACGGGTAAAGCAAGGCAATGCAAGGCAAAAGGGCAAAGAAAGGAAAGGGAAGGCAAGGCAAGACAAGGCCAAGTGAAAAAGCAAGGCAAGGCAAAAGACCAAAGCAAGGCAAGGCACGGCAAGGCAAAAAGGCAAAGCAAGGAAAGGCAAAAGGGCAAAGCAAGACAAGGCAAGGCAAGGCAAAACGGCAAAGAAAGGCAAGGGAATGCAAGGCAAAAGGGCAAAGTAAGGTAAGGCAAAGCAAAAGAGCAAAGCAAGGCAAGGCAAGGCAAAAGGGCAAAGCATGGCAAGGCAAGGAAAGGCAAAAGAGAAAAGAAGGGCAAGGCAACGCAAGGCAAAACGGCAAAGTAAGGCAAGGCAAGGCAAAACGGCAAAGTAAGGCAAGGCAAGGCAAATGGCAAAGCAAGGCAATACAAAGCAAGGCAAAAGAGCAAAGCAAGTGAAGGCAAAGCAAACGGGTAAAGCAAAGCAAGGCAAAAAGGCAAAGAAAGGCAAGGCAAGGAAAGGCAAAATGGAAAAGCATGGCAAAGCAAGGCAAAAGGGCAAAGTTAAGCAAGGCAAGTCAAAAGGGAAAGCAAGACAAAGGAAGGCAAGGCAAAAAGGCAAAGAAAGGAAAGGCAAAAATGCAAAGCAAGGCAAGGCAAAAGGGCAAAGCATGGCAAGGCAAGGAAAGGCAAAAGAGAAAAGAAGGGCAAGGCAAGGCAAGGCAAAACGGCAAAGTAAGGCAAGGCAAGGCAAAACGGCAAAGTAAGGCAAGGCAAGGCAAATGGCAAAGCAAGGCAATACAAAGCAAGGCAAAAGAGCAAAGCAAGTGAAGGCAAAGCAAACGGGTAAAGCAAGGCAAGGCAAAAAGGCAAAGAAAGGCAAGGCAAGGAAAGGCAAAATGGAAAAGCATGGCAAAGCAAGGCAAAAGGGCAAAGTTAAGCAAGGCAAGTCAAAAGGGAAAGCAAGACAACGGAAGGCAAGGCAAAAAGGCAAAGAAAGGAAAGGCAAAAATGCAAAGCAAGGCAAGGCAAATGGGCAAAGCAAGGCAAGGGAAGGCAAGGCAAAAGTGCAAACCAAGGCATGCAAAGGCAATACAAAAGAGCAAAGCAAGGCAAGGCAAGGCAAAAGGGCAAAGCATGGTAAGGGAAGAGAAACGGGTAAAGAAAGGCAATGCAAGGCAAAAGGGCAAAGAAAGGCAAGGTAAGGCAAAAGAGCAAAGTAAGGCTAGGAAAGGCAAGTCAAGAGGGCAAAGCAAGGAAAGGCAAAAGGGCAAAGGAAAACAATGCAAGGCAAGTCTAAAGGGCAAAGCAAGGCAAGGCAAGGCAAGGCAAAATGGCAAAGCAAGGCAAGGCAAATAAGGAAAGCAAGGTAATGAAAGGCAAAGGAAAAGGGCAAAGCAAGGCATGGCAAGGCATAAAGGCAAACCAAGGCAAGGCAAGGCAAAAGGGCAAAGCTAAGCAAGGAAAGTCAAAAGGGAAAGCAAGACAAGGCAAGGCAAGGCAAAAGGGCAAAGCAAGGCAATGCAAGGCAAAAGGGCAAAGAAAGGAAAGGCAAGGCAAGGCAAGACAAGGCCAAGTGAATAAGCAAGGCAAGGCAAAAGACCAAAGCAAGGCAAGGCAAGGCAAGACAAAAAGGCAAAGCAAGGCAAGTCTACAGGGCAAAGCAAGGCAAGGCAAGGCAACGCAAAAGGGCAAAGCAAGGCAAGGCAAATGGGGAAAGCAAGACAATGAAAGGCAAGGCAAAATGGCAATGCAAGGCAAGGTAAGGCAAAAACGCAAAGCAAGGCAAGGCAAAATGGCAAAGCAAGGCAAGGCAAAGCAAACGGGTAAAGCAAGGCAATGCAAGGCAAAAGGGCAAAGAAAGGAAAGGGAAGGCAAGGCAAGACAAGGCCAAGTGAAAAAGCAAGGCAAGGCAAAAGACCAAAGCAAGGCAAGGCAAGGCAAGGCAAAAAGGCAAAGCAAGGAAAGGCAAAAGGGCAAAGCAAGACAAGGCAAGGCAAGGCAAAAGGGCAAAGAAAGGCAAGGGAATGCAAGGCAAAAGGGCAAAGTAAGGTAAGGCAAAGCAAAAGAGCAAAGCAAGGCAAGGCAAGGCAAAAGGGCAAAGCATGGCAAGGCAAGGAAAGGCAAAAGAGAAAAGAAGGGCAAGGCAAGGCAAGGCAAAACGGCAAAGTAAGGCAAGGCAAGGCAAAACGGCAAAGTAAGGCAAGGCAAGGCAAATGGCAAAGCAAGGCAATACAAAGCAAGGCAAAAGAGCAAAGCAAGTGAAGGCAAAGCAAACGGGTAAAGCAAGGCAAGGCAAAAAGGCAAAGAAAGGCAAGGCAAGGAAAGGCAAAATGGAAAAGCATGGCAAAGCAAGGCAAAAGGGCAAAGTTAAGCAAGGCAAGTCAAAAGGGAAAGCAAGACAACGGAAGGCAAGGCAAAAAGGCAAAGAAAGGAAAGGCAAAAATGCAAAGCAAGGCAAGGCAAAAGGGCAAAGCAAGGCAAGGCAAAAGGGCAAGGCAAGGCAAGGCAAGGCAAAGCAAAACGGCAAAGCAAGGCAAGGCAAGGCAAAAGGGTAAAGAAAGGGAAGGCAAAGCAAACGGGTAAAGCAAGGCAAGGCAAGGCAAAAAGGCAAAGAAAGGCAAAGAAAGGAAAGGCAAATGGGCAAAGCAAGGCAAGGCAAGTCAAGGCAAAACGGCAAAGAAAGGAAAAACAAGGAAGGGCAAAACGGAAAAGCAAGGAAAGGTAAGGCAAGGTAAATGAGCAAAGCAAGGCAAGGCAAGGCAAAAGGGCAAAGCATGGTAAGGGAAGAGAAACGGGTAAAGAAAGGCAATGCAAGGCAAAAGGGCAAAGAAAGGCAAGGTAAGACAAAAGAGCAAAGTAAGGCTAGGAAAGGCAAGTCAAGAGGGCAAAGCAAGGAAAGGCAAAAGGGCAAAGGAAAACAATGCAAGGCAAGTCTAAAGGGCAAAGCAAGGCAAGGCAAGTCAAGGCAAAACGGCAAAGAAAGGAAAAACAAGGAAGGGCAAAACGGAAAAGCAAGGAAAGGTAAGGCAAGGTAAATGAGCAAAGCAAGGCAAGGCAAGGCAAAAGGGCAAAGCATGGTAAGGGAAGAGAAACGGGTAAAGAAAGGCAATGCAAGGCAAAAGGGCAAAGAAAGGCAAGGTAAGACAAAAGAGCAAAGTAAGGCTAGGAAAGGCAAGTCAAGAGGGCAAAGCAAGGAAAGGCAAAAGGGCAAAGGAAAACAATGCAAGGCAAGTCTAAAGGGCAAAGCAAGGCAAGGCAAGGCAAGGCAAAAGGGCAAAGCAAGGCAAGGCAAATAAGGAAAGCAAGGTAATGAAAGGCAAAGGAAAAGGGCAAAGCAAGGCACGGCAAGGCATAAAGGCAAACCAAGGCAAGTCAAGGCAAAAGGGCAAAGCTAAGCAAGGAAAGTCAAAAGGGAAAGCAAGACAAGGCAAGGCAAGGCAAAAGGGCAATGCAAGGCAAGGCAAAGCAAACGGGTAAAGCAAGGCAATGCAAGACAAAAAGGCAAAGCAAGGCAAGTCTACAGGGCAAAGCAAGGCAAGGCAAGGCAAGGCAAAAGGGCAAAGCAAGGCAAGGCAAATGGGGAAAGCAAGACAATGAAAGGCAAGGCAAAATGGCAATGCAAGGCAAGGTAAGGCAAAAACGCAAAGCAAGGCAAGGCAAAATGGCAAAGCAAGGCAAGGCAAAGCAAACGGGTAAAGCAAGGCAATGCAAGGCAAAAGGGCAAAGAAAGGAAAGGCAAGGCAAGGCAAGACAAGGCCAAGTGAAAAAGCAAGGCAAGGCAAAAGACCAAAGCAAGGCAAGGCAAGGAAAGGCAAAAATGAAAAGCAAGGCAAGGCAAAAGGGCAAAGAAAGGCAAGGGAAGGCAAGGCAAAAGTGCAAACCAAGGCATGCAAAGGCAACACAAAAGAGCAAAGCAAGGCAAACAACGCAAAAGGGCAAAGCAAGGCAAGGCAAAAGGGCAAAGCAAGGAAAGGCAAGGAAAGGGAAAAGGGTAAAGCAAGGTAATGCAAGGCAAAAGGGCAAAGCAAGGCAAGGCAAGGCAAAAGGGTAAAGAAAGGGAAGGCAAAGCAAACGGGTAAAGGAAGGCAAGGCAAGGCAAAAAGGCAAAGAAAGGCAAAGAAAGGAAAGGCAAATGGGCAAAGCAAGGCAAGGCAAGTCAAGGCAAAAAGTCAAAGAAAGGAAAGGCAAGGAAAGGCAAAACGGAAAAGCAAGGAACGGTAAGGCAAGGTAAATGGGCAAAGCAAGGCAAGGCAAGGCAAAATGGCAAAGCATGGTAAGGGAAGAGAAACGGGTAAAGAAAGGCAATGCAAGGCAAAAGGGCAAAGAAAGGACAGGTAAGGCAAAAGAGCAAAGTAAGGCTAAGGCAAGGCAAGGCAAAAGGGCAAAGCAAGGCAAGGCAAAAGGGCAAAGCAAGGCAAGGCAAAAGGGCAAAGGAAGACAATGCAAGGCAAGTCTACAGGGCAAAGCAAGGCAAGGCAAGGCAAAAGGGCAAAGCAAGGCAAGGCAAATGGGGAGGGAAAGCAAGGCAATGAAAGGCAAGGCAAAAGGGCAATGCAAGGCAAGGTAAGGCAAAAACGCAAAGCAAGGCAAGGCAAAATGGCAAAGCAAGGCAATGCAAGGCAAAAGGGCAAAGAAAGGAAAGGCAAGGCAAGGCAAGACAAGGCCAAGTGAAAAAGCAAGGCAAGGCAAAAGACCAAAGCAAGGCAAGGCAAGGCAAGACAAAAAGGCAAAGCAAGGCAAGTCTACAGGGCAAAGCAAGGCAAGGCAAGGCAAGGCAAAAGGGCAAAGCAAGGCAAGGCAAATGGGGAAAGCAAGACAATGAAAGCCAAGGCAAAATGGCAAAGCAAGGCAAGGCAAAGCAAACGGGTAAAGCAAGGCAATGCAAGGCAAAAGGGCAAAGCAAGGCAAGGCAAGGCAAAAGGGTAAAGAAAGGGAAGGCAAAGCAAACGGGTAAAGCAAGGCAAGGCAAGGCAAAAAGGCAAAGAAAGGCAAAGAAAGGAAAGGCAAATGGGCAAAGCAAGGCAAGGCAAGTCAAGGCAAAACGGCAAAGCAAGGCAAGGCAAATGGGGAAAGCAAGACAATGAAAGGCAAGGCAAAAGGGCAATGCAAGGCAAGGTAAGGCAAAAACGCAAAGCAAGGCAAGGCAAAATGGCAAAGCAAGGCAATGCAAGGCAAAAGGGCAAAGAAAGGAAAGGCAAGGCAAGGCAAGACAAGGCCAAGTGAAAAAGCAAGGCAAGGCAAAAGACCAAAGCAAGGCAAGGCAAGGCAAGACAAAAAGGCAAAGCAAGGCAAGTCTACAGGGCAAAGCAAGGCAAGGCAAGGCAAGGCAAAAGGGCAAAGCAAGGCAAGGCAAATGGGGAAAGCAAGACAATGAAAGGCAAGGCAAAATGGCAATGCAAGGCAAGGTAAGGCAAAAACGCAAAGCAAGGCAAGGCAAAATGGCAAAGCAAGGCAAGGCAAAGCAAACGGGTAAAGCAAGGCAATGCAAGGCAAAAGGGCAAAGAAAGGAAAGGGAAGGCAAGGCAAGACAAGGCCAAGTGAAAAAGCAAGGCAAGGCAAAAGACCAAAGCAAGGCAAGGCAAGGCAAGGCAAAAAGGCAAAGCAAGGAAAGGCAAAAGGGCAAAGCAAGACAAGGCAAGGCAAGGCAGAAGGGCAAAGAAAGGCAAGGGAATGCAAGGCAAAAGGGCAAAGTAAGGTAAGGCAAAGCAAAAGAGCAAAGCAAGGCAAGGCAAGGCAAAAGGGCAAAGCATGGCAAGGCAAGGAAAGGCAAAAGAGAAAAGAAGGCAAGGCAAGGCAAGGCAAAACGGCAAAGTAAGGCAAGGCAAGGCAAAACGGCAAAGTAAGGCAAGGCAAGGCAAATGGCAAAGCAAGGCAATACAAAGCAAGGCAAAAGAGCAAAGCAAGTGAAGGCAAAGCAAACGGGTAAAGCAAGGCAAGGCAAAAAGGCAAAGAAAGGCAAGGCAAGGAAAGGCAAAATGGAAAAGCATGGCAAAGCAAGGCAAAAGGGCAAAGTTAAGCAAGGCAAGTCAAAAGGGAAAGCAAGACAACGGAAGGCAAGGCAAAAAGGCAAAGAAAGGAAAGGCAAAAATGCAAAGCAAGGCAAGGCAAAAGGGCAAAGCAAGGCAAGGGAAGGCAAGGCAAAAGGGTAAAGAAAGGGAAGGCAAAGCAAACGGGTAAAGCAAGGCAAGGCAAGGCAAAAAGGCAAAGAAAGGCAAAGAAAGGAAAGGCAAATGGGCAAAGCAAGGCAAGGCAAGTCAAGGCAAAACGGCAAAGAAAGGAAAAACAAGGAAGGGCAAAACGGAAAAGCAAGGAAAGGTAAGGCAAGGTAAATGAGCAAAGCAAGGCAAGGCAAGGCAAAAGGGCAAAGCATGGTAAGGGAAGAGAAACGGGTAAAGAAAGGCAATGCAAGGCAAAAGGGCAAAGAAAGACAAGGTAAGACAAAAGAGCAAAGTAAGGCTAGGAAAGGCAAGTCAAGAGGGCAAAGCAAGGAAAGGCAAAAGGGCAAAGGAAAACAATGCAAGGCAAGTCTAAAGGGCAAAGCAAGGCAAGGCAAGGCAAGGCAAAAGGGCAAAGCAAGGCAAGGCAAATAAGGAAAGCAAGGTAATGAAAGGCAAAGGAAAAGGGCAAAGCAATGCACGGCAAGGCATAAAGGCAAACCAAGGCAAGTCAAGGCAAAAGGGCAAAGCTAAGCAAGGAAAGTCAAAAGGGAAAGCAAGACAAGGCAAGGCAAGGCAAAAGGGCAATGCAAGGCAAGGCAAAGCAAACGGGTAAAGCAAGGCAATGCAAGACAAAAAGGCAAAGCAAGGCAAGTCTACAGGGCAAAGCAAGGCAAGGCAAGGCAAGGCAAAAGGGCAAAGCAAGGCAAGGCAAATGGGGAAAGCAAGACAATGAAAGGCAAGGCAAAATGGCAATGCAAGGCAAGGTAAGGCAAAAACGCAAAGCAAGGCAAGGCAAAATGGCAAAGCAAGGCAAGGCAAAGCAAACGGGTAAAGCAAGGCAATGCAAGGCAAAAGGGCAAAGAAAGGAAAGGGAAGGCAAGGCAAGACAAGGCCAAGTGAAAAAGCAAGGCAAGGCAAAAGACCAAAGCAAGGCAAGGCACGGCAAGGCAAAAAGGCAAAGCAAGGAAAGGCAAAAGGGCAAAGCAAGACAAGGCAAGGCAAGGCAAAACGGCAAAGAAAGGCAAGGGAATGCAAGGCAAAAGGGCAAAGTAAGGTAAGGCAAAGCAAAAGAGCAAAGCAAGGCAAGGCAAGGCAAAAGGGCAAAGCATGGCAAGGCAAGGAAAGGCAAAAGAGAAAAGAAGGGCAAGGCAAGGCAAGGCAAAACGGCAAAGTAAGGCAAGGCAAGGCAAAACGGCAAAGTAAGGCAAGGCAAGGCAAATGGCAAAGCAAGGCAATACAAAGCAAGGCAAAAGAGCAAAGCAAGTGAAGGCAAAGCAAACGGGTAAAGCAAAGCAAGGCAAAAAGGCAAAGAAAGGCAAGGCAAGGAAAGGCAAAATGGAAAAGCATGGCAAAGAAAGGCAAATGGGCAAAGTTAAGCAAGGCAAGTCAAAAGGGAAAGCAAGACAACGGAAGGCAAGGCAAAAAGGCAAAGAAAGGAAAGGCAAAAATGCAAAGCAAGGCAAGGCAAAAGGGCAAAGCATGGCAAGGCAAGGAAAGGCAAAAGAGAAAAGAAGGGCAAGGCAAGGCAAGGCAAAACGGCAAAGTAAGGCAAGGCAAGGCAAAACGGCAAAGTAAGGCAAGGCAAGGCAAATGGCAAAGCAAGGCAATACAAAGCAAGGCAAAAGAGCAAAGCAAGTGAAGGCAAAGCAAACGGGTAAAGCAAGGCAAGGCAAAAAGGCAAAGAAAGGCAAGGCAAGGAAAGGCAAAATGGAAAAGCATGGCAAAGCAAGGCAAAAGGGCAAAGTTAAGCAAGGCAAGTCAAAAGGGAAAGCAAGACAACGGAAGGCAAGGCAAAAAGGCAAAGAAAGGAAAGGCAAAAATGCAAAGCAAGGCAAGGCAAAAGGGCAAAGCAAGGCAAGGGAAGGCAAGGCAAAAGTGCAAACCAAGGCATGCAAAGGCAATACAAAAGAGCAAAGCAAGGCAAGGCAAGGCAAAAGGGTAAAGAAAGGGAAGGCAAAGCAAACGGGTAAAGCAAGGCAAGGCAAGGCAAAAAGGCAAAGAAAGGCAAAGAAAGGAAAGGCAAATGGGCAAAGCAAGGCAAGGCAAGTCAAGGCAAAACGGCAAAGAAAGGAAAAACAAGGAAGGGCAAAACGGAAAAGCAAGGAAAGGTAAGGCAAGGTAAATGAGCAAAGCAAGGCAAGGCAAGGCAAAAGGGCAAAGCATGGTAAGGGAAGAGAAACGGGTAAAGAAAGGCAATGCAAGGCAAAAGGGCAAAGAAAGACAAGGTAAGACAAAAGAGCAAAGTAAGGCTAGGAAAGGCAAGTCAAGAGGGCAAAGCAAGGAAAGGCAAAAGGGCAAAGGAAAACAATGCAAGGCAAGTCTAAAGGGCAAAGCAAGGCAAGGCAAGGCAAGGCAAAAGGGCAAAGCAAGGCAAGGCAAATAAGGAAAGCAAGGTAATGAAAGGCAAAGGAAAAGGGCAAAGCAATGCACGGCAAGGCATAAAGGCAAACCAAGGCAAGTCAAGGCAAAAGGGCAAAGCTAAGCAAGGAAAGTCAAAAGGGAAAGCAAGACAAGGCAAGGCAAGGCAAAAGGGCAATGCAAGGCAAGGCAAAGCAAACGGGTAAAGCAAGGCAATGCAAGACAAAAAGGCAAAGCAAGGCAAGTCTACAGGGCAAAGCAAGGCAAGGCAAGGCAAGGCAAAAGGGCAAAGCAAGGCAAGGCAAATGGGGAAAGCAAGACAATGAAAGGCAAGGCAAAATGGCAATGCAAGGCAAGGTAAGGCAAAAACGCAAAGCAAGGCAAGGCAAAATGGCAAAGCAAGGCAAGGCAAAGCAAACGGGTAAAGCAAGGCAATGCAAGGCAAAAGGGCAAAGAAAGGAAAGGGAAGGCAAGGCAAGACAAGGCCAAGTGAAAAAGCAAGGCAAGGCAAAAGACCAAAGCAAGGCAAGGCAAGGAAAGGCAAAAATGAAAAGCAAGGCAAGGCAAAAGGGCAAAGAAAGGCAAGGGAAGGCAAGGCAAAAGACCAAAGCAAGGCAAGGCAAGGAAAGGCAAAAATGAAAAGCAAGGCAAGGCAAAAGGGCAAAGAAAGGCAAGGGAAGGCAAGGCAAAAGTGCAAACCAAGGCATGCAAAGGCAACACAAAAGAGCAAAGCAAGGCAAGGCAACGCAAAAGGGCAAAGCAAGGCAAGGCAAAAGGGCAAAGCAAGGAAAGGCAAGGAAAGGGAAAAGGGTAAAGGAAGGTAATGCAAGGCAAAAGGGCAAAGCAAGGCAAGGCAAGGCAAAAGGGTAAAGAAAGGGAAGGCAAAGCAAACGGGTAAAGGAAGGCAAGGCAAGGCAAAAAGGCAAAGAAAGGCAAAGAAAGGAAAGGCAAATGGGCAAAGCAAGGCAAGGCAAGTCAAGGCAAAACGGCAAAGCAAGGCAAGGCAAATGGGGAAAGCAAGACAATGAAAGGCAAGGCAAAAGGGCAATGCAAGGCAAGGTAAGGCAAAAACGCAAAGCCAGGCAAGGCAAAATGGCAAATCAAGGCAATGCAAGGCAAAAGGGCAAAGAAAGGAAAGGCAAGGCAAGGCAAGACAAGGCCAAGTGAAAAAGCAAGGCAAGGCAAAAGACCAAAGCAAGGCAAGGCAAGGCAAGACAAAAAGGCAAAGCAAGGCAAGTCTACAGGGCAAAGCAAGGCAAGGCAAGGCAAGGTAAAAGGGCAAAGCAAGGCAAGGCAAATGGGGAAAGCAAGACAATGAAAGGCAAGGCAAAATGGCAATGCAAGGCAAGGTAAGGCAAAAACGCAAAGCAAGGCAAGGCAAAATGGCAAAGCAAGGCAAGGCAAAGCAAACGGGTAAAGCAAGGCAATGCAAGGCAAAAGGGCAAAGCAAGGCAAGGCAAGGCAAAAGGGTAAAGAAAGGGAAGGCAAAGCAAACGGGTAAAGCAAGGCAAGGCAAGGCAAAAAGGCAAAGAAAGGCAAAGAAAGGAAAGGCAAATGGGCAAAGCAAGGCAAGGCAAGTCAAGGCAAAACGGCAAAGCAAGGCAAGGCAAATGGGGAAAGCAAGACAATGAAAGGCAAGGCAAAAGGGCAATGCAAGGCAAGGTAAGGCAAAAACGCAAAGCAAGGCAAGGCAAAATGGCAAAGCAAGGCAATGCAAGGCAAAAGGGCAAAGAAAGGAAAGGCAAGGCAAGGCAAGACAAGGCCAAGTGAAAAAGCAAGGCAAGGCAAAAGACCAAAGCAAGGCAAGGCAAGACAAAAAGGCAAAGCAAGGCAAGTCTACAGGGCAAAGCAAGGCAAGGCAAGGCAAGGCAAAAGGGCAAAGCAAGGCAAGGCAAATGGGGAAAGCAAGACAATGAAAGGCAAGGCAAAATGGATATGCAAGGCAAGGTAAGGCAAAAACGCAAAGCAAGGCAAGGCAAAATGGCAAAGCAAGGCAAGGCAAAGCAAACGGGTAAAGCAAGGCAATGCAAGGCAAAAGGGCAAAGAAAGGAAAGGGAAGGCAAGGCAAGTCAAGGCAAAACGGCAAAGCAAGGCAAGGCAAAAGACCAAAGCAAGGCAAGGCACGGCAAGGCAAAAAGGCAAAGCAAGGAAATGCAAAAGGGCAAAGCAAGACAAGGCAAGGCAAGGCAAAACGGCAAAGAAAGGCAAGGGAATGCAAGGCAAAAGGGCAAAGTAAGGTAAGGCAAAGCAAAAGAGCAAAGCAAGGCAAGGCAAGGCAAAAGGGCAAAGCATGGCAAGGCAAGGAAAGGCAAAAGAGAAAAGAAGGGCAAGGCAAGGCAAGGCAAAACGGCAAAGTAAGGCAAGGCAAGGCAAAACGGCAAAGTAAGGCAAGGCAAGGCAAATGGCAAAGCAAGGCAATACAAAGCAAGGCAAAAGAGCAAAGCAAGTGAAGGCAAAGCAAACGGGTAAAGCAAGGCAAGGCAAAAAGGCAAAGAAAGGCAAGGCAAGGAAAGGCAAAATGGAAAAGCATGGCAAAGCAAGGCAAAAGGGCAAAGTTAAGCAAGGCAAGTCAAAAGGGAAAGCAAGACAACGGAAGGCAAGGCAAAAAGGCAAAGAAAGGAAAGGCAAAAATGCAAAGCAAGGCAAGGCAAAAGGGCAAAGCAAGGCAAGGGAAGGCAAGGCAAAAGTGCAAACCAAGGCATGCAAAGGCAATACAAAAGAGCAAAGCAAGGCAAGGCAAGGCAAAAGGGCAAAGCATGGTAAGGGAAGAGAAACGGGTAAAGAAAGGCAATGCAAGGCAAAAGGGCAAAGAAAGGCAAGGTAAGGCAAAAGAGCAAAGTAAGGCTAGGAAAGGCAAGTCAAGAGGGCAAAGCAAGGAAAGGCAAAAGGGCAAAGGAAAACAATGCAAGGCAAGTCTAAAGGGCAAAGCAAGGCAAGGCAAGGCAAGGCAAAATGGCAAAGCAAGGCAAGGCAAATAAGGAAAGCAAGGTAATGAAAGGCAAAGGAAAAGGGCAAAGCAAGGCATGGCAAGGCATAAAGGCAAACCAAGGCAAGGCAAGGCAAAAGGGCAAAGCTAAGCAAGGAAAGTCAAAAGGGAAAGCAAGACAAGGCAAGGCAAGGCAAAAGGGCAATGCAAGGCAAGGCAAAGCAAACGGGTAAAGCAAGGCAATGCAAGGCAAAAGGGCAAAGAAAGGCAAGGCAAGGAAAGGCAAAAATGCAAAGCAAGGCAAGGCAAAAGGGCAAAGCAAGGCAAGGGAAAGCAAGGCAAAAGTGCAAACCAAGGCATGCAAAGGCAATACAAAAGAGCAAAGCAAGGCAAGGCAACGCAAAAGGGCAAAGCAAGGCAAGGCAAAAGGGCAAGGCAAGGCAAGGCAAGGCAAAGCAAAACGGCAAAGCAAGGCAAGGCAAGGCAAAAGGGTAAAGACAGGGAAGGCAAGGCAAACGGGTAAAGCAAGGCAAGGCAAGGCAAAAAGGCAAAGAAAGGCAAAGAAAGGAAAGGCAAATGGGCAAAGCAAGGCAAGGCAAGTCAAGGCAAAACGGCAAAGAAAGGAAAAACAAGGAAGGGCAAAACGGAAAAGCAAGGAAAGGTAAGGCAAGGTAAATGAGCAAAGCAAGGCAAGGCAAGGCAAAAGGGCAAAGCATGGTAAGGGAAGAGAAACGGGTAAAGAAAGGCAATGCAAGGCAAAAGGGCAAAGAAAGGCAAGGTAAGACAAAAGAGCAAAGTAAGGCTAGGAAAGGCAAGTCAAGAGGGCAAAGCAAGGAAAGGCAAAAGGGCAAAGGAAAACAATGCAAGGCAAGTCTAAAGGGCAAAGCAAGGCAAGGCAAGGCAAGGCAAAAGGGCAAAGCAAGGCAAGGCAAATAAGGAAAGCAAGGTAATGAAAGGCAAAGGAAAAGGGCAAAGCAAGGCACGGCAAGGCATAAAGGCAAACCAAGGCAAGTCAAGGAAAAGGGCAAAGCTAAGCAAGGAAAGTCAAAAGGGAAAGCAAGACAAGGCAAGGCAAGGCAAAAGGGCAATGCAAGGCAAGGCAAAGCAAACGGGTAAAGCAAGGCAATGCAAGACAAAAAGGCAAAGCAAGGCAAGTCTACAGGGCAAAGCAAGGCAAGGCAAGGCAAGGCAAAAGGGCAAAGCAAGGCAAGGCAAATGGGTAAAGCAAGACAATGAAAGGCAAGGCAAAATGGCAATGCAAGGCAAGGTAAGGCAAAAACGCAAAGCAAGGCAAGGCAAAATGGCAAAGCATGGCAAGGCAAAGCAAACGGGTAAAGCAAGGCAATGCAAGGCAAAAGGGCAAAGAAAGGAAAGGGAAGGCAAGGCAAGACAAGGCCAAGTGAAAAAGCAAGGCAAGGCAAAAGACCAAAGCAAGGCAAGGCAAGGAAAGGCAAAAATGAAAAGCAAGGCAAGGCAAAAGGGCAAAGAAAGGCAAGGGAAGGCAAGGCAAAAGTGCAAACCAAGGCATGCAAAGGCAACACAAAAGAGCAAAGCAAGGCAAGGCAACGCAAAAGGGCAAAGCAAGGCAAGGCAAAAGGGCAAAGCAAGGAAAGGCAAGGAAAGGGAAAAGGGTAAAGCAAGGTAATGCAAGGCAAAAGGGCAAAGCAAGGCAAGGCAAGGCAAAAGGGTAAAGAAAGGGAAGGCAAAGCAAACGGGTAAAGGAAGGCAAGGCAAGGCAAAAAGGCAAAGAAAGGCAAAGAAAGAAAAGGCAAATGGGCAAAGCAAGGCAAGGCAAGTCAAGGCAAAAAGTCAAAGAAAGGAAAGGCAAGGAAAGGCAAAACGGAAAAGCAAGGAACGGTAAGGCAAGGTAAATGGGCAAAGCAAGGCAAGGCAAGGCAAAATGGCAAAGCATGGTAAGGGAAGAGAAACGGGTAAAGAAAGGCAATGCAAGGCAAAAGGGCAAAGAAAGGACAGGTAAGGCAAAAGAGCAAAGTAAGGCTAAGGCAAGGCAAGGCAAAAGGGCAAAGCAAGGAAAGGCAAAAGGGCAAAGGAAGACAATGCAAGGCAAGTCTACAGGGCAAAGCAAGGCAAGGCAAGGCAAAAGGGCAAAGCAAGGCAAGGCAAATGGGGAAAGCAAGGCAATGAAAGGCAAGGCAAAAGGGCAATGCAAGGCAAGGTAAGGCAAAAACGCAAAGCAAGGCAAGGCAAAATGGCAAAGCAAGGCAATGCAAGGCAAAAGGGCAAAGAAAGGAAAGGCAAGGCAAGGCAAGACAAGGCCAAGTGAAAAAGCAAGGCAAGGCAAAAGACCAAAGCAAGGCAAGGCAAGGCAAGACAAAAAGGCAAAGCAAGGCAAGTCTACAGGGCAAAGCAAGGCAAGGCAAGGCAAGGCAAAAGGGCAAAGCAAGGCAAGGCAAATGGGGAAAGCAAGACAATGAAAGGCAAGGCAAAATGGCAATGCAAGGCAAGGTAAGGCAAAAACGCAAAGCAAGGCAAGGCAAAATGGCAAAGCAAGGCAAGGCAAAGCAAACGGGTAAAGCAAGGCAATGCAAGGCAAAAGGGCAAAGCAAGGCAAGGCAAGGCAAAAGGGTAAAGAAAGGGAAGGCAAAGCAAACGGGTAAAGCAAGGCAAGCCAAGGCAAAAAGGCAAAGAAAGGCAAAGAAAGGAAAGGCAAATGGGCAAAGCAAGGCAAGGCAAGTCAAGGCAAAACGGCAAAGCAAGGCAAGGCAAATGGGGAAAGCAAGACAATGAAAGGCAAGGCAAAAGGGCAATGCAAGGCAAGGTAAGGCAAAAACGCAAAGCAAGGCAAGGCAAAATGGCAAAGCAAGGCAATGCAAGGCAAAAGGGCAAAGAAAGGAAAGGCAAGGCAAGGCAAGACAAGGCCAAGTGAAAAAGCAAGGCAAGGCAAAAGACCAAAGCAAGGCAAGGCAAGGCAAGACAAAAAGGCAAAGCAAGGCAAGTCTACAGGGCAAAGCAAGGCAAGGCAAGGCAAGGCAAAAGGGCAAAGCAAGGCAAGGCAAATGGGGAAAGCAAGACAATGAAAGGCAAGGCAAAATGGCAATGCAAGGCAAGGTAAGGCAAAAACGCAAAGCAAGGCAAGGCAAAATGGCAAAGCAAGGCAAGGCAAAGCAAACGGGTAAAGCAAGGCAATGCAAGGCAAAAGGGCAAAGAAAGGAAAGGCAAGGCAAGGCAAGACAAGGCCAAGTGAAAAAGCAAGGCAAGGCAAAAGACCAAAGCAAGGCAAGGCAAGGCAAGGCAAAAAGGCAAAGCAAGGAAAGGCAAAAGGGCAAAGCAAGACAAGGCAAGGCAAGGCAAAACGGCAAAGAAAGGCAAGGGAATGCAAGGCAAAAGGGCAAAGTAAGGTAAGGCAAAGCAAAAGAGCAAAGCAAGGCAAGGCAAGGCAAAAGGGCAAAGCATGGCAAGGCAAGGAAAGGCAAAAGAGAAAAGAAGGCAAGGCAAGGCAAGGCAAAACGGCAAAGTAAGGCAAGGCAAAGCAAAACGGCAAAGTAAGGCAAGGCAAGGCAAATGGCAAAGCAAGGCAATACAAAACAAGGCAAAAGAGCAAAGCAAGTGAAGGCAAAGCAAACGGGTAAAGCAAGGCAAGGCAAAAAGGCAAAGAAAGGCAAGGCAAGGAAAGGCAAAATGGAAAAGCATGGCAAAGCAAGGCAAAAGGGCAAAGTTAAGCAAGGCAAGTCAAAAGGGAAAGCAAGACAACGGAAGGCAAGGCAAAAAGGCAAAGAAAGGAAAGGCAAAAATGCAAAGCAAGGCAAGGCAAAAGGGCAAAGCAAGGCAAGGGAAGGCAAGGCAAAAGTGCAAACCAAGGCATGCAAAGGCAATACAAAAGAGCAAAGCAAGGCAAGGCAAGGCAAAAGGGCAAAGCATGGTAACGGAAGAGAAACGGGTAAAGAAAGGCAATGCAAGGCAAAAGGGCAAAGAAAGGCAAGGTAAGGCAAAAGAGCAAAGTAAGGCTAGGGAAGGCAAGTCAAGAGGGCAAAGCAAGGAAAGGCAAAAGGGCAAAGGAAGACAATGCAAGGCAAGTCTACAGGGCAAAGCAAGGCAAGACAAGGCAAAAGGGCAAAGCAAGGCAAGGCAAATAAGGAAAGCAAGGTAATGAAAGGCAAAGGAAAAGGGCAAAGCAAGGCATGGCAAGGCATAAAGGCAAACCAAGGCAAGGGAAGGCAAAAGGGCAAAGCTAAGCAAGGAAAGTCAAAAGGGAAAGCAAGACAAGGCAAGGCAAGGCAAAAGGGCAATGCAAGGCAAGGCAAAGCAAACGGGTAAAGCAAGGCAATGCAAGGCAAAAGGGCAAAGAAAGGCAAGGCAAGGAAAGGCAAAAATGCAAAGCAAGGCAAGGCAAAAGGGCAAAGCAAGGCAAGGGAAAGCAAGGCAAAAGTGCAAACCAAGGCATGCAAAGGCAATACAAAAGAGCAAAGCAAGGCAAGGGAAGGCAAGGCAAAAGTGCAAACCAAGGCATGCAAAGGCAATACAAAAGAGCAAAGCAAGGCAAGGCAAAGCAAAACGGCAAAGCAAGGCAAGGCAAGGCAAAAGGGTAAAGAAAGGGAAGGCAAAGCAAACGGGTAAAGCAAGGCAAGGCAAGGCAAAAAGGCAAAGAAAGGCAAAGAAAGGAAAAACAAGGAAGGGCAAAACGGAAAAGCAAGGAAAGGTAAGGCAAGGTAAATGAGCAAAGCAAGGCAAGGCAAGGCAAAAGGGCAAAGCATGGTAAGGGAAGAGAAACGGGTAAAGAAAGGCAATGCAAGGCAAAAGGGCAAAGAAAGGCAAGGTAAGGCAAAAGAGCAAAGTAAGGCTAGGAAAGGCAAGACAAGAGGGCAAAGCAAGGAAAGGCAAAAGGGCAAAGGAAAACAATGCAAGGCAAGTCTAAAGGGCAAAGCAAGGCAAGGCAAGGCAAGGCAAAAGGGCAAAGCAAGGCAAGGCAAATAAGGAAAGCAAGGTAATGAAAGGCAAAGGAAAAGGGCAAAGCAAGGCATGGCAAGGCATAAAGGCAAACCAAGGCAAGGCAAGGCAAAAGGGCAAAGCTAAGCAAGGAAAGTCAAAAGGGAAAGCAAGACAAGGCAAGGCAAGGCAAAAGGGCAATGCAAGGCAAGGCAAAGCAAACGGGTAAAGCAAGGCAATGCAAGGCAAAAGGGCAAAGAAAGGCAAGGCAAGGAAAGGCAAAAATGCAAAGCAAGGCAAGGCAAAAGGGCAAAGAAAAGCAAGGGAAGGCAAGGCAAAAGTGCAAACCAAGGCATGCAAAGGCAACACAAAAGAGCAAAGCAAGGCAAGGCAACGCAAAAGGGCAAAGCAAGGCAAGGCAAAAGGGCAAAGCAAGGAAAGGCAAGGAAAGGGAAAAGGGTAAAGCAAGGTAATGCAAGGCAAAAGGGCAAAGCAAGGCAAGGCAAGGCAAAAGGGTAAAGAATGGGAAGGCATAGCAAACGGGTAAAGCAAGGCAAGGCAAGGCAAAAAGGCAAAGAAAGGCAAAGAAAGGAAAGGCAAATGGGCAAAGCAAGGCAAGGCAAGTCAAGGCAAAAAGTCAAAGAAAGGAAAGGCAAGGAAAGGCAAAACGGAAAAGCAAGGAACGGTAAGGCAAGGTAAATGGGCAAAGCAAGGCAAGGCAAGGCAAAATGGCAAAGCATGGTAAGGGAAGAGAAACGGGTAAAGAAAGGCAATGCAAGGCAAAAGGGCAAAGAAAGGACAGGTAAGGCAAAAGAGCAAAGTAAGGCTAAGGCAAGGCAAGGCAAAAGGGCAAAGCAAGGAAAGGCAAAAGGGCAAAGGAAGACAATGCAAGGCAAGTCTACAGGGCAAAGCAAGGCAAGGCAAGGCAAAAGGGGAAAGCAAGGCAATGAAAGGCAAGGCAAAAGGGCAATGCAAGGCAAGGTAAGGCAAAAACGCAAAGCAAGGCAAGGCAAAATGGCAAAGCAAGTCAATGCAAGGCAAAAGGGCAAAGAAAGGAAAGGCAAGGCAAGGCAAGACAAGGCCAAGTGAAAAAGCAAGGCAAGGCAAAAGACCAAAGCAAGGCAAGGCAAGGCAAAACAAAAAGGCAAAGCAAGGAAAGGCAAAAGGGCAAAGCAAGACAAGGCAAGGCAAGGCAAAAGGGCAAAGCAAGGCAAGGCAAATGGGGAAAGCAAGACAATGAAAGGCAAGGCAAAATGGCAATGCAAGTCAAGGTAAGGCAAAAACGCCAAGCAAGGCAAGGCAAAATGGCAAAGCAAGGCAAGGCAAAGCAAACGGGTAAAGCAAGGCAATGCAAGGCAAAAGGGCAAAGAAAGGAAAGGGAAGGCAAGGCAAGACAAGGCCAAGTGAAAAAGCAAGGCAAGGCAAAAGACCAAAGCAAGGCAAGGCAAGGCAAGGCAAAAAGGCAAAGCAAGGAAAGGCAAAAGGGCAAAGCAAGACAAGGCAAGGCAAGGCAAAACGGCAAAGAAAGGCAAGGGAATGCAAGGCAAAAGTGCAAAGTAAGGTAAGGCAAAGCAAAAGAGCAAAGCAAGGCAAGGCAAGGCAAAAGGGCAAAGCATGGCAAGGCAAGGCAAAACGGCAAAGTAAGGCAAGGCAAGGCAAAACGGCAAAGTAAGGCAAGGCAAGGCAAAACGGCAAAGTAAGGCAAGGCAAGGCAAATGGCAAAGCAAGGCAATACAAAGCAAGGCAAAAGAGCAAAGCAAGTGAAGGCAAACAAACGGGTAAAGCAAGGCAAGGCAAAAAGGCAAAGAAAGGCAAGGCAAGGAAAGGCAAAATGGAAAAGCATGGCAAAGCAAGGCAAAAGGGCAAAGTCAAGCAAGGCAAGTCAAAAGGGAAAGCAAGACAACGGAAGGCAAGTCAAAAAGGCAAAGAAAGGAAAGGCAAAAATGCAAAGCAAGGAAAGGCAAAAGGGCAAAGCAAGGCAAGGGAAGGCAAGGCAAAAGTGCAAACCAAGGCATGCAAAGGCAATACAAAAGAGCAAAGCAAGGCAAGGCAAGGCAAAAGGGCAAAGCAAGGCAAGGCAAAAGGGCAACGCAAGGCAAAGCAAGGCAAAGCAAAACGGCAAAGCAAGGCAAGGCAAGGCAAAAGGCTAAAGAAAGGCAAAGAAAGGAAAGGCAAATGGGCAAAGCAAGGCAAGGCAAGTCAAGGCAAAACGGCAAAGAAAGGAAAAACAAGGAAGGGCAAAACGGAAAAGCAAGGAAAGGTAAGGCAAGGTAAATGAGCAAAGCAAGGCAAGGCAAGGCAAAAGGGCAAAGCATGGTAAGGGAAGAGAAACGGGTAAAGAAAAGCAATGCAAGGCAAAAGGGCAAAGAAAGGCAAGGTAAGGCAAAAGAGCAAAGTAAGGCTAGGAAAGGCAAGTCAAGAGGGCAAAGCAAGGAAAGGCAAAAGGGCAAGGGAAAACAATGCAAGGCAAGTCTAAAGGGCAAAGCAAGGCAAGGCAAGGCAAGGCAAAATGTCAAAGCAAGGCAAGGCAAATAAGGAAAGCAAGGTACTGAAAGGCAAAGGAAAAGGGCAAAGCAAGGCATGGCAAGGCATAAAGGCAAACCAAGGCAAGGCAAGGCAAAAGGGCAAAGCTAAGCAAGGAAAGTCAAAAGGGAAAGCAAGACAAGGCAAGGCAATGCAAAAGGGCAATGCAAGGAAGGCAAAGCAAACGGGTAAAGCAAGGCAATGCAAGGCAAAAGGGCAAAGAAAGGCAAGGCAAGGAAAGGCAAAAATGCAAAGCAAGGCAAGGCAAAAGGGAAAAGCAAGGCAAGGGAAGGCAAAGCAAAAGTGCAAACCAAGGCATGCAAAGGCAATACAAAAGAGTAAAGCAAGGCAAGGAAACGCAAAAGGGCAAAGCACGGCAAGGCAAAAGGGCAAGGCAAGGCAAGGCAAGGCAAAGCAAAACGGCAAAGCAAGGCAAGGCAAGGCAAAAGGGTAAAGAAAGGGAAGGCAAAGCAAACGGGTAAAGCAAGGCAAGGCAAGGCAAGGCAAAAGGGTAAAGAAAGGGAAGGCAAAGCAAACGGGTAAAGCAAGGCAAGGCAAGGCAAAAGGGCAAAGCATGGTAAGGGAACAGAAACGGGTAAAGAAAGGATATGCAAGGCAAAAGGGCAAAGAAAGGAAAGGCAAAAGGGCAAAGGAAGACAATGCATGGCAAGTCTAAAGGGCAAAGCAAGGCAAGGCAAGGCAAGGCAAAAGGGCAAAGCAAGGCACGGCAAATGGGGAAAGCAAGGTAATGAAAGGCAAAGGAAAAAGTCAAAGCAAGGCATCTCAATGCATAAAGGCAAACCAAGGCAAGAAAAAGCAAAAGGGCAATGCAAGGCAAGGTAAGGCAAAAACGCAAAGCAAGGCAAGGCAAAATGGCAAAGCAAGGCAAGGCAAAGCAAACGGGTAAAGCAAGGCAATGCAAGACAAAAGGGCAAAGAAAGGCAAGGCAAGGAAAGGCAAAAAGGCAAAGCAAGGCAAGGCAAAAGGGCAAAGAAAGGCAAGGGAAGGCAAGGCAAAACGGCAAAGAAAGGAAAGGCAAGGAAAGGCAAAAGGGAGAAGTAAGGAAAGGTAAGGCAAGGTAGAAATGACAAAGCAAAGCAAGGCAAGGCAAAAGGGCAAAGCATGGTAAGGGAAGAGAAACGGGTAAAGAAAGGCAATGCAAGGCAAAATGGCAAAGCATGCATGGTAAGGGAAGAGAAACGGGTAAAGAAAGGCAATGCAAGGCAAAAGGGCAAAGCAAGGAAAGGCAAAAGGGCAAAGGACGACAATGCAAGGCAAGTCTAAAGGGCAAAGCAGGGCAAGGCAAGGCAAGGCAAAAGGGCAAAGCAAGGCAAGGCAAATGGGGAAAGCAAGGTAATGAGCGGCAAGGGAAAAGGGCAAAGCAGGGCAAGGCAAGGCAAAAGGCTAAAGAAAGGGAAGGCAAAGCAAATGGTTAAAGCAAGGCAAGGCAAGGCAAATGGGCAAAGCAAAGCAAGGTAAGGCAAGGTAAATGGGCAAAGCAAGGCAAGGCAAGGCAAAAGGGCAAAGCATGTCAAGGGAAGAGAAACGGGTAAAGAAGGGCAATGCAAGGCAAAAGGGCAAAGAAAGGCAAGGCAAGGAAAGGCAAGGCAAAATGAAAAAGAAAGGCAAGGCAAAAGGCCAAAGCAAGGCAAGGCAAGGCAAAAGAGCAAAGCAAGGCGAGTCAAGGCAAGGCAAAAGGGCAAAGCAAGGAAAGGCAAGGAAAGGCAAAACGGAGAAGTAAGGAAAGGTAAGGCAAGGTAAAAATGGCAAAGCAAGGCAAGGCAAGGCAAAAGGGCAAAGCATGGTAAGGGAAGAGAAACGGGTAAAGAAAGGCAATACAAGGCAAAAGGGGAAAGAAAGGCAAGGTAATGCAAAAGAGCAAAGTAAGGCTAGGAAAGGCAAGGCAAAAGGGCAAAGCTAAGCAAGGAAAGTCAAAAGGGAAAGCAAGACAAGGCAAGGCAAGGCAAAAGGGCAATGCAAGGCAAGGTAAGGCAAAAACGGAAAGCAAGGTAAGGTAAACGGCAAAGCAAGGCAAGGCAAAGCAAACGGGTAAAGCAAGGCAATGCAAGGCAAAAGGGCAAAGAAAGGCAAGGCAAGGAAAGGCAAAAGTGAAAAGCAAGGCAAGGCAAAAGTGCAAAGAAAGGCAAGGGAAGGCAAGGCAAAAGTGCAAACCAAGGCATGCAAAGGCAACACAAAAGAGGAAAGCAAGGCAAGGCAACGCAAAAGGGCAAAGCAAGGCAAGGCAAAGGGGCAAAGCAAGGAAAGGCAAAAGGGCAAAGGAAGACAATGCAAGGCAAGTCTACAGGGCAAAGCAAGGCAAGGGAAGGCAAAAGAGCAAAGCAATGCAAGGCAAATGGGGAAAGCAAGGCAATGAAAGGCAAGGCAAAAGGGCAATGGAAGGCAAGGTAAGGCAAAAACGCAAAGCAAGGCAAGGCAAAATGGCAAAGCAAGGCAAGGCAAAGCAAACGGGTAAAGCAAGGCAATGCAAGGCAAAAGGGCAAAGAAAGGAAAGGCAAGGCAAGGCAAGACAAGGCCAAGTGAAAAAGCAAGGCAAGGCAAAAGACCAAAGCAAGGCAAGGCAAGGCAAGACAAAAAGGCAAAGCAAGGCAAGTCTACAGGGCAAAGCAAGGCAAGGCAAGGCAAGGCAAAAGGGCAAAGCAAGGCAAGGCAAATGGGGAAAGCAAGACAATGAAAAGCAAGGCAAAACGGCAATGCAAGGCAAGGTAAGGCAAAAACGCAAAGCAAGGCATGGCAAAATGGCAAAGCAAGGCAAGGCAAAGCAAACGGGTAAAGCAAGGCAATGCAAGGCAAAAGGGCAAAGAAAGGTAAGGCAAAGCAAAAGAGCAAAGCAAGGCAAGGCAAGGCAAAAGGGCAAAGCATGGCAAGGCAAGGAAAGGCAAAAGAGAAAAGAAGGGCAAGGCAAGGCAAGGCAAAAGGGCAAAGCATGGTAAGGGAAGAGAAACGGGTAAAGAAAGGCAATGCAAGGCAAAAGGGCAAAGCATGCATGGTAAGGGAAGAGAAACGGGTAAAGAAAGGCAATGCAAGGCAAAAGGGCAAAGCAAGGAAAGGCAAAAGGGCAAAGGACGACAATGCAAGGCAAGTCTAAAGGGCAAAGCAAGGCAAGGCAAGGCAAGGCAAAAGGCAAAGCAAGGCAAGGCAAATGGGGAAAGCAAGGTAATGAAAGGCAAGGCAAAAGGGCAAAGCATGGTAAGGGAAGAGAAACGGGTAAAGAAAGGCAATGCAAGGCAAAAGGGCAAAGCATGCATGGTAAG
The DNA here is from genome assembly GCA_032206185.1 of Columba guinea. NCBI lineage: Eukaryota > Metazoa > Chordata > Aves > Columbiformes > Columbidae > Columba > Columba guinea. The sequence goes on from JAVLUU010000375.1 coordinate 314,280, forward strand.
GGAAGAGAAACGGGTAAAGAAAGGCAATGCAAGGCAAAAGGGCAAAGCAAGGAAAGGCAAAAGGGCAAAGGACGACAATGCAAGGCAAGTCTAAAGGGCAAAGCAATGCAAGGCAAGGCAAGGCAAAAGGGCAAAGCAAGGCAAGGCAAATGGGGAAAGCAAGGTAATGAAAGTCAAGGGAAAAGGGCAAAGCAGGGCAAGGCAAGGCAAAAGGCTAAAGAAAGGGAAGGCAAAGCAAATGGTTAAAGCAAGGCAAGGCAAGGCAAATGTGGAAAGCAAGGTAATGAAAGTCAAGGGAAAAGGGCAAAGCAGGGCAAGGCAAGGCAAAAGGCTAAAGAAAGGGAAGGCAAAGCAAATGGTTAAAGCAAGGCAAGGCAAGGCAAATGGGCAAAGCAAAGCAAGGTAAGGCAAGGTAAATGGGCAAAGCAAGGCAAAGCAAGGCAAAAGGGCAAAGCATGTCAAGGGAAGAGAAACGGGTAAAGAAGGGCAATGCAAGGCAAAAGGGCAAAGAAAGGCAAGGCAAGGAAAGGCAAGGCAAAATGAAAAAGAAAGGCAAGGCAAAAGGCCAAAGCAAGGCAAGGCAAGGCAAAAGAGCAAAGCAAGGCGAGGCAAGGCAAGGCAAAAGGGCAAAGCAAGGAAAGGCAAGGAAAGGCAAAACGGAGAGGTAAGGAAAGGTAAGGCAAGGTAAAAATGGCAAAGCAAGGCAAGGCAAGGCAAAAGGGCAAAGCATGGTAAGGGAAGAGAAACGGGTAAAGAAAGGCAATACAAGGCAAAAGGGGAAAGAAAGGCAAGGTAATGCAAAAGAGCAAAGTAAGGCTAGGAAAGGCAAGGCAAAAGGGCAAAGCAAGGCATGGCAAGGCATAAAGGCAAACCAAGGCAAGGCAAGGGAAAAGGGCAAAGCTAAGCAAGGAAAGTCAAAAGGGAAAGCAAGACAAGGCAAGGCAAGGCAAAAGGGCAATGCAAGGCAAGGTAAGGCAAAAACGGAAAGCAAGGCAAGGTAAATGGCAAAGCAAGGCAAGGCAAAGCAAACGGGTAAAGCAAGGCAATGCAAGGCAAAAGGGCAAAGAAAGGCAAGGCAAGGAAAGGCAAAAGTGAAAAGCAAGGCAAGGCAAAAGTGCAAAGAAAGGCAAGGGAAGGCAAGGCAAAAGTGCAAACCAAGGCATGCAAAGGCAACACAAAAGAGGAAAGCAAGGCAAGGCAACGCAAAAGGGCAAAGCAAGGCAAGGCAAAAGGGCAAAGCAAGGAAAGGCAAAAGGGCAAAGGAAGACAATGCAAGGCAAGTCTACAGGGCAAAGCAAGGCAAGGCAAGGCAAAAGAGCAAAGCAAGGCAAGGCAAATGGGGAAAGCAAGGCAATGAAAGGCAAGGCAAAAGGGCAATGCAAGTCAAGGTAAGGCAAAAGCGCAAAGCAAGGCAAGGCAAAATGGCAAAGCAAGGCAAGGCAAAGCAAACGGGTAAAGCAAGGCAATGCAAGGCAAAAGGGCAAAGAAAGGAAAGGCAAGGCAAGGCAAGACAAGGCCAAGTGAAAAAGCAAGGCAAGGCAAAAGACCAAAGCAAGGCAAGGCAAGGCAAGACAAAAAGGCAAAGCAAGGCAAGTCTACAGGGCAAAGCAAGGCAAGGCAAGGTAAGGCAAAAGGGCAAAGCAAGGCAAGGCAAATGGGGAAAGCAAGACAATGAAAAGCAAGGCAAAACGGCAATGCAAGGCAAGGTAAGGCAAAAACGCAAAGCAAGGCAAGGCAAAATGGCAAAGCAAGGCAAGGCAAAGCAAACGGGTAAAGCAAGGCAATGCAAGGCAAAAGGGCAAAGAAAGGTAAGGCAAAGCAAAAGAGCAAAGCAAGGCAAGGCAAGGCAAAAGGGCAAAGCATGGCAAGGCAAGGAAAGGCAAAAGAGAAAAGAAGGGCAAGGCAAGGCAAGGCAAAAGGGCAAAGCATGGTAAGGGAAGAGAAACGGGTAAAGAAAGGCAATGCAAGGCAAAAGGGCAAAGCATGCATGGTAAGGGAAGAGAAACGGGTAAAGAAAGGCAATGCAAGCCAAAAGGGCAAAGCAAGGAAAGGCAAAAGGGCAAAGGACGACAATGCAAGGCAAGTCTAAAGGGCAAAGCAAGGCAAGGCAAGGCAAGGCAAAAGGGCAAAGCAAGGCAAGGCAAATGGGGAAAGCAAGGTAATGAAAGGCAAGGGAAAAGGGCAAAGCAGGGAAAGGCAAGGCAAAAGGCTAAAGAAAGGGAAGGCAAAGCAAATGGTTAAAGCAAGGCAAGGCAAGGCAAATGGGCAAAGCAAAGCAAGGTAAGGCAAGGTAAATGGGCAAAGCAAGGCAAGGCAAGGCAAAAGGGCAAAGCATGGTAAGGGAAGAGAAACGGGTAAAGAAAGGCAATACAAGGCAAAAGGGGAAAGAAAGGCAAGGTAATGCAAAAGAGCAAAGTAAGGCTAGGAAAGGCAAGGCAAAAGGGCAAAGCAAGGCATGGCAAGGCATAAAGGCAAACCAAGGCAAGGCAAGGGAAAAGGGCAAAGCTAAGCAAGGAAAGTCAAAAGGGAAAGCAAGACAAGGCAAGGCAAGGCAAAAGGGCAATGCAAGGCAAGGTAAGGCAAAAACGGAAAGCAAGGCAAGGTAAATGGCAAAGCAAGGCAAGGCAAAGCAAACGGGTAAAGCAAGGCAATGCAAGGCAAAAGGGCAAAGAAAGGCAAGGCAAGGAAAGGCAAAAGTGAAAAGCAAGGCAAGGCAAAAGTGCAAAGAAAGGCAAGGGAAGGCAAGGCAAAAGTGCAAACCAAGGCATGCAAAGGCAACACAAAAGAGGAAAGCAAGGCAAGGCAACGCAAAAGGGCAAAGCAAGGCAAGGCAAAAGGGCAAAGCAAGGAAAGGCAAAAGGGCAAAGGAAGACAATGCAAGGCAAGTCTACAGGGCAAAGCAAGGCAAGTCAAGGCAAAAGAGCAAAGCAAGGCAAGGCAAATGGGGAAAGCAAGGCAATGAAAGGCAAGGCAAAAGGGCAATGCAAGTCAAGGTAAGGCAAAAACGCAAAGCAAGGCAAGGCAAAATGGCAAAGCAAGGCAAGGCAAGGCAAACGGGTAAAGCAAGGCAATGCAAGGCAAAAGGGCAAAGAAAGGAAAGGCAAGGCAAGGCAAGACAAGGCCAAGTGAAAAAGCAAGGCAAGGCAAAAGACCAAAGCAAGGCAAGGCAAGGCAAGACAAAAAGGCAAAGCAAGGCAAGTCTACAGGGCAAAGCAAGGCAAGGCAAGGCAAGGCAAAAGGGCAAAGCAAGGCAAGGCAAATGGGGAAAGCAAGACAATGAAAAGCAAGGCAAAACGGCAATGCAAGGCAAGGTAAGGCAAAAACGCAAAGCAAGGCAAGGCAAAATGGCAAAGCAAGGCAAGGCAAAGCAAACGGGTAAAGCAAGGCAAGGCAAGGCAAAAGGGCAAAGCATGGCAAGGCAAGGAAAGGCAAAAGAGAAAAGAAGGGCAAGGCAAGGCAAGGCAAAACGGCAAAGTAAGGCAAGGCAAGGCAAAACGGCAAAGTAAGGCAAGGCAAGGCAAATGGCAAAGCAAGGCAATACAAAGCAAGGCAAAAGAGCAAAGCAAGTGAAGGCAAAGCAAACGGATAAAGCAAGGCAAGGCAAAAAGGCAAAGAAAGGCAAGGCAAGGAAAGGCAAAATGGAAAAGCATGGCAAAGCAAGGCAAAAGGGCAAAGTTAAGCAAGGCAAGTCAAAAGGGAAAGCAAGACAACGGAAGGCAAGGCAAAAAGGCAAAGAAAGGAAAGGCAAAAATGCAAAGCAAGGCAAGGCAAAAGGGCAAAGCAAGGCAAGGGAAGGCAAGGCAAAAGTGCAAACCAAGGCATGCAAAGGCAATACAAAAGAGCAAAGCAAAGGCAAGGCAACGCAAAAGGGCAAAGCAAGGCAAAGCAAACGGGTAAAGCAAGGCAATGCAAGGCAAAAGGGCAAAGCAAGGCAAGGCAAAACAAAAGGGTAAAGAAAGGGAAGGCAAAGCAAACGGGTAAAGCAAGGCAAGGCAAGGCAAAAAGGCAAAGAAAGGCAAAGAAAGGAAAGGCAAATGGGCAAAGCAAGGCAAGTCAAGGAAAAACGGCAAAGAAAGGAAAAACAAGGAAGGGCAAAACGGAAAAGCAAGGAATGGTAAGGCAAGGTAAATGAGCAAAGCAAGGCAAGGCAAGGCAAAAGGGTAAAGCATGGTAAGGGAAGAGAAACGGGTAAAGAAAGGCAATGCAAGGCAAAAGGGCAAAGAAAGGCAAGGTAAGGCAAAAGAGCAAAGTAAGTCTAGGAAAGGCAAGTCAAAAGGGCAAAGCAAGGAAAGGCAAAAGGGCAAAGGAAAACAATGCAAGGCAAGTCTAAAGGGCAAAGCAAGGCAAGGCAAGGCAAAAGGGCAAAGCAAGGCAAGGCAAATGGGGAAAGCATGGTAATGAAAGGCAAGGGAAAAAGTCAAAGCAAGGCATGGCAATGCATAAAGGCAAACCAAGGCAAGAAAAAGCAAAAGGGCAATGCAAGGAAAGGTAAGGCAAAAACGCAAAGCAAGGCAAAGCAAAATGGCAAAGCAAGGCAAGGCAAAGCAAACGGGTAAAGCAAGGCAATGCAAGGCAAAAGGGCAAAGAAAGGCAAGGCAAGGAAAGGCAAAAAGGCAAAGCAAGGCAAGGCAAAAGGGCAAAGAAAGGCAAGGGAAGGCAAGGCAAAACGGCAAAGAAAGTAAAGGCAAGGAAAGGCAAAAGGGAGAAGTAAGGAAAGGTAAGGCAAGGTAGAAATGGCAAAGCAAAGCAAGGCAAGGCAAAAGGGCAAAGCATGGTAAGGGAAGAGAAACGGGTAAAGAAAGGCAATGCAAGGCAAAAGGGCAAAGCAAGGAAAGGCAAAAGGGCAAAGGACGACAATGCAAGGCAAGTCTAAAGGGCAAAGCAAGGCAAGGCAAGGCAAAAGGGCAAAGCAAGGCAAGGGAAATGGGGAAAGCAAGGTAATGAAAGGCAAGGGAAAAGGGCAAAGCAGGGCAAGGCAAGGCAAAAGGCTAAAGAAAGGGAAGGCAAAGCAAATGGTTAAAGCAAGGCAAGGCAAGGCAAATGTGGAAAGCAAGGTAATGAAAGTCAAGGGAAAAGGGCAAAGCAGGGCAAGGCAAGGCAAAAGGCTAAAGAAAGGGAAGGCAAAGCAAATGGTTAAAGCAAGGCAAGGCAAGGCAAATGGGCAAAGCAAAGCAAGGTAAGGCAAGGTAAATGGGCAAAGCAAGGCAAGGCAAGGCAAAAGGGCAAAGCATGTCAAGGGAAGAGAAACGGGTAAAGAAGGGCAATGCAAGGCAAAAGGGCAAAGAAAGGCAAGGCAAGGAAAGGCAAGGCAAAATGAAAAAGAAAGGCAAGGCAAAAGGCCAAAGCAAGGCAAGGCAAGGCAAAAGAGCAAAGCAAGGCGAGTCAAGGCAAGGCAAAAGGGCAAAGCAAGGAAAGGCAAGGAAAGGCAAAACGGAGAAGTAAGGAAAGGTAAGGCAAGGTAAAAATGGCAAAGCAAGGCAAGGCAAGGCAAAAGGGCAAAGCATGGTAAGGGAAGAGAAACGGGTAAAGAAAGGCAATACAAGGCAAAAGGGGAAAGAAAGGCAAGGTAATGCAAAAGAGCAAAGTAAGGCTAGGAAAGGCAAGGCAAAAGGGCAAAGCAAGGCATGGCAAGGCATAAAGGCAAACCAAGGCAAGGCAAGGGAAAAGGGCAAAGCTAAGCAAGGAAAGTCAAAAGGGAAAGCAAGACAAGGCAAGGCAAGGCAAAAGGGCAATGCAAGGCAAGGTAAGGCAAAAACGGAAAGCAAGGTAAGGTAAATGGCAAAGCAAGGCAAGGCAAAGCAAACGGGTAAAGCAAGGCAATGCAAGGCAAAAGGGCAAAGAAAGGCAAGGCAAGGAAAGGCAAAAGTGAAAAGCAAGGCAAGGCAAAAGTGCAAAGAAAGGCAAGGGAAGGCAAGGCAAAAGTGCAAACCAAGGCATGCAAAGGCAACACAAAAGAGGAAAGCAAGGCAAGGCAACGCAAAAGGGCAAAGCAAGGCAAGGCAAAGGGGCAAAGCAAGGAAAGGCAAAAGGGCAAAGGAAGACAATGCAAGGCAAGTCTACAGGGCAAAGCAAGGCAAGGGAAGGCAAAAGAGCAAAGCAATGCAAGGCAAATGGGGAAAGCAAGGCAATGAAAGGCAAGGCAAAAGGGCAATGGAAGGCAAGGTAAGGCAAAAACGCAAAGCAAGGCAAGGCAAAATGGCAAAGCAAGGCAAGGCAAAGCAAACGGGTAAAGCAAGGCAATGCAAGGCAAAAGGGCAAAGAAAGGAAAGGCAAGGCAAGGCAAGACAAGGCCAAGTGAAAAAGCAAGGCAAGGCAAAAGACCAAAGCAAGGCAAGGCAAGGCAAGGCAAAAAGGCAAAGCAAGGCAAGTCTACAGGGCAAAGCAAGGCAAGGCAAGGCAAGGCAAAAGGGCAAAGCAAGGCAAGGCAAATGGGGAAAGCAAGACAATGAAAAGCAAGGCAAAACGGCAATGCAAGGCAAGGTAAGGCAAAAACGCAAAGCAAGGCATGGCAAAATGGCAAAGCAAGGCAAGGCAAAGCAAACGGGTAAAGCAAGGCAATGCAAGGCAAAAGGGCAAAGAAAGGTAAGGCAAAGCAAAAGAGCAAAGCAAGGCAAGGCAAGGCAAAAGGGCAAAGCATGGCAAGGCAAGGAAAGGCAAAAGAGAAAAGAAGGGCAAGGCAAGGCAAGGCAAAAGGGCAAAGCATGGTAAGGGAAGAGAAACGGGTAAAGAAAGGCAATGCAAGGCAAAAGGGCAAAGCATGCATGGTAAGGGAAGAGAAACGGGTAAAGAAAGGCAATGCAAGGCAAAAGGGCAAAGCAAGGAAAGGCAAAAGGGCAAAGGACGACAATGCAAGGCAAGTCTAAAGGGCAAAGCAAGGCAAGGCAAGGCAAGGCAAAAGGCAAAGCAAGGCAAGGCAAATGGGGAAAGCAAGGTAATGAAAGGCAAGGCAAAAGGGCAAAGCATGGTAAGGGAAGAGAAACGGGTAAAGAAAGGCAATGCAAGGCAAAAGGGCAAAGCATGCATGGTAAGGGAAGAGAAACGGGTAAAGAAAGGCAATGCAAGGCAAAAGGGCAAAGCAAGGAAAGGCAAAAGGGCAAAGGACGACAATGCAAGGCAAGTCTAAAGGGCAATGCAATGCAAGGCAAGGCAAGGCAAAAGGGCAAAGCAAGGCAAGGCAAATGGGGAAAGCAAGGTAATGAAAGTCAAGGGAAAAGGGCAAAGCAGGGCAAGGCAAGGCAAAAGGCTAAAGAAAGGGAAGGCAAAGCAAATGGTTAAAGCAAGGCAAGGCAAGGCAAATGTGGAAAGCAAGGTAATGAAAGTCAAGGGAAAAGGGCAAAGCAGGGCAAGGCAAGGCAAAAGGCTAAAGAAAGGGAAGGCAAAGCAAATGGTTAAAGCAAGGCAAGGCAAGGCAAATGGGCAAAGCAAAGCAAGGTAAGGCAAGGTAAATGGGCAAAGCAAGGCAAGGCAAGGCAAAAGGGCAAAGCATGTCAAGGGAAGAGAAACGGGTAAAGAAGGGCAATGCAAGGCAAAAGGGCAAAGAAAGGCAAGGCAAGGAAAGGCAAGGCAAAATGAAAAAGAAAGGCAAGGCAAAAGGCCAAAGCAAGGCAAGGCAAGGCAAAAGAGCAAAGCAAGGCGAGGCAAGGCAAGGCAAAAGGGCAAAGCAAGGAAAGGCAAGGAAAGGCAAAACGGAGAGGTAAGGAAAGGTAAGGCAAGGTAAAAATGGCAAAGCAAGGCAAGGCAAGGCAAAAGGGCAAAGCATGGTAAGGGAAGAGAAACGGGTAAAGAAAGGCAATACAAGGCAAAAGGGGAAAGAAAGGCAAGGTAATGCAAAAGAGCAAAGTAAGGCTAGGAAAGGCAAGGCAAAAGGGCAAAGCAAGGCATGGCAAGGCATAAAGGCAAACCAAGGCAAGGCAAGGGAAAAGGGCAAAGCTAAGCAAGGAAAGTCAAAAGGGAAAGCAAGACAAGGCAAGGCAAGGCAAAAGGGCAATGCAAGGCAAGGTAAGGCAAAAACGGAAAGCAAGGCAAGGTAAATGGCAAAGCAAGGCAAGGCAAAGCAAACGGGTAAAGCAAGGCAATGCAAGGCAAAAGGGCAAAGAAAGGCAAGGCAAGGAAAGGCAAAAGTGAAAAGCAAGGCAAGGCAAAAGTGCAAAGAAAGGCAAGGGAAGGCAAGGCAAAAGTGCAAACCAAGGCATGCAAAGGCAACACAAAAGAGGAAAGCAAGGCAAGGCAACGCAAAAGGGCAAAGCAAGGCAAGGCAAAAGGGCAAAGCAAGGAAAGGCAAAAGGGCAAAGGAAGACAATGCAAGGCAAGTCTACAGGGCAAAGCAAGGCAAGGCAAGGCAAAAGAGCAAAGCAAGGCAAGGCAAATGGGGAAAGCAAGGCAATGAAAGGCAAGGCAAAAGGGCAATGCAAGTCAAGGTAAGGCAAAAGCGCAAAGCAAGGCAAGGCAAAATGGCAAAGCAAGGCAAGGCAAAGCAAACGGGTAAAGCAAGGCAATGCAAGGCAAAAGGGCAAAGAAAGGAAAGGCAAGGCAAGGCAAGACAAGGCCAAGTGAAAAAGCAAGGCAAGGCAAAAGACCAAAGCAAGGCAAGGCAAGGCAAGACAAAAAGGCAAAGCAAGGCAAGTCTACAGGGCAAAGCAAGGCAAGGCAAGGTAAGGCAAAAGGGCAAAGCAAGGCAAGGCAAATGGGGAAAGCAAGACAATGAAAAGCAAGGCAAAACGGCAATGCAAGGCAAGGTAAGGCAAAAACGCAAAGCAAGGCAAGGCAAAATGGCAAAGCAAGGCAAGGCAAAGCAAACGGGTAAAGCAAGGCAATGCAAGGCAAAAGGGCAAAGAAAGGTAAGGCAAAGCAAAAGAGCAAAGCAAGGCAAGGCAAGGCAAAAGGGCAAAGCATGGCAAGGCAAGGAAAGGCAAAAGAGAAAAGAAGGGCAAGGCAAGGCAAGGCAAAAGGGCAAAGCATGGTAAGGGAAGAGAAACGGGTAAAGAAAGGCAATGCAAGCCAAAAGGGCAAAGCAAGGAAAGGCAAAAGGGCAAAAGACGACAATGCAAGGCAAGTCTAAAGGGCAAAGCAAGGCAAGGCAAGGCAAGGCAAAAGGGCAAAGCAAGGCAAGGCAAATGGGGAAAGCAAGGTAATGAAAGGCAAGGGAAAAGGGCAAAGCAGGGCAAGGCAAGGCAAAAGGCTAAAGAAAGGGAAGGCAAAGCAAATGGTTAAAGCAAGGCAAGGCAAGGCAAATGGGCAAAGCAAAGCAAGGTAAGGCAAGGTAAATGGGCAAAGCAAGGCAAGGCAAGGCAAAAGGGCAAAGCATGGTAAGGGAAGAGAAACGGGTAAAGAAAGGCAATACAAGGCAAAAGGGGAAAGAAAGGCAAGGTAATGCAAAAGAGCAAAGTAAGGCTAGGAAAGGCAAGGCAAAAGGGCAAAGAAAGGCAAGGGAAGGCAAGGCAAAAGTGCAAACCAAGGCATGCAAAGGCAACACAAAAGAGGAAAGCAAGGCAAGGCAACGCAAAAGGGCAAAGCAAGGCAAGGCAAAAGGGCAAAGCAAGGAAAGGCAAAAGGGCAAAGGAAGACAATGCAAGGCAAGTCTACAGGGCAAAGCAAGGCAAGGAAAGGCAAAAGAGCAAAGCAAGGCAAGGCAAAAGGGCAAAGCAAGGAAAGGCAAAAGGGCAAAGGAAGACAATGCAAGGCAAGTCTACAGGGCAAAGCAAGGCAAGGCAAGGCAAAAGAGCAAAGCAAGGCAAGGCAAATGGGGAAAGCAAGGCAATGAAAGGCAAGGCAAAAGGGCAATGCAAGTCAAGGTAAGGCAAAAGCGCAAAGCAAGGCAAGGCAAAATGGCAAAGCAAGGCAAGGCAAAGCAAACGGGTAAAGCAAGGCAATGCAAGGCAAAAGGGCAAAGAAAGGAAAGGCAAGGCAAGGCAAGACAAGGCCAAGTGAAAAAGCAAGGCAAGGCAAAAGACCAAAGCAAGGCAAGGCAAGGCAAGACAAAAAGGCAAAGCAAGGCAAGTCTACAGGGCAAAGCAAGGCAAGGCAAGGTAAGGCAAAAGGGCAAAGCAAGGCAAGGCAAATGGGGAAAGCAAGACAATGAAAAGCAAGGCAAAACGGCAATGCAAGGCAAGGTAAGGCAAAAACGCAAAGCAAGGCAAGGCAAAATGGCAAAGCAAGGCAAGGCAAAGCAAACGGGTAAAGCAAGGCAATGCAAGGCAAAAGGGCAAAGAAAGGTAAGGCAAAGCAAAAGAGCAAAGCAAGGCAAGGCAAGGCAAAAGGGCAAAGCATGGCAAGGCAAGGAAAGGCAAAAGAGAAAAGAAGGGCAAGGCAAGGCAAGGCAAAAGGGCAAAGCATGGTAAGGGAAGAGAAACGGGTAAAGAAAGGCAATGCAAGGCAAAAGGGCAAAGCATGCATGGTAAGGGAAGAGAAACGGGTAAAGAAAGGCAATGCAAGCCAAAAGGGCAAAGCAAGGAAAGGCAAAAGGGCAAAGGACGACAATGCAAGGCAAGTCTAAAGGGCAAAGCAAGGCAAGGCAAGGCAAGGCAAAAGGGCAAAGCAAGGCAAGGCAAATGGGGAAAGCAAGGTAATGAAAGGCAAGGGAAAAGGGCAAAGCAGGGCAAGGCAAGGCAAAAGGCTAAAGAAAGGGAAGGCAAAGCAAATGGTTAAAGCAAGGCAAGGCAAGGCAAATGGGCAAAGCAAAGCAAGGTAAGGCAAGGTAAATGGGCAAAGCAAGGCAAGGCAAGGCAAAAGGGCAAAGCATGGTAAGGGAAGAGAAACGGGTAAAGAAAGGCAATACAAGGCAAAAGGGGAAAGAAAGGCAAGGTAATGCAAAAGAGCAAAGTAAGGCTAGGAAAGGCAAGGCAAAAGGGCAAAGCAAGGCATGGCAAGGCATAAAGGCAAACCAAGGCAAGGCAAGGGAAAAGGGCAAAGCTAAGCAAGGAAAGTCAAAAGGGAAAGCAAGACAAGGCAAGGCAAGGCAAAAGGGCAATGCAAGGCAAGGTAAGGCAAAAACGGAAAGCAAGGCAAGGTAAATGGCAAAGCAAGGCAAGGCAAAGCAAACGGGTAAAGCAAGGCAATGCAAGGCAAAAGGGCAAAGAAAGGCAAGGCAAGGAAAGGCAAAAGTGAAAAGCAAGGCAAGGCAAAAGTGCAAAGAAAGGCAAGGGAAGGCAAGGCAAAAGTGCAAACCAAGGCATGCAAAGGCAACACAAAAGAGGAAAGCAAGGCAAGGCAACGCAAAAGGGCAAAGCAAGGCAAGGCAAAAGGGCAAAGCAAGGAAAGGCAAAAGGGCAAAGGAAGACAATGCAAGGCAAGTCTACAGGGCAAAGCAAGGCAAGGGAAGGCAAAAGAGCAAAGCAAGGCAAGGCAAATGGGGAAAGCAAGGCAATGAAAGGCAAGGCAAAAGGGCAATGCAAGTCAAGGTAAGGCAAAAACGCAAAGCAAGGCAAGGCAAAATGGCAAAGCAAGGCAAGGCAAGGCAAACGGGTAAAGCAAGGCAATGCAAGGCAAAAGGGCAAAGAAAGGAAAGGCAAGGCAAGGCAAGACAAGGCCAAGTGAAAAAGCAAGGCAAGGCAAAAGACCAAAGCAAGGCAAGGCAAGGCAAGACAAAAAGGCAAAGCAAGGCAAGTCTACAGGGCAAAGCAAGGCAAGGCAAGGCAAGGCAAAAGGGCAAAGCAAGGCAAGGCAAATGGGGAAAGCAAGACAATGAAAAGCAAGGCAAAACGGCAATGCAAGGCAAGGTAAGGCAAAAACGCAAAGCAAGGCAAGGCAAAATGGCAAAGCAAGGCAAGGCAAAGCAAACGGGTAAAGCAAGGCAAGGCAAGGCAAAAGGGCAAAGCATGGCAAGGCAAGGAAAGGCAAAAGAGAAAAGAAGGGCAAGGCAAGGCAAGGCAAAACGGCAAAGTAAGGCAAGGCAAGGCAAAACGGCAAAGTAAGGCAAGGCAAGGCAAATGGCAAAGCAAGGCAATACAAAGCAAGGCAAAAGAGCAAAGCAAGTGAAGGCAAAGCAAACGGATAAAGCAAGGCAAGGCAAAAAGGCAAAGAAAGGCAAGGCAAGGAAAGGCAAAATGGAAAAGCATGGCAAAGCAAGGCAAAAGGGCAAAGTTAAGCAAGGCAAGTCAAAAGGGAAAGCAAGACAACGGAAGGCAAGGCAAAAAGGCAAAGAAAGGAAAGGCAAAAATGCAAAGCAAGGCAAGGCAAAAGGGCAAAGCAAGGCAAGGGAAGGCAAGGCAAAAGTGCAAACCAAGGCATGCAAAGGCAATACAAAAGAGCAAAGCAAAGGCAAGGCAACGCAAAAGGGCAAAGCAAGGCAAGGCAAAAGGGCAAGGCAAGGCAAGGCAAAGCAAAACGGCAAAGCAAGGCAAGGCAAGGCAAAAGGGTAAAGAAAGGGAAGGCAAAGCAAACGGGTAAAGCAAGGCAAGGCAAGGCAAAAAGGCAAAGAAAGGCAAAGAAAGGAAAGGCAAATGGGCAAAGCAAGGCAAGGCAAGTCAAGGAAAAACGGCAAAGAAAGGAAAAACAAGGAAGGGCAAAACGGAAAAGCAAGGAATGGTAAGGCAAGGTAAATGAGCAAAGCAAGGCAAGGCAAGGCAAAAGGGTAAAGCATGGTAAGGGAAGAGAAACGGGTAAAGAAAGGCAATGCAAGGCAAAAGGGCAAAGAAAGGCAAGGTAAGGCAAAAGAGCAAAGTAAGTCTAGGAAAGGCAAGTCAAAAGGGCAAAGCAAGGAAAGGCAAAAGGGCAAAGGAAAACAATGCAAGGCAAGTCTAAAGGGCAAAGCAAGGCAAGGCAAGGCAAAAGGGCAAAGCAAGGCAAGGCAAATGGGGAAAGCATGGTAATGAAAGGCAAGGGAAAAAGTCAAAGCAAGGCATGGCAATGCATAAAGGCAAACCAAGGCAAGAAAAAGCAAAAGGGCAATGCAAGGAAAGGTAAGGCAAAAACGCAAAGCAAGGCAAGGCAAAATGGCAAAGCAAGGCAAGGCAAAGCAAACGGGTAAAGCAAGGCAATGCAAGGCAAAAGGGCAAAGAAAGGCAAGGCAAGGAAAGGCAAAAAGGCAAAGCAAGGCAAGGCAAAAGGGCAAAGAAAGGAAAGGGAAGGCAAGGCAAAACGGCAAAGAAAGTAAAGGCAAGGAAAGGCAAAAGGGAGAAGTAAGGAAAGGTAAGGCAAGGTAGAAATGGCAAAGCAAAGCAAGGCAAGGCAAAAGGGCAAAGCATGGTAAGGGAAGAGAAACGGGTAAAGAAAGGCAATGCAAGGCAAAAGGGCAAAGCAAGGAAAGGCAAAAGGGCAAAGGACGACAATGCAAGGCAAGTCTAAAGGGCAAAGCAAGGCAAGGCAAGGCAAAAGGGCAAAGCAAGGCAAGGGAAATGGGGAAAGCAAGGTAATGAAAGGCAAGGGAAAAGGGCAAAGCAGGGCAAGGCAAGGCAAAAGGCTAAAGAAAGGGAAGGCAAAGCAAATGGTTAAAGCAAGGCAAGGCAAGGCAAATGTGGAAAGCAAGGTAATGAAAGTCAAGGGAAAAGGGCAAAGCAGGGCAAGGCAAGGCAAAAGGCTAAAGAAAGGGAAGGCAAAGCAAATGGTTAAAGCAAGGCAAGGCAAGGCAAATGGGCAAAGCAAAGCAAGGTAAGGCAAGGTAAATGGGCAAAGCAAGGCAAGGCAAGGCAAAAGGGCAAAGCATGTCAAGGGAAGAGAAACGGGTAAAGAAGGGCAATGCAAGGCAAAAGGGCAAAGAAAGGCAAGGCAAGGAAAGGCAAGGCAAAATGAAAAAGAAAGGCAAGGCAAAAGGCCAAAGCAAGGCAAGGCAAGGCAAAAGAGCAAAGCAAGGCGAGTCAAGGCAAGGCAAAAGGGCAAAGCAAGGAAAGGCAAGGAAAGGCAAAACGGAGAAGTAAGGAAAGGTAAGGCAAGGTAAAAATGGCAAAGCAAGGCAAGGCAAGGCAAAAGGGCAAAGCATGGTAAGGGAAGAGAAACGGGTAAAGAAAGGCAATACAAGGCAAAAGGGGAAAGAAAGGCAAGGTAATGCAAAAGAGCAAAGTAAGGCTAGGAAAGGCAAGGCAAAAGGGCAAAGCAAGGCATGGCAAGGCATAAAGGCAAACCAAGGCAAGGCAAGGGAAAAGGGCAAAGCTAAGCAAGGAAAGTCAAAAGGGAAAGCAAGACAAGGCAAGGCAAGGCAAAAGGGCAATGCAAGGCAAGGTAAGGCAAAAACGGAAAGCAAGGTAAGGTAAATGGCAAAGCAAGGCAAGGCAAAGCAAACGGGTAAAGCAAGGCAATGCAAGGCAAAAGGGCAAAGAAAGGCAAGGCAAGGAAAGGCAAAAGTGAAAAGCAAGGCAAGGCAAAAGTGCAAAGAAAGGCAAGGGAAGGCAAGGCAAAAGTGCAAACCAAGGCATGCAAAGGCAACACAAAAGAGGAAAGCAAGGCAAGGCAACGCAAAAGGGCAAAGCAAGGCAAGGCAAAGGGGCAAAGCAAGGAAAGGCAAAAGGGCAAAGGAAGACAATGCAAGGCAAGTCTACAGGGCAAAGCAAGGCAAGGGAAGGCAAAAGAGCAAAGCAATGCAAGGCAAATGGGGAAAGCAAGGCAATGAAAGGCAAGGCAAAAGGGCAATGGAAGGCAAGGTAAGGCAAAAACGCAAAGCAAGGCAAGGCAAAATGGCAAAGCAAGGCAAGGCAAAGCAAACGGGTAAAGCAAGGCAATGCAAGGCAAAAGGGCAAAGAAAGGAAAGGCAAGGCAAGGCAAGACAAGGCCAAGTGAAAAAGCAAGGCAAGGCAAAAGACCAAAGCAAGGCAAGGCAAGGCAAGACAAAAAGGCAAAGCAAGGCAAGTCTACAGGGCAAAGCAAGGCAAGGCAAGGCAAGGCAAAAGGGCAAAGCAAGGCAAGGCAAATGGGGAAAGCAAGACAATGAAAAGCAAGGCAAAACGGCAATGCAAGGCAAGGTAAGGCAAAAACGCAAAGCAAGGCATGGCAAAATGGCAAAGCAAGGCAAGGCAAAGCAAACGGGTAAAGCAAGGCAATGCAAGGCAAAAGGGCAAAGAAAGGTAAGGCAAAGCAAAAGAGCAAAGCAAGGCAAGGCAAGGCAAAAGGGCAAAGCATGGCAAGGCAAGGAAAGGCAAAAGAGAAAAGAAGGGCAAGGCAAGGCAAGGCAAAAGGGCAAAGCATGGTAAGGGAAGAGAAACGGGTAAAGAAAGGCAATGCAAGGCAAAAGGGCAAAGCATGCATGGTAAGGGAAGAGAAACGGGTAAAGAAAGGCAATGCAAGGCAAAAGGGCAAAGCAAGGAAAGGCAAAAGGGCAAAGGACGACAATGCAAGGCAAGTCTAAAGGGCAAAGCAAGGCAAGGCAAGGCAAGGCAAAAGGCAAAGCAAGGCAAGGCAAATGGGGAAAGCAAGGTAATGAAAGGCAAGGCAAAAGGGCAAAGCATGGTAAGGGAAGAGAAACGGGTAAAGAAAGGCAATGCAAGGCAAAAGGGCAAAGCATGCATGGTAAGGGAAGAGAAACGGGTAAAGAAAGGCAATGCAAGGCAAAAGGGCAAAGCAAGGAAAGGCAAAAGGGCAAAGGACGACAATGCAAGGCAAGTCTAAAGGGCAAAGCAATGCAAGGCAAGGCAAGGCAAAAGGGCAAAGCAAGGCAAGGCAAATGGGGAAAGCAAGGTAATGAAAGGCAAGGGAAAAGGGCAAAGCAGGGCAAGGCAAGGCAAAAGGCTAAAGAAAGGGAAGGCAAAGCAAATGGTTAAAGCAAGGCAAGGCAAGGCAAATGTGGAAAGCAAGGTAATGAAAGTCAAGGGAAAAGGGCAAAGCAGGGCAAGGCAAGGCAAAAGGCTAAAGAAAGGGAAGGCAAAGCAAATGGTTAAAGCAAGGCAAGGCAAGGCAAATGGGCAAAGCAAAGCAAGGTAAGGCAAGGTAAATGGGCAAAGCAAGGCAAGGCAAGGCAAAAGGGCAAAGCATGTCAAGGGAAGAGAAACGGGTAAAGAAGGGCAATGCAAGGCAAAAGGGCAAAGAAAGGCAAGGCAAGGAAAGGCAAGGCAAAATGAAAAAGAAAGGCAAGGCAAAAGGCCAAAGCAAGGCAAGGCAAGGCAAAAGAGCAAAGCAAGGCGAGGCAAGGCAAGGCAAAAGGGCAAAGCAAGGAAAGGCAAGGAAAGGCAAAACGGAGAAGTAAGGAAAGGTAAGGCAAGGTAAAAATGGCAAAGCAAGGCAAGGCAAGGCAAAAGGGCAAAGCATGGTAAGGGAAGAGAAACGGGTAAAGAAAGGCAATACAAGGCAAAAGGGGAAAGAAAGGCAAGGTAATGCAAAAGAGCAAAGTAAGGCTAGGAAAGGCAAGGCAAAAGGGCAAAGCAAGGCATGGCAAGGCATAAAGGCAAACCAAGGCAAGGCAAGGGAAAAGGGCAAAGCTAAGCAAGGAAAGTCAAAAGGGAAAGCAAGACAAGGCAAGGCAAGGCAAAAGGGCAATGCAAGGCAAGGTAAGGCAAAAACGGAAAGCAAGGCAAGGTAAATGGCAAAGCAAGGCAAGGCAAAGCAAACGGGTAAAGCAAGGCAATGCAAGGCAAAAGGGCAAAGAAAGGCAAGGCAAGGAAAGGCAAAAGTGAAAAGCAAGGCAAGGCAAAAGTGCAAACCAAGGCATGCAAAGGCAACACAAAAGAGGAAAGCAAGGCAAGGCAACGCAAAAGGGCAAAGCAAGGCAAGGCAAAAGGGCAAAGCAAGGAAAGGCAAAAGGGCAAAGGAAGACAATGCAAGGCAAGTCTACAGGGCAAAGCAAGGCAAGGCAAGGCAAAAGAGCAAAGCAAGGCAAGGCAAATGGGGAAAGCAAGGCAATGAAAGGCAAGGCAAAAGGGCAATGCAAGTCAAGGTAAGGCAAAAGCGCAAAGCAAGGCAAGGCAAAATGGCAAAGCAAGGCAAGGCAAAGCAAACGGGTAAAGCAAGGCAATGCAAGGCAAAAGGGCAAAGAAAGGAAAGGCAAGGCAAGGCAAGACAAGGCCAAGTGAAAAAGCAAGGCAAGGCAAAAGACCAAAGCAAGGCAAGGCAAGGCAAGACAAAAAGGCAAAGCAAGGCAAGTCTACAGGGCAAAGCAAGGCAAGGCAAGGTAAGGCAAAAGGGCAAAGCAAGGCAAGGCAAATGGGGAAAGCAAGACAATGAAAAGCAAGGCAAAACGGCAATGCAAGGCAAGGTAAGGCAAAAACGCAAAGCAAGGCAAGGCAAAATGGCAAAGCAAGGCAAGGCAAAGCAAACGGGTAAAGCAAGGCAATGCAAGGCAAAAGGGCAAAGAAAGGTAAGGCAAAGCAAAAGAGCAAAGCAAGGCAAGGCAAGGCAAAAGGGCAAAGCATGGCAAGGCAAGGAAAGGCAAAAGAGAAAAGAAGGGCAAGGCAAGGCAAGGCAAAAGGGCAAAGCATGGTAAGGGAAGAGAAACGGGTAAAGAAAGGCAATGCAAGGCAAAAGGGCAAAGCATGCATGGTAAGGGAAGAGAAACGGGTAAAGAAAGGCAATGCAAGCCAAAAGGGCAAAGCAAGGAAAGGCAAAAGGGCAAAGGACGACAATGCAAGGCAAGTCTAAAGGGCAAAGCAAGGCAAGGCAAGGCAAGGCAAAAGGGCAAAGCAAGGCAAGGCAAATGGGGAAAGCAAGGTAATGAAAGGCAAGGGAAAAGGGCAAAGCAGGGCAAGGCAAGGCAAAAGGCTAAAGAAAGGGAAGGCAAAGCAAATGGTTAAAGCAAGGCAAGGCAAGGCAAATGGGCAAAGCAAAGCAAGGTAAGGCAAGGTAAATGGGCAAAGCAAGGCAAGGCAAGGCAAAAGGGCAAAGCATGGTAAGGGAAGAGAAACGGGTAAAGAAAGGCAATACAAGGCAAAAGGGGAAAGAAAGGCAAGGTAATGCAAAAGAGCAAAGTAAGGCTAGGAAAGGCAAGGCAAAAGGGCAAAGCAAGGCATGGCAAGGCATAAAGGCAAACCAAGGCAAGGCAAGGGAAAAGGGCAAAGCTAAGCAAGGAAAGTCAAAAGGGAAAGCAAGACAAGGCAAGGCAAGGCAAAAGGGCAATGCAAGGCAAGGTAAGGCAAAAACGGAAAGCAAGGCAAGGTAAATGGCAAAGCAAGGCAAGGCAAAGCAAACGGGTAAAGCAAGGCAATGCAAGGCAAAAGGGCAAAGAAAGGCAAGGCAAGGAAAGGCAAAAGTGAAAAGCAAGGCAAGGCAAAAGTGCAAACCAAGGCATGCAAAGGCAACACAAAAGAGGAAAGCAAGGCAAGGCAACGCAAAAGGGCAAAGCAAGGCAAGGCAAAAGGGCAAAGCAAGGAAAGGCAAAAGGGCAAAGGAAGACAATGCAAGGCAAGTCTACAGGGCAAAGCAAGGCAAGGCAAGGCAAAAGAGCAAAGCAAGGCAAGGCAAATGGGGAAAGCAAGGCAATGAAAGGCAAGGGAAAAGGGCAATGCAAGTCAAGGTAAGGCAAAAGCGCAAAGCAAGGCAAGGCAAAATGGCAAAGCAAGGCAAGGCAAAGCAAACGGGTAAAGCAAGGCAATGCAAGGCAAAAGGGCAAAGAAAGGAAAGGCAAGGCAAGGCAAGACAAGGCCAAGTGAAAAAGCAAGGCAAGGCAAAAGACCAAAGCAAGGCAAGGCAAGGCAAGACAAAAAGGCAAAGCAAGGCAAGTCTACAGGGCAAAGCAAGGCAAGGCAAGGTAAGGCAAAAGGGCAAAGCAAGGCAAGGCAAATGGGGAAAGCAAGACAATGAAAAGCAAGGCAAAACGGCAATGCAAGGCAAGGTAAGGCAAAAACGCAAAGCAAGGCAAGGCAAAATGGCAAAGCAAGGCAAGGCAAAGCAAACGGGTAAAGCAAGGCAATGCAAGGCAAAAGGGCAAAGAAAGGTAAGGCAAAGCAAAAGAGCAAAGCAAGGCAAGGCAAGGCAAAAGGGCAAAGCATGGCAAGGCAAGGAAAGGCAAAAGAGAAAAGAAGGGCAAGGCAAGGCAAGGCAAAAGGGCAAAGCATGGTAAGGGAAGAGAAACGGGTAAAGAAAGGCAATGCAAGGCAAAAGGGCAAAGCATGCATGGTAAGGGAAGAGAAACGGGTAAAGAAAGGCAATGCAAGCCAAAAGGGCAAAGCAAGGAAAGGCAAAAGGGCAAAGGACGACAATGCAAGGCAAGTCTAAAGGGCAAAGCAAGGCAAGGCAAGGCAAGGCAAAAGGGCAAAGCAAGGCAAGGCAAATGGGGAAAGCAAGGTAATGAAAGGCAAGGGAAAAGGGCAAAGCAGGGCAAGGCAAGGCAAAAGGCTAAAGAAAGGGAAGGCAAAGCAAATGGTTAAAGCAAGGCAAGGCAAGGCAAATGGGCAAAGCAAAGCAAGGTAAGGCAAGGTAAATGGGCAAAGCAAGGCAAGGCAAGGCAAAAGGGCAAAGCATGGTAAGGGAAGAGAAACGGGTAAAGAAAGGCAATACAAGGCAAAAGGGGAAAGAAAGGCAAGGTAATGCAAAAGAGCAAAGTAAGGCTAGGAAAGGCAAGGCAAAAGGGCAAAGCAAGGCATGGCAAGGCATAAAGGCAAACCAAGGCAAGGCAAGGGAAAAGGGCAAAGCTAAGCAAGGAAAGTCAAAAGGGAAAGCAAGACAAGGCAAGGCAAGGCAAAAGGGCAATGCAAGGCAAGGTAAGGCAAAAACGGAAAGCAAGGTAAGGTAAATGGCAAAGCAAGGCAAGGCAAAGCAAACGGGTAAAGCAAGGCAATGCAAGGCAAAAGGGCAAAGAAAGGCAAGGCAAGGAAAGGCAAAAGTGAAAAGCAAGGCAAGGCAAAAGTGCAAAGAAAGGCAAGGGAAGGCAAGGCAAAAGTGCAAACCAAGGCATGCAAAGGCAACACAAAAGAGGAAAGCAAGGCAAGGCAACGCAAAAGGGCAAAGCAAGGCAAGGCAAAGGGGCAAAGCAAGGAAAGGCAAAAGGGCAAAGGAAGACAATGCAAGGCAAGTCTACAGGGCAAAGCAAGGCAAGGGAAGGCAAAAGAGCAAAGCAATGCAAGGCAAATGGGGAAAGCAAGGCAATGAAAGGCAAGGCAAAAGGGCAATGGAAGGCAAGGTAAGGCAAAAACGCAAAGCAAGGCAAGGCAAAATGGCAAAGCAAGGCAAGGCAAAGCAAACGGGTAAAGCAAGGCAATGCAAGGCAAAAGGGCAAAGAAAGGAAAGGCAAGGCAAGGCAAGACAAGGCCAAGTGAAAAAGCAAGGCAAGGCAAAAGACCAAAGCAAGGCAAGGCAAGGCAAGACAAAAAGGCAAAGCAAGGCAAGGCAAATGGGGAAAGCAAGACAATGAAAAGCAAGGCAAAACGGCAATGCAAGGCAAGGTAAGGCAAAAACGCAAAGCAAGGCAAGGCAAAATGGCAAAGCAAGGCAAGGCAAAGCAAACGGGTAAAGCAAGGCAATGCAAGGCAAAAGGGCAAAGAAAGGTAAGGCAAAGCAAAAGAGCAAAGCAAGGCAAGGCAAGGCAAAAGGGCAAAGCATGGCAAGGCAAGGAAAGGCAAAAGAGAAAAGAAGGGCAAGGCAAGGCAAGGCAAAAGGGCAAAGCATGGTAAGGGAAGAGAAACGGGTAAAGAAAGGCAATGCAAGGCAAAAGGGCAAAGCATGCATGGTAAGGGAAGAGAAACGGGTAAAGAAAGGCAATGCAAGGCAAAAGGGCAAAGCAAGGAAAGGCAAAAGGGCAAAGGACGACAATGCAAGGCAAGTCTAAAGGGCAAAGCAAGGCAAGGCAAGGCAAGGCAAAAGGCAAAGCAAGGCAAGGCAAATGGGGAAAGCAAGGTAATGAAAGGCAAGGCAAAAGAGCAAAGCATGGTAAGGGAAGAGAAACGGGTAAAGAA
This sequence comes from Columba guinea, assembly GCA_032206185.1. Taxonomy (NCBI): domain Eukaryota; kingdom Metazoa; phylum Chordata; class Aves; order Columbiformes; family Columbidae; genus Columba; species Columba guinea. Next base: position 335,021 of record JAVLUU010000375.1, read on the forward strand.
AGGCAATGCAAGGCAAAAGGGCAAAGCATGCATGGTAAGGGAAGAGAAACGGGTAAAGAAAGGCAATGCAAGGCAAAAGGGCAAAGCAAGGAAAGGCAAAAGGGCAAAGGACGACAATGCAAGGCAAGTCTAAAGGGCAAAGCAATGCAAGGCAAGGCAAGGCAAAAGGGCAAAGCAAGGCAAGGCAAATGGGGAAAGCAAGGTAATGAAAGGCAAGGGAAAAGGGCAAAGCAGGGCAAGGCAAGGCAAAAGGCTAAAGAAAGGGAAGGCAAAGCAAATGGTTAAAGCAAGGCAAGGCAAGGCAAATGTGGAAAGCAAGGTAATGAAAGTCAAGGGAAAAGGGCAAAGCAGGGCAAGGCAAGGCAAAAGGCTAAAGAAAGGGAAGGCAAAGCAAATGGTTAAAGCAAGGCAAGGCAAGGCAAATGGGCAAAGCAAAGCAAGGTAAGGCAAGGTAAATGGGCAAAGCAAGGCAAGGCAAGGCAAAAGGGCAAAGCATGTCAAGGGAAGAGAAACGGGTAAAGAAGGGCAATGCAAGGCAAAAGGGCAAAGAAAGGCAAGGCAAGGAAAGGCAAGGCAAAATGAAAAAGAAAGGCAAGGCAAAAGGCCAAAGCAAGGCAAGGCAAGGCAAAAGAGCAAAGCAAGGCGAGGCAAGGCAAGGCAAAAGGGCAAAGCAAGGAAAGGCAAGGAAAGGCTAAACGGAGAAGTAAGGAAAGGTAAGGCAAGGTAAAAATGGCAAAGCAAGGCAAGGCAAGGCAAAAGGGCAAAGCATGGTAAGGGAAGAGAAACGGGTAAAGAAAGGCAATACAAGGCAAAAGGGGAAAGAAAGGCAAGGTAATGCAAAAGAGCAAAGTAAGGCTAGGAAAGGCAAGGCAAAAGGGCAAAGCAAGGCATGGCAAGGCATAAAGGCAAACCAAGGCAAGGCAAGGGAAAAGGGCAAAGCTAAGCAAGGAAAGTCAAAAGGGAAAGCAAGACAAGGCAAGGCAAGGCAAAAGGGCAATGCAAGGCAAGGTAAGGCAAAAACGGAAAGCAAGGCAAGGTAAATGGCAAAGCAAGGCAAGGCAAAGCAAACGGGTAAAGCAAGGCAATGCAAGGCAAAAGGGCAAAGAAAGGCAAGGCAAGGAAAGGCAAAAGTGAAAAGCAAGGCAAGGCAAAAGTGCAAACCAAGGCATGCAAAGGCAACACAAAAGAGGAAAGCAAGGCAAGGCAACGCAAAAGGGCAAAGCAAGGCAAGGCAAAAGGGCAAAGCAAGGAAAGGCAAAAGGGCAAAGGAAGACAATGCAAGGCAAGTCTACAGGGCAAAGCAAGGCAAGGCAAGGCAAAAGAGCAAAGCAAGGCAAGGCAAATGGGGAAAGCAAGGCAATGAAAGGCAAGGCAAAAGGGCAATGCAAGTCAAGGTAAGGCAAAAGCGCAAAGCAAGGCAAGGCAAAATGGCAAAGCAAGGCAAGGCAAAGCAAACGGGTAAAGCAAGGCAATGCAAGGCAAAAGGGCAAAGAAAGGAAAGGCAAGGCAAGGCAAGACAAGGCCAAGTGAAAAAGCAAGGCAAGGCAAAAGACCAAAGCAAGGCAAGGCAAGGCAAGACAAAAAGGCAAAGCAAGGCAAGTCTACAGGGCAAAGCAAGGCAAGGCAAGGTAAGGCAAAAGGGCAAAGCAAGGCAAGGCAAATGGGGAAAGCAAGACAATGAAAAGCAAGGCAAAACGGCAATGCAAGGCAAGGTAAGGCAAAAACGCAAAGCAAGGCAAGGCAAAATGGCAAAGCAAGGCAAGGCAAAGCAAACGGGTAAAGCAAGGCAATGCAAGGCAAAAGGGCAAAGAAAGGTAAGGCAAAGCAAAAGAGCAAAGCAAGGCAAGGCAAGGCAAAAGGGCAAAGCATGGCAAGGCAAGGAAAGGCAAAAGAGAAAAGAAGGGCAAGGCAAGGCAAGGCAAAAGGGCAAAGCATGGTAAGGGAAGAGAAACGGGTAAAGAAAGGCAATGCAAGGCAAAAGGGCAAAGCATGCATGGTAAGGGAAGAGAAACGGGTAAAGAAAGGCAATGCAAGGCAAAAGGGCAAAGCAAGGAAAGGCAAAAGGGCAAAGGACGACAATGCAAGGCAAGTCTAAAGGGCAAAGCAAGGCAAGGCAAGGCAAGGCAAAAGGCAAAGCAAGGCAAGGCAAATGGGGAAAGCAAGGTAATGAAAGGCAAGGGAAAAGGGCAAAGCAGGGCAAGGCAAGGCAAAAGGCTAAAGAAAGGGAAGGCAAAGCAAATGGTTAAAGCAAGGCAAGGCAAGGCAAATGGGCAAAGCAAAGCAAGGTAAGGCAAGGTAAATGGGCAAAGCAAGGCAAGGCAAGGCAAAAGGGCAAAGCATGGTAAGGGAAGAGAAACGGGTAAAGAAAGGCAATACAAGGCAAAAGGGGAAAGAAAGGCAAGGTAATGCAAAAGAGCAAAGTAAGGCTAGGAAAGGCAAGGCAAAAGGGCAAAGCAAGGCATGGCAAGGCATAAAGGCAAACCAAGGCAAGGCAAGGGAAAAGGGCAAAGCTAAGCAAGGAAAGTCAAAAGGGAAAGCAAGACAAGGCAAGGCAAGGCAAAAGGGCAATGCAAGGCAAGGTAAGGCAAAAACGGAAAGCAAGGCAAGGTAAATGGCAAAGCAAGGCAAGGCAAAGCAAACGGGTAAAGCAAGGCAATGCAAGGCAAAAGGGCAAAGAAAGGCAAGGCAAGGAAAGGCAAAAGTGAAAAGCAAGGCAAGGCAAAAGTGCAAAGAAAGGCAAGGGAAGGCAAGGCAAAAGTGCAAACCAAGGCATGCAAAGGCAACACAAAAGAGGAAAGCAAGGCAAGGCAACGCAAAAGGGCAAAGCAAGGCAAGGCAAAAGGGCAAAGCAAGGAAAGGCAAAAGGGCAAAGGAAGACAATGCAAGGCAAGTCTACAGGGCAAAGCAAGGCAAGGCAAGGCAAAAGAGCAAAGCAAGGCAAGGCAAATGGGGAAAGCAAGGCAATGAAAGGCAAGGCAAAAGGGCAATGCAAGTCAAGGTAAGGCAAAAACGCAAAGCAAGGCAAGGCAAAATGGCAAAGCAAGGCAAGGCAAGGCAAACGGGTAAAGCAAGGCAATGCAAGGCAAAAGGGCAAAGAAAGGAAAGGCAAGGCAAGGCAAGACAAGGCCAAGTGAAAAAGCAAGGCAAGGCAAAAGACCAAAGCAAGGCAAGGCAAGGCAAGACAAAAAGGCAAAGCAAGGCAAGTCTACAGGGCAAAGCAAGGCAAGGCAAGGCAAGGCAAAACGGCAATGCAAGGCAAGGTAAGGCAAAAACGCAAAGCAAGGCAAGGCAAAATGGCAAAGCAAGGCAAGGCAAAGCAAACGGGTAAAAGCAAGGCAAGGCAAGGCAAAAGGGCAAAGCATGGCAAGGCAAGGAAAGGCAAAAGAGAAAAGAAGGGCAAGGCAAGGCAAGGCAAAACGGCAAAGTAAGGCAAGGCAAGGCAAAACGGCAAAGTAAGGCAAGGCAAGGCAAATGGCAAAGCAAGGCAATACAAAGCAAGGCAAAAGAGCAAAGCAAGTGAAGGCAAAGCAAACGGATAAAGCAAGGCAAGGCAAAAAGGCAAAGAAAGGCAAGGCAAGGAAAGGCAAAATGGAAAAGCATGGCAAAGCAAGGCAAAAGGGCAAAGTTAAGCAAGGCAAGTCAAAAGGGAAAGCAAGACAACGGAAGGCAAGGCAAAAAGGCAAAGAAAGGAAAGGCAAAAATGCAAAGCAAGGCAAGGCAAAAGGGCAAAGCAAGGCAAGGGAAGGCAAGGCAAAAGTGCAAACCAAGGCATGCAAAGGCAATACAAAAGAGCAAAGCAAAGGCAAGGCAACGCAAAAGGGCAAAGCAAGGCAAGGCAAAAGGGCAAGGCAAGGCAAGGCAAAGCAAAACGGCAAAGCAAGGCAAGGCAAGGCAAAAGGGTAAAGAAAGGGAAGGCAAAGCAAACGGGTAAAGCAAGGCAAGGCAAGGCAAAAAGGCAAAGAAAGGCAAAGAAAGGAAAGGCAAATGGGCAAAGCAAGGCAAGGCAAGTCAAGGAAAAACGGCAAAGAAAGGAAAAACAAGGAAGGGCAAAACGGAAAAGCAAGGAATGGTAAGGCAAGGTAAATGAGCAAAGCAAGGCAAGGCAAGGCAAAAGGGTAAAGCATGGTAAGGGAAGAGAAACGGGTAAAGAAAGGCAATGCAAGGCAAAAGGGCAAAGAAAGGCAAGGTAAGGCAAAAGAGCAAAGTAAGTCTAGGAAAGGCAAGTCAAAAGGGCAAAGCAAGGAAAGGCAAAAGGGCAAAGGAAAACAATGCAAGGCAAGTCTAAAGGGCAAAGCAAGGCAAGGCAAGGCAAAAGGGCAAAGCAAGGCAAGGCAAATGGGGAAAGCATGGTAATGAAAGGCAAGGGAAAAAGTCAAAGCAAGGCATGGCAATGCATAAAGGCAAACCAAGGCAAGAAAAAGCAAAAGGGCAATGCAAGGAAAGGTAAGGCAAAAACGCAAAGCAAGGCAAGGCAAAATGGCAAAGCAAGGCAAGGCAAAGCAAACGGGTAAAGCAAGGCAATGCAAGGCAAAAGGGCAAAGAAAGGCAAGGCAAGGAAAGGCAAAAAGGCAAAGCAAGGCAAGGCAAAAGGGCAAAGAAAGGAAAGGGAAGGCAAGGCAAAACGGCAAAGAAAGTAAAGGCAAGGAAAGGCAAAAGGGAGAAGTAAGGAAAGGTAAGGCAAGGTAGAAATGGCAAAGCAAAGCAAGGCAAGGCAAAAGGGCAAAGCATGGTAAGGGAAGAGAAACGGGTAAAGAAAGGCAATGCAAGGCAAAAGGGCAAAGCAAGGAAAGGCAAAAGGGCAAAGGACGACAATGCAAGGCAAGTCTAAAGGGCAAAGCAAGGCAAGGCAAGGCAAAAGGGCAAAGCAAGGCAAGGGAAATGGGGAAAGCAAGGTAATGAAAGGCAAGGGAAAAGGGCAAAGCAGGGCAAGGCAAGGCAAAAGGCTAAAGAAAGGGAAGGCAAAGCAAATGGTTAAAGCAAGGCAAGGCAAGGCAAATGTGGAAAGCAAGGTAATGAAAGTCAAGGGAAAAGGGCAAAGCAGGGCAAGGCAAGGCAAAAGGCTAAAGAAAGGGAAGGCAAAGCAAATGGTTAAAGCAAGGCAAGGCAAGGCAAATGGGCAAAGCAAAGCAAGGTAAGGCAAGGTAAATGGGCAAAGCAAGGCAAGGCAAGGCAAAAGGGCAAAGCATGTCAAGGGAAGAGAAACGGGTAAAGAAGGGCAATGCAAGGCAAAAGGGCAAAGAAAGGCAAGGCAAGGAAAGGCAAGGCAAAATGAAAAAGAAAGGCAAGGCAAAAGGCCAAAGCAAGGCAAGGCAAGGCAAAAGAGCAAAGCAAGGCGAGTCAAGGCAAGGCAAAAGGGCAAAGCAAGGAAAGGCAAGGAAAGGCAAAACGGAGAAGTAAGGAAAGGTAAGGCAAGGTAAAAATGGCAAAGCAAGGCAAGGCAAGGCAAAAGGGCAAAGCATGGTAAGGGAAGAGAAACGGGTAAAGAAAGGCAATACAAGGCAAAAGGGGAAAGAAAGGCAAGGTAATGCAAAAGAGCAAAGTAAGGCTAGGAAAGGCAAGGCAAAAGGGCAAAGCAAGGCATGGCAAGGCATAAAGGCAAACCAAGGCAAGGCAAGGGAAAAGGGCAAAGCTAAGCAAGGAAAGTCAAAAGGGAAAGCAAGACAAGGCAAGGCAAGGCAAAAGGGCAATGCAAGGCAAGGTAAGGCAAAAACGGAAAGCAAGGTAAGGTAAATGGCAAAGCAAGGCAAGGCAAAGCAAACGGGTAAAGCAAGGCAATGCAAGGCAAAAGGGCAAAGAAAGGCAAGGCAAGGAAAGGCAAAAGTGAAAAGCAAGGCAAGGCAAAAGTGCAAAGAAAGGCAAGGGAAGGCAAGGCAAAAGTGCAAACCAAGGCATGCAAAGGCAACACAAAAGAGGAAAGCAAGGCAAGGCAACGCAAAAGGGCAAAGCAAGGCAAGGCAAAGGGGCAAAGCAAGGAAAGGCAAAAGGGCAAAGGAAGACAATGCAAGGCAAGTCTACAGGGCAAAGCAAGGCAAGGGAAGGCAAAAGAGCAAAGCAATGCAAGGCAAATGGGGAAAGCAAGGCAATGAAAGGCAAGGCAAAAGGGCAATGGAAGGCAAGGTAAGGCAAAAACGCAAAGCAAGGCAAGGCAAAATGGCAAAGCAAGGCAAGGCAAAGCAAACGGGTAAAGCAAGGCAATGCAAGGCAAAAGGGCAAAGAAAGGAAAGGCAAGGCAAGGCAAGACAAGGCCAAGTGAAAAAGCAAGGCAAGGCAAAAGACCAAAGCAAGGCAAGGCAAGGCAAGACAAAAAGGCAAAGCAAGGCAAGTCTACAGGGCAAAGCAAGGCAAGGCAAGGCAAGGCAAAACGGCAAAGCAAGGCAAGGCAAATGGGGAAAGCAAGACAATGAAAAGCAAGGCAAAACGGCAATGCAAGGCAAGGTAAGGCAAAAACGCAAAGCAAGGCATGGCAAAATGGCAAAGCAAGGCAAGGCAAAGCAAACGGGTAAAGCAAGGCAATGCAAGGCAAAAGGGCAAAGAAAGGTAAGGCAAAGCAAAAGAGCAAAGCAAGGCAAGGCAAGGCAAAAGGGCAAAGCATGGCAAGGCAAGGAAAGGCAAAAGAGAAAAGAAGGGCAAGGCAAGGCAAGGCAAAAGGGCAAAGCATGGTAAGGGAAGAGAAACGGGTAAAGAAAGGCAATGCAAGGCAAAAGGGCAAAGCATGCATGGTAAGGGAAGAGAAACGGGTAAAGAAAGGCAATGCAAGGCAAAAGGGCAAAGCAAGGAAAGGCAAAAGGGCAAAGGACGACAATGCAAGGCAAGTCTAAAGGGCAAAGCAAGGCAAGGCAAGGCAAGGCAAAAGGCAAAGCAAGGCAAGGCAAATGGGGAAAGCAAGGTAATGAAAGGCAAGGCAAAAGGGCAAAGCATGGTAAGGGAAGAGAAACGGGTAAAGAAAGGCAATGCAAGGCAAAAGGGCAAAGCATGCATGGTAAGGGAAGAGAAACGGGTAAAGAAAGGCAATGCAAGGCAAAAGGGCAAAGCAAGGAAAGGCAAAAGGGCAAAGGACGACAATGCAAGGCAAGTCTAAAGGGCAAAGCAATGCAAGGCAAGGCAAGGCAAAAGGGCAAAGCAAGGCAAGGCAAATGGGGAAAGCAAGGTAATGAAAGGCAAGGGAAAAGGGCAAAGCAGGGCAAGGCAAGGCAAAAGGCTAAAGAAAGGGAAGGCAAAGCAAATGGTTAAAGCAAGGCAAGGCAAGGCAAATGTGGAAAGCAAGGTAATGAAAGTCAAGGGAAAAGGGCAAAGCAGGGCAAGGCAAGGCAAAAGGCTAAAGAAAGGGAAGGCAAAGCAAATGGTTAAAGCAAGGCAAGGCAAGGCAAATGGGCAAAGCAAAGCAAGGTAAGGCAAGGTAAATGGGCAAAGCAAGGCAAGGCAAGGCAAAAGGGCAAAGCATGTCAAGGGAAGAGAAACGGGTAAAGAAGGGCAATGCAAGGCAAAAGGGCAAAGAAAGGCAAGGCAAGGAAAGGCAAGGCAAAATGAAAAAGAAAGGCAAGGCAAAAGGCCAAAGCAAGGCAAGGCAAGGCAAAAGAGCAAAGCAAGGCGAGGCAAGGCAAGGCAAAAGGGCAAAGCAAGGAAAGGCAAGGAAAGGCAAAACGGAGAAGTAAGGAAAGGTAAGGCAAGGTAAAAATGGCAAAGCAAGGCAAGGCAAGGCAAAAGGGCAAAGCATGGTAAGGGAAGAGAAACGGGTAAAGAAAGGCAATACAAGGCAAAAGGGGAAAGAAAGGCAAGGTAATGCAAAAGAGCAAAGTAAGGCTAGGAAAGGCAAGGCAAAAGGGCAAAGCAAGGCATGGCAAGGCATAAAGGCAAACCAAGGCAAGGCAAGGGAAAAGGGCAAAGCTAAGCAAGGAAAGTCAAAAGGGAAAGCAAGACAAGGCAAGGCAAGGCAAAAGGGCAATGCAAGGCAAGGTAAGGCAAAAACGGAAAGCAAGGCAAGGTAAATGGCAAAGCAAGGCAAGGCAAAGCAAACGGGTAAAGCAAGGCAATGCAAGGCAAAAGGGCAAAGAAAGGCAAGGCAAGGAAAGGCAAAAGTGAAAAGCAAGGCAAGGCAAAAGTGCAAACCAAGGCATGCAAAGGCAACACAAAAGAGGAAAGCAAGGCAAGGCAACGCAAAAGGGCAAAGCAAGGCAAGGCAAAAGGGCAAAGCAAGGAAAGGCAAAAGGGCAAAGGAAGACAATGCAAGGCAAGTCTACAGGGCAAAGCAAGGCAAGGCAAGGCAAAAGAGCAAAGCAAGGCAAGGCAAATGGGGAAAGCAAGGCAATGAAAGGCAAGGCAAAAGGGCAATGCAAGTCAAGGTAAGGCAAAAGCGCAAAGCAAGGCAAGGCAAAATGGCAAAGCAAGGCAAGGCAAAGCAAACGGGTAAAGCAAGGCAATGCAAGGCAAAAGGGCAAAGAAAGGAAAGGCAAGGCAAGGCAAGACAAGGCCAAGTGAAAAAGCAAGGCAAGGCAAAAGACCAAAGCAAGGCAAGGCAAGGCAAGACAAAAAGGCAAAGCAAGGCAAGTCTACAGGGCAAAGCAAGGCAAGGCAAGGTAAGGCAAAAGGGCAAAGCAAGGCAAGGCAAATGGGGAAAGCAAGACAATGAAAAGCAAGGCAAAACGGCAATGCAAGGCAAGGTAAGGCAAAAACGCAAAGCAAGGCAAGGCAAAATGGCAAAGCAAGGCAAGGCAAAGCAAACGGGTAAAGCAAGGCAATGCAAGGCAAAAGGGCAAAGAAAGGTAAGGCAAAGCAAAAGAGCAAAGCAAGGCAAGGCAAGGCAAAAGGGCAAAGCATGGCAAGGCAAGGAAAGGCAAAAGAGAAAAGAAGGGCAAGGCAAGGCAAGGCAAAAGGGCAAAGCATGGTAAGGGAAGAGAAACGGGTAAAGAAAGGCAATGCAAGGCAAAAGGGCAAAGCATGCATGGTAAGGGAAGAGAAACGGGTAAAGAAAGGCAATGCAAGCCAAAAGGGCAAAGCAAGGAAAGGCAAAAGGGCAAAGGACGACAATGCAAGGCAAGTCTAAAGGGCAAAGCAAGGCAAGGCAAGGCAAGGCAAAAGGGCAAAGCAAGGCAAGGCAAATGGGGAAAGCAAGGTAATGAAAGGCAAGGGAAAAGGGCAAAGCAGGGCAAGGCAAGGCAAAAGGCTAAAGAAAGGGAAGGCAAAGCAAATGGTTAAAGCAAGGCAAGGCAAGGCAAATGGGCAAAGCAAAGCAAGGTAAGGCAAGGTAAATGGGCAAAGCAAGGCAAGGCAAGGCAAAAGGGCAAAGCATGGTAAGGGAAGAGAAACGGGTAAAGAAAGGCAATACAAGGCAAAAGGGGAAAGAAAGGCAAGGTAATGCAAAAGAGCAAAGTAAGGCTAGGAAAGGCAAGGCAAAAGGGCAAAGCAAGGCATGGCAAGGCATAAAGGCAAACCAAGGCAAGGCAAGGGAAAAGGGCAAAGCTAAGCAAGGAAAGTCAAAAGGGAAAGCAAGACAAGGCAAGGCAAGGCAAAAGGGCAATGCAAGGCAAGGTAAGGCAAAAACGGAAAGCAAGGTAAGGTAAATGGCAAAGCAAGGCAAGGCAAAGCAAACGGGTAAAGCAAGGCAATGCAAGGCAAAAGGGCAAAGAAAGGCAAGGCAAGGAAAGGCAAAAGTGAAAAGCAAGGCAAGGCAAAAGTGCAAAGAAAGGCAAGGGAAGGCAAGGCAAAAGTGCAAACCAAGGCATGCAAAGGCAACACAAAAGAGGAAAGCAAGGCAAGGCAACGCAAAAGGGCAAAGCAAGGCAAGGCAAAGGGGCAAAGCAAGGAAAGGCAAAAGGGCAAAGGAAGACAATGCAAGGCAAGTCTACAGGGCAAAGCAAGGCAAGGGAAGGCAAAAGAGCAAAGCAATGCAAGGCAAATGGGGAAAGCAAGGCAATGAAAGGCAAGGCAAAAGGGCAATGGAAGGCAAGGTAAGGCAAAAACGCAAAGCAAGGCAAGGCAAAATGGCAAAGCAAGGCAAGGCAAAGCAAACGGGTAAAGCAAGGCAATGCAAGGCAAAAGGGCAAAGAAAGGAAAGGCAAGGCAAGGCAAGACAAGGCCAAGTGAAAAAGCAAGGCAAGGCAAAAGACCAAAGCAAGGCAAGGCAAGGCAAGACAAAAAGGCAAAGCAAGGCAAGTCTACAGGGCAAAGCAAGGCAAGGCAAGGCAAGGCAAAAGGGCAAAGCAAGGCAAGGCAAATGGGGAAAGCAAGACAATGAAAAGCAAGGCAAAACGGCAATGCAAGGCAAGGTAAGGCAAAAACGCAAAGCAAGGCATGGCAAAATGGCAAAGCAAGGCAAGGCAAAGCAAACGGGTAAAGCAAGGCAATGCAAGGCAAAAGGGCAAAGAAAGGTAAGGCAAAGCAAAAGAGCAAAGCAAGGCAAGGCAAGGCAAAAGGGCAAAGCATGGCAAGGCAAGGAAAGGCAAAAGAGAAAAGAAGGGCAAGGCAAGGCAAGGCAAAAGGGCAAAGCATGGTAAGGGAAGAGAAACGGGTAAAGAAAGGCAATGCAAGGCAAAAGGGCAAAGCATGCATGGTAAGGGAAGAGAAACGGGTAAAGAAAGGCAATGCAAGGCAAAAGGGCAAAGCAAGGAAAGGCAAAAGGGCAAAGGACGACAATGCAAGGCAAGTCTAAAGGGCAAAGCAAGGCAAGGCAAGGCAAGGCAAAAGGCAAAGCAAGGCAAGGCAAATGGGGAAAGCAAGGTAATGAAAGGCAAGGCAAAAGAGCAAAGCATGGTAAGGGAAGAGAAACGGGTAAAGAAAGGCAATGCAAGGCAAAAGGGCAAAGCATGCATGGTAAGGGAAGAGAAACGGGTAAAGAAAGGCAATGCAAGGCAAAAGGGCAAAGCAAGGAAAGGCAAAAGGGCAAAGGACGACAATGCAAGGCAAGTCTAAAGGGCAAAGCAATGCAAGGCAAGGCAAGGCAAAAGGGCAAAGCAAGGCAAGGCAAATGGGGAAAGCAAGGTAATGAAAGGCAAGGGAAAAGGGCAAAGCAGGGCAAGGCAAGGCAAAAGGCTAAAGAAAGGGAAGGCAAAGCAAATGGTTAAAGCAAGGCAAGGCAAGGCAAATGTGGAAAGCAAGGTAATGAAAGTCAAGGGAAAAGGGCAAAGCAGGGCAAGGCAAGGCAAAAGGCTAAAGAAAGGGAAGGCAAAGCAAATGGTTAAAGCAAGGCAAGGCAAGGCAAATGGGCAAAGCAAAGCAAGGTAAGGCAAGGTAAATGGGCAAAGCAAGGCAAGGCAAGGCAAAAGGGCAAAGCATGTCAAGGGAAGAGAAACGGGTAAAGAAGGGCAATGCAAGGCAAAAGGGCAAAGAAAGGCAAGGCAAGGAAAGGCAAGGCAAAATGAAAAAGAAAGGCAAGGCAAAAGGCCAAAGCAAGGCAAGGCAAGGCAAAAGAGCAAAGCAAGGCGAGGCAAGGCAAGGCAAAAGGGCAAAGCAAGGAAAGGCAAGGAAAGGCAAAACGGAGAAGTAAGGAAAGGTAAGGCAAGGTAAAAATGGCAAAGCAAGGCAAGGCAAGGCAAAAGGGCAAAGCATGGTAAGGGAAGAGAAACGGGTAAAGAAAGGCAATACAAGGCAAAAGGGGAAAGAAAGGCAAGGTAATGCAAAAGAGCAAAGTAAGGCTAGGAAAGGCAAGGCAAAAGGGCAAAGCAAGGCATGGCAAGGCATAAAGGCAAACCGAGGCAAGGCAAGGGAAAAGGGCAAAGCTAAGCAAGGAAAGTCAAAAGGGAAAGCAAGACAAGGCAAGGCAAGGCAAAAGGGCAATGCAAGGCAAGGTAAGGCAAAAACGGAAAGCAAGGCAAGGTAAATGGCAAAGCAAGGCAAGGCAAAGCAAACGGGTAAAGCAAGGCAATGCAAGGCAAAAGGGCAAAGAAAGGCAAGGCAAGGAAAGGCAAAAGTGAAAAGCAAGGCAAGGCAAAAGTGCAAACCAAGGCATGCAAAGGCAACACAAAAGAGGAAAGCAAGGCAAGGCAACGCAAAAGGGCAAAGCAAGGCAAGGCAAAAGGGCAAAGCAAGGAAAGGCAAAAGGGCAAAGGAAGACAATGCAAGGCAAGTCTACAGGGCAAAGCAAGGCAAGGCAAGGCAAAAGAGCAAAGCAAGGCAAGGCAAATGGGGAAAGCAAGGCAATGAAAGGCAAGGCAAAAGGGCAATGCAAGTCAAGGTAAGGCAAAAGCGCAAAGCAAGGCAAGGCAAAATGGCAAAGCAAGGCAAGGCAAAGCAAACGGGTAAAGCAAGGCAATGCAAGGCAAAAGGGCAAAGAAAGGAAAGGCAAGGCAAGGCAAGACAAGGCCAAGTGAAAAAGCAAGGCAAGGCAAAAGACCAAAGCAAGGCAAGGCAAGGCAAGACAAAAAGGCAAAGCAAGGCAAGTCTACAGGGCAAAGCAAGGCAAGGCAAGGTAAGGCAAAAGGGCAAAGCAAGGCAAGGCAAATGGGGAAAGCAAGACAATGAAAAGCAAGGCAAAACGGCAATGCAAGGCAAGGTAAGGCAAAAACGCAAAGCAAGGCAAGGCAAAATGGCAAAGCAAGGCAAGGCAAAGCAAACGGGTAAAGCAAGGCAATGCAAGGCAAAAGGGCAAAGAAAGGTAAGGCAAAGCAAAAGAGCAAAGCAAGGCAAGGCAAGGCAAAAGGGCAAAGCATGGCAAGGCAAGGAAAGGCAAAAGAGAAAAGAAGGGCAAGGCAAGGCAAGGCAAAAGGGCAAAGCATGGTAAGGGAAGAGAAACGGGTAAAGAAAGGCAATGCAAGGCAAAAGGGCAAAGCATGCATGGTAAGGGAAGAGAAACGGGTAAAGAAAGGCAATGCAAGCCAAAAGGGCAAAGCAAGGAAAGGCAAAAGGGCAAAGGACGACAATGCAAGGCAAGTCTAAAGGGCAAAGCAAGGCAAGGCAAGGCAAGGCAAAAGGGCAAAGCAAGGCAAGGCAAATGGGGAAAGCAAGGTAATGAAAGGCAAGGGAAAAGGGCAAAGCAGGGCAAGGCAAGGCAAAAGGCTAAAGAAAGGGAAGGCAAAGCAAATGGTTAAAGCAAGGCAAGGCAAGGCAAATGGGCAAAGCAAAGCAAGGTAAGGCAAGGTAAATGGGCAAAGCAAGGCAAGGCAAGGCAAAAGGGCAAAGCATGGTAAGGGAAGAGAAACGGGTAAAGAAAGGCAATACAAGGCAAAAGGGGAAAGAAAGGCAAGGTAATGCAAAAGAGCAAAGTAAGGCTAGGAAAGGCAAGGCAAAAGGGCAAAGCAAGGCATGGCAAGGCATAAAGGCAAACCAAGGCAAGGCAAGGGAAAAGGGCAAAGCTAAGCAAGGAAAGTCAAAAGGGAAAGCAAGACAAGGCAAGGCAAGGCAAAAGGGCAATGCAAGGCAAGGTAAGGCAAAAACGGAAAGCAAGGTAAGGTAAATGGCAAAGCAAGGCAAGGCAAAGCAAACGGGTAAAGCAAGGCAATGCAAGGCAAAAGGGCAAAGAAAGGCAAGGCAAGGAAAGGCAAAAGTGAAAAGCAAGGCAAGGCAAAAGTGCAAAGAAAGGCAAGGGAAGGCAAGGCAAAAGTGCAAACCAAGGCATGCAAAGGCAACACAAAAGAGGAAAGCAAGGCAAGGCAACGCAAAAGGGCAAAGCAAGGCAAGGCAAAGGGGCAAAGCAAGGAAAGGCAAAAGGGCAAAGGAAGACAATGCAAGGCAAGTCTACAGGGCAAAGCAAGGCAAGGGAAGGCAAAAGAGCAAAGCAATGCAAGGCAAATGGGGAAAGCAAGGCAATGAAAGGCAAGGCAAAAGGGCAATGGAAGGCAAGGTAAGGCAAAAACGCAAAGCAAGGCAAGGCAAAATGGCAAAGCAAGGCAAGGCAAAGCAAACGGGTAAAGCAAGGCAATGCAAGGCAAAAGGGCAAAGAAAGGAAAGGCAAGGCAAGGCAAGACAAGGCCAAGTGAAAAAGCAAGGCAAGGCAAAAGACCAAAGCAAGGCAAGGCAAGGCAAGACAAAAAGGCAAAGCAAGGCAAGTCTACAGGGCAAAGCAAGGCAAGGCAAGGCAAGGCAAAAGGGCAAAGCAAGGCAAGGCAAATGGGGAAAGCAAGACAATGAAAAGCAAGGCAAAACGGCAATGCAAGGCAAGGTAAGGCAAAAACGCAAAGCAAGGCATGGCAAAATGGCAAAGCAAGGCAAGGCAAAGCAAACGGGTAAAGCAAGGCAATGCAAGGCAAAAGGGCAAAGAAAGGTAAGGCAAAGCAAAAGAGCAAAGCAAGGCAAGGCAAGGCAAAAGGGCAAAGCATGGCAAGGCAAGGAAAGGCAAAAGAGAAAAGAAGGGCAAGGCAAGGCAAGGCAAAAGGGCAAAGCATGGTAAGGGAAGAGAAACGGGTAAAGAAAGGCAATGCAAGGCAAAAGGGCAAAGCATGCATGGTAAGGGAAGAGAAACGGGTAAAGAAAGGCAATGCAAGGCAAAAGGGCAAAGCAAGGAAAGGCAAAAGGGCAAAGGACGACAATGCAAGGCAAGTCTAAAGGGCAAAGCAAGGCAAGGCAAGGCAAGGCAAAAGGCAAAGCAAGGCAAGGCAAATGGGGAAAGCAAGGTAATGAAAGGCAAGGCAAAAGAGCAAAGCATGGTAAGGGAAGAGAAACGGGTAAAGAAAGGCAATGCAAGGCAAAAGGGCAAAGCATGCATGGTAAGGGAAGAGAAACGGGTAAAGAAAGGCAATGCAAGGCAAAAGGGCAAAGCAAGGAAAGGCAAAAGGGCAAAGGACGACAATGCAAGGCAAGTCTAAAGGGCAAAGCAATGCAAGGCAAGGCAAGGCAAAAGGGCAAAGCAAGGCAAGGCAAATGGGGAAAGCAAGGTAATGAAAGGCAAGGGAAAAGGGCAAAGCAGGGCAAGGCAAGGCAAAAGGCTAAAGAAAGGGAAGGCAAAGCAAATGGTTAAAGCAAGGCAAGGCAAGGCAAATGTGGAAAGCAAGGTAATGAAAGTCAAGGGAAAAGGGCAAAGCAGGGCAAGGCAAGGCAAAAGGCTAAAGAAAGGGAAGGCAAAGCAAATGGTTAAAGCAAGGCAAGGCAAGGCAAATGGGCAAAGCAAAGCAAGGTAAGGCAAGGTAAATGGGCAAAGCAAGGCAAGGCAAGGCAAAAGGGCAAAGCATGTCAAGGGAAGAGAAACGGGTAAAGAAGGGCAATGCAAGGCAAAAGGGCAAAGAAAGGCAAGGCAAGGAAAGGCAAGGCAAAATGAAAAAGAAAGGCAAGGCAAAAGGCCAAAGCAAGGCAAGGCAAGGCAAAAGAGCAAAGCAAGGCGAGGC
The DNA here is from genome assembly GCA_032206185.1 of Columba guinea. NCBI lineage: Eukaryota > Metazoa > Chordata > Aves > Columbiformes > Columbidae > Columba > Columba guinea. Next base: position 350,269 of record JAVLUU010000375.1, read on the forward strand.
AAGGCAAGGCAAAAGGGCAAAGCAAGGAAAGGCAAGGAAAGGCAAAACGGAGAAGTAAGGAAAGGTAAGGCAAGGTAAAAATGGCAAAGCAAGGCAAGGCAAGGCAAAAGGGCAAAGCATGGTAAGGGAAGAGAAACGGGTAAAGAAAGGCAATACAAGGCAAAAGGGGAAAGAAAGGCAAGGTAATGCAAAAGAGCAAAGTAAGGCTAGGAAAGGCAAGGCAAAAGGGCAAAGCAAGGCATGGCAAGGCATAAAGGCAAACCAAGGCAAGGCAAGGGAAAAGGGCAAAGCTAAGCAAGGAAAGTCAAAAGGGAAAGCAAGACAAGGCAAGGCAAGGCAAAAGGGCAATGCAAGGCAAGGTAAGGCAAAAACGGAAAGCAAGGCAAGGTAAATGGCAAAGCAAGGCAAGGCAAAGCAAACGGGTAAAGCAAGGCAATGCAAGGCAAAAGGGCAAAGAAAGGCAAGGCAAGGAAAGGCAAAAGTGAAAAGCAAGGCAAGGCAAAAGTGCAAACCAAGGCATGCAAAGGCAACACAAAAGAGGAAAGCAAGGCAAGGCAACGCAAAAGGGCAAAGCAAGGCAAGGCAAAAGGGCAAAGCAAGGAAAGGCAAAAGGGCAAAGGAAGACAATGCAAGGCAAGTCTACAGGGCAAAGCAAGGCAAGGCAAGGCAAAAGAGCAAAGCAAGGCAAGGCAAATGGGGAAAGCAAGGCAATGAAAGGCAAGGCAAAAGGGCAATGCAAGTCAAGGTAAGGCAAAAGCGCAAAGCAAGGCAAGGCAAAATGGCAAAGCAAGGCAAGGCAAAGCAAACGGGTAAAGCAAGGCAATGCAAGGCAAAAGGGCAAAGAAAGGAAAGGCAAGGCAAGGCAAGACAAGGCCAAGTGAAAAAGCAAGGCAAGGCAAAAGACCAAAGCAAGGCAAGGCAAGGCAAGACAAAAAGGCAAAGCAAGGCAAGTCTACAGGGCAAAGCAAGGCAAGGCAAGGTAAGGCAAAAGGGCAAAGCAAGGCAAGGCAAATGGGGAAAGCAAGACAATGAAAAGCAAGGCAAAACGGCAATGCAAGGCAAGGTAAGGCAAAAACGCAAAGCAAGGCAAGGCAAAATGGCAAAGCAAGGCAAGGCAAAGCAAACGGGTAAAGCAAGGCAATGCAAGGCAAAAGGGCAAAGAAAGGTAAGGCAAAGCAAAAGAGCAAAGCAAGGCAAGGCAAGGCAAAAGGGCAAAGCATGGCAAGGCAAGGAAAGGCAAAAGAGAAAAGAAGGGCAAGGCAAGGCAAGGCAAAAGGGCAAAGCATGGTAAGGGAAGAGAAACGGGTAAAGAAAGGCAATGCAAGGCAAAAGGGCAAAGCATGCATGGTAAGGGAAGAGAAACGGGTAAAGAAAGGCAATGCAAGCCAAAAGGGCAAAGCAAGGAAAGGCAAAAGGGCAAAGGACGACAATGCAAGGCAAGTCTAAAGGGCAAAGCAAGGCAAGGCAAGGCAAGGCAAAAGGGCAAAGCAAGGCAAGGCAAATGGGGAAAGCAAGGTAATGAAAGGCAAGGGAAAAGGGCAAAGCAGGGCAAGGCAAGGCAAAAGGCTAAAGAAAGGGAAGGCAAAGCAAATGGTTAAAGCAAGGCAAGGCAAGGCAAATGGGCAAAGCAAAGCAAGGTAAGGCAAGGTAAATGGGCAAAGCAAGGCAAGGCAAGGCAAAAGGGCAAAGCATGGTAAGGGAAGAGAAACGGGTAAAGAAAGGCAATACAAGGCAAAAGGGGAAAGAAAGGCAAGGTAATGCAAAAGAGCAAAGTAAGGCTAGGAAAGGCAAGGCAAAAGGGCAAAGCAAGGCATGGCAAGGCATAAAGGCAAACCAAGGCAAGGCAAGGGAAAAGGGCAAAGCTAAGCAAGGAAAGTCAAAAGGGAAAGCAAGACAAGGCAAGGCAAGGCAAAAGGGCAATGCAAGGCAAGGTAAGGCAAAAACGGAAAGCAAGGTAAGGTAAATGGCAAAGCAAGGCAAGGCAAAGCAAACGGGTAAAGCAAGGCAATGCAAGGCAAAAGGGCAAAGAAAGGCAAGGCAAGGAAAGGCAAAAGTGAAAAGCAAGGCAAGGCAAAAGTGCAAAGAAAGGCAAGGGAAGGCAAGGCAAAAGTGCAAACCAAGGCATGCAAAGGCAACACAAAAGAGGAAAGCAAGGCAAGGCAACGCAAAAGGGCAAAGCAAGGCAAGGCAAAGGGGCAAAGCAAGGAAAGGCAAAAGGGCAAAGGAAGACAATGCAAGGCAAGTCTACAGGGCAAAGCAAGGCAAGGGAAGGCAAAAGAGCAAAGCAATGCAAGGCAAATGGGGAAAGCAAGGCAATGAAAGGCAAGGCAAAAGGGCAATGGAAGGCAAGGTAAGGCAAAAACGCAAAGCAAGGCAAGGCAAAATGGCAAAGCAAGGCAAGGCAAAGCAAACGGGTAAAGCAAGGCAATGCAAGGCAAAAGGGCAAAGAAAGGAAAGGCAAGGCAAGGCAAGACAAGGCCAAGTGAAAAAGCAAGGCAAGGCAAAAGACCAAAGCAAGGCAAGGCAAGGCAAGACAAAAAGGCAAAGCAAGGCAAGTCTACAGGGCAAAGCAAGGCAAGGCAAGGCAAGGCAAAAGGGCAAAGCAAGGCAAGGCAAATGGGGAAAGCAAGACAATGAAAAGCAAGGCAAAACGGCAATGCAAGGCAAGGTAAGGCAAAAACGCAAAGCAAGGCATGGCAAAATGGCAAAGCAAGGCAAGGCAAAGCAAACGGGTAAAGCAAGGCAATGCAAGGCAAAAGGGCAAAGAAAGGTAAGGCAAAGCAAAAGAGCAAAGCAAGGCAAGGCAAGGCAAAAGGGCAAAGCATGGCAAGGCAAGGAAAGGCAAAAGAGAAAAGAAGGGCAAGGCAAGGCAAGGCAAAAGGGCAAAGCATGGTAAGGGAAGAGAAACGGGTAAAGAAAGGCAATGCAAGGCAAAAGGGCAAAGCAAGGAAAGGCAAAAGGGCAAAGGACGACAATGCAAGGCAAGTCTAAAGGGCAAAGCAAGGCAAGGCAAGGCAAGGCAAAAGGCAAAGCAAGGCAAGGCAAATGGGGAAAGCAAGGTAATGAAAGGCAAGGGAAAAGGGCAAAGCAGGGCAAGGCAAGGCAAAAGGCTAAAGAAAGGGAAGGCAAAGCAAATGGTTAAAGCAAGGCAAGGCAAGGCAAATGGGCAAAGCAAAGCAAGGTAAGGCAAGGTAAATGGGCAAAGCAAGGCAAGGCAAGGCAAAAGGGCAAAGCATGGTAAGGGAAGAGAAACGGGTAAAGAAAGGCAATACAAGGCAAAAGGGGAAAGAAAGGCAAGGTAATGCAAAAGAGCAAAGTAAGGCTAGGAAAGGCAAGGCAAAAGGGCAAAGCAAGGCATGGCAAGGCATAAAGGCAAACCAAGGCAAGGCAAGGGAAAAGGGCAAAGCTAAGCAAGGAAAGTCAAAAGGGAAAGCAAGACAAGGCAAGGCAAGGCAAAAGGGCAATGCAAGGCAAGGTAAGGCAAAAACGGAAAGCAAGGTAAGGTAAATGGCAAAGCAAGGCAAGGCAAAGCAAACGGGTAAAGCAAGGCAATGCAAGGCAAAAGGGCAAAGAAAGGCAAGGCAAGGAAAGGCAAAAGTGAAAAGCAAGGCAAGGCAAAAGTGCAAAGAAAGGCAAGGGAAGGCAAGGCAAAAGTGCAAACCAAGGCATGCAAAGGCAACACAAAAGAGGAAAGCAAGGCAAGGCAACGCAAAAGGGCAAAGCAAGGCAAGGCAAAGGGGCAAAGCAAGGAAAGGCAAAAGGGCAAAGGAAGACAATGCAAGGCAAGTCTACAGGGCAAAGCAAGGCAAGGGAAGGCAAAAGAGCAAAGCAATGCAAGGCAAATGGGGAAAGCAAGGCAATGAAAGGCAAGGCAAAAGGGCAATGGAAGGCAAGGTAAGGCAAAAACGCAAAGCAAGGCAAGGCAAAATGGCAAAGCAAGGCAAGGCAAAGCAAACGGGTAAAGCAAGGCAATGCAAGGCAAAAGGGCAAAGAAAGGAAAGGCAAGGCAAGGCAAGACAAGGCCAAGTGAAAAAGCAAGGCAAGGCAAAAGACCAAAGCAAGGCAAGGCAAGGCAAGACAAAAAGGCAAAGCAAGGCAAGTCTACAGGGCAAAGCAAGGCAAGGCAAGGCAAGGCAAAAGGGCAAAGCAAGGCAAGGCAAATGGGGAAAGCAAGACAATGAAAAGCAAGGCAAAACGGCAATGCAAGGCAAGGTAAGGCAAAAACGCAAAGCAAGGCATGGCAAAATGGCAAAGCAAGGCAAGGCAAAGCAAACGGGTAAAGCAAGGCAATGCAAGGCAAAAGGGCAAAGAAAGGTAAGGCAAAGCAAAAGAGCAAAGCAAGGCAAGGCAAGGCAAAAGGGCAAAGCATGGCAAGGCAAGGAAAGGCAAAAGAGAAAAGAAGGGCAAGGCAAGGCAAGGCAAAAGGGCAAAGCATGGTAAGGGAAGAGAAACGGGTAAAGAAAGGCAATGCAAGGCAAAAGGGCAAAGCATGCATGGTAAGGGAAGAGAAACGGGTAAAGAAAGGCAATGCAAGGCAAAAGGGCAAAGCAAGGAAAGGCAAAAGGGCAAAGGACGACAATGCAAGGCAAGTCTAAAGGGCAAAGCAAGGCAAGGCAAGGCAAGGCAAAAGGCAAAGCAAGGCAAGGCAAATGGGGAAAGCAAGGTAATGAAAGGCAAGGCAAAAGAGCAAAGCATGGTAAGGGAAGAGAAACGGGTAAAGAAAGGCAATGCAAGGCAAAAGGGCAAAGCATGCATGGTAAGGGAAGAGAAACGGGTAAAGAAAGGCAATGCAAGGCAAAAGGGCAAAGCAAGGAAAGGCAAAAGGGCAAAGGACGACAATGCAAGGCAAGTCTAAAGGGCAAAGCAATGCAAGGCAAGGCAAGGCAAAAGGGCAAAGCAAGGCAAGGCAAATGGGGAAAGCAAGGTAATGAAAGGCAAGGGAAAAGGGCAAAGCAGGGCAAGGCAAGGCAAAAGGCTAAAGAAAGGGAAGGCAAAGCAAATGGTTAAAGCAAGGCAAGGCAAGGCAAATGTGGAAAGCAAGGTAATGAAAGTCAAGGGAAAAGGGCAAAGCAGGGCAAGGCAAGGCAAAAGGCTAAAGAAAGGGAAGGCAAAGCAAATGGTTAAAGCAAGGCAAGGCAAGGCAAATGGGCAAAGCAAAGCAAGGTAAGGCAAGGTAAATGGGCAAAGCAAGGCAAGGCAAGGCAAAAGGGCAAAGCATGTCAAGGGAAGAGAAACGGGTAAAGAAGGGCAATGCAAGGCAAAAGGGCAAAGAAAGGCAAGGCAAGGAAAGGCAAGGCAAAATGAAAAAGAAAGGCAAGGCAAAAGGCCAAAGCAAGGCAAGGCAAGGCAAAAGAGCAAAGCAAGGCGAGGCAAGGCAAGGCAAAAGGGCAAAGCAAGGAAAGGCAAGGAAAGGCAAAACGGAGAAGTAAGGAAAGGTAAGGCAAGGTAAAAATGGCAAAGCAAGGCAAGGCAAGGCAAAAGGGCAAAGCATGGTAAGGGAAGAGAAACGGGTAAAGAAAGGCAATACAAGGCAAAAGGGGAAAGAAAGGCAAGGTAATGCAAAAGAGCAAAGTAAGGCTAGGAAAGGCAAGGCAAAAGGGCAAAGCAAGGCATGGCAAGGCATAAAGGCAAACCAAGGCAAGGCAAGGGAAAAGGGCAAAGCTAAGCAAGGAAAGTCAAAAGGGAAAGCAAGACAAGGCAAGGCAAGGCAAAAGGGCAATGCAAGGCAAGGTAAGGCAAAAACGGAAAGCAAGGCAAGGTAAATGGCAAAGCAAGGCAAGGCAAAGCAAACGGGTAAAGCAAGGCAATGCAAGGCAAAAGGGCAAAGAAAGGCAAGGCAAGGAAAGGCAAAAGTGAAAAGCAAGGCAAGGCAAAAGTGCAAACCAAGGCATGCAAAGGCAACACAAAAGAGGAAAGCAAGGCAAGGCAACGCAAAAGGGCAAAGCAAGGCAAGGCAAAAGGGCAAAGCAAGGAAAGGCAAAAGGGCAAAGGAAGACAATGCAAGGCAAGTCTACAGGGCAAAGCAAGGCAAGGCAAGGCAAAAGAGCAAAGCAAGGCAAGGCAAATGGGGAAAGCAAGGCAATGAAAGGCAAGGCAAAAGGGCAATGCAAGTCAAGGTAAGGCAAAAGCGCAAAGCAAGGCAAGGCAAAATGGCAAAGCAAGGCAAGGCAAAGCAAACGGGTAAAGCAAGGCAATGCAAGGCAAAAGGGCAAAGAAAGGAAAGGCAAGGCAAGGCAAGACAAGGCCAAGTGAAAAAGCAAGGCAAGGCAAAAGACCAAAGCAAGGCAAGGCAAGGCAAGACAAAAAGGCAAAGCAAGGCAAGTCTACAGGGCAAAGCAAGGCAAGGCAAGGTAAGGCAAAAGGGCAAAGCAAGGCAAGGCAAATGGGGAAAGCAAGACAATGAAAAGCAAGGCAAAACGGCAATGCAAGGCAAGGTAAGGCAAAAACGCAAAGCAAGGCAAGGCAAAATGGCAAAGCAAGGCAAGGCAAAGCAAACGGGTAAAGCAAGGCAATGCAAGGCAAAAGGGCAAAGAAAGGTAAGGCAAAGCAAAAGAGCAAAGCAAGGCAAGGCAAGGCAAAAGGGCAAAGCATGGCAAGGCAAGGAAAGGCAAAAGAGAAAAGAAGGGCAAGGCAAGGCAAGGCAAAAGGGCAAAGCATGGTAAGGGAAGAGAAACGGGTAAAGAAAGGCAATGCAAGGCAAAAGGGCAAAGCATGCATGGTAAGGGAAGAGAAACGGGTAAAGAAAGGCAATGCAAGGCAAAAGGGCAAAGCAAGGAAAGGCAAAAGGGCAAAGGACGACAATGCAAGGCAAGTCTAAAGGGCAAAGCAAGGCAAGGCAAGGCAAGGCAAAAGGGCAAAGCAAGGCAAGGCAAATGGGGAAAGCAAGGTAATGAAAGGCAAGGGAAAAGGGCAAAGCAGGGCAAGGCAAGGCAAAAGGCTAAAGAAAGGGAAGGCAAAGCAAATGGTTAAAGCAAGGCAAGGCAAGGCAAATGGGCAAAGCAAAGCAAGGTAAGGCAAGGTAAATGGGCAAAGCAAGGCAAGGCAAGGCAAAAGGGCAAAGCATGGTAAGGGAAGAGAAACGGGTAAAGAAAGGCAATACAAGGCAAAAGGGGAAAGAAAGGCAAGGTAATGCAAAAGAGCAAAGTAAGGCTAGGAAAGGCAAGGCAAAAGGGCAAAGCAAGGCATGGCAAGGCATAAAGGCAAACCAAGGCAAGGCAAGGGAAAAGGGCAAAGCTAAGCAAGGAAAGTCAAAAGGGAAAGCAAGACAAGGCAAGGCAAGGCAAAAGGGCAATGCAAGGCAAGGTAAGGCAAAAACGGAAAGCAAGGCAAGGTAAATGGCAAAGCAAGGCAAGGCAAAGCAAACGGGTAAAGCAAGGCAATGCAAGGCAAAAGGGCAAAGAAAGGCAAGGCAAGGAAAGGCAAAAGTGAAAAGCAAGGCAAGGCAAAAGTGCAAAGAAAGGCAAGGGAAGGCAAGGCAAAAGTGCAAACCAAGGCATGCAAAGGCAACACAAAAGAGGAAAGCAAGGCAAGGCAACGCAAAAGGGCAAAGCAAGGCAAGGCAAAAGGGCAAAGCAAGGAAAGGCAAAAGGGCAAAGGAAGACAATGCAAGGCAAGTCTACAGGGCAAAGCAAGGCAAGTCAAGGCAAAAGAGCAAAGCAAGGCAAGGCAAATGGGGAAAGCAAGGCAATGAAAGGCAAGGCAAAAGGGCAATGCAAGTCAAGGTAAGGCAAAAACGCAAAGCAAGGCAAGGCAAAATGGCAAAGCAAGGCAAGGCAAGGCAAACGGGTAAAGCAAGGCAATGCAAGGCAAAAGGGCAAAGAAAGGAAAGGCAAGGCAAGGCAAGACAAGGCCAAGTGAAAAAGCAAGGCAAGGCAAAAGACCAAAGCAAGGCAAGGCAAGGCAAGACAAAAAGGCAAAGCAAGGCAAGTCTACAGGGCAAAGCAAGGCAAGGCAAGGCAAGGCAAAAGGGCAAAGCAAGGCAAGGCAAATGGGGAAAGCAAGACAATGAAAAGCAAGGCAAAACGGCAATGCAAGGCAAGGTAAGGCAAAAACGCAAAGCAAGGCAAGGCAAAATGGCAAAGCAAGGCAAGGCAAAGCAAACGGGTAAAGCAAGGCAAGGCAAGGCAAAAGGGCAAAGCATGGCAAGGCAAGGAAAGGCAAAAGAGAAAAGAAGGGCAAGGCAAGGCAAGGCAAAACGGCAAAGTAAGGCAAGGCAAGGCAAAACGGCAAAGTAAGGCAAGGCAAGGCAAATGGCAAAGCAAGGCAATACAAAGCAAGGCAAAAGAGCAAAGCAAGTGAAGGCAAAGCAAACGGATAAAGCAAGGCAAGGCAAAAAGGCAAAGAAAGGCAAGGCAAGGAAAGGCAAAATGGAAAAGCATGGCAAAGCAAGGCAAAAGGGCAAAGTTAAGCAAGGCAAGTCAAAAGGGAAAGCAAGACAACGGAAGGCAAGGCAAAAAGGCAAAGAAAGGAAAGGCAAAAATGCAAAGCAAGGCAAGGCAAAAGGGCAAAGCAAGGCAAGGGAAGGCAAGGCAAAAGTGCAAACCAAGGCATGCAAAGGCAATACAAAAGAGCAAAGCAAAGGCAAGGCAACGCAAAAGGGCAAAGCAAGGCAAGGCAAAAGGGCAAGGCAAGGCAAGGCAAAGCAAAACGGCAAAGCAAGGCAAGGCAAGGCAAAAGGGTAAAGAAAGGGAAGGCAAAGCAAACGGGTAAAGCAAGGCAAGGCAAGGCAAAAAGGCAAAGAAAGGCAAAGAAAGGAAAGGCAAATGGGCAAAGCAAGGCAAGGCAAGTCAAGGAAAAACGGCAAAGAAAGGAAAAACAAGGAAGGGCAAAACGGAAAAGCAAGGAATGGTAAGGCAAGGTAAATGAGCAAAGCAAGGCAAGGCAAGGCAAAAGGGTAAAGCATGGTAAGGGAAGAGAAACGGGTAAAGAAAGGCAAAGCAAGGCAAAAGGGCAAAGAAAGGCAAGGTAAGGCAAAAGAGCAAAGTAAGTCTAGGAAAGGCAAGTCAAAAGGGCAAAGCAAGGAAAGGCAAAAGGGCAAAGGAAAACAATGCAAGGCAAGTCTAAAGGGCAAAGCAAGGCAAGGCAAGGCAAAAGGGCAAAGCAAGGCAAGGCAAATGGGGAAAGCATGGTAATGAAAGGCAAGGGAAAAAGTCAAAGCAAGGCATGGCAATGCATAAAGGCAAACCAAGGCAAGAAAAAGCAAAAGGGCAATGCAAGGAAAGGTAAGGCAAAAACGCAAAGCAAGGCAAGGCAAAATGGCAAAGCAAGGCAAGGCAAAGCAAACGGGTAAAGCAAGGCAATGCAAGGCAAAAGGGCAAAGAAAGGCAAGGCAAGGAAAGGCAAAAAGGCAAAGCAAGGCAAGGCAAAAGGGCAAAGAAAGGCAAGGGAAGGCAAGGCAAAACGGCAAAGAAAGTAAAGGCAAGGAAAGGCAAAAGGGAGAAGTAAGGAAAGGTAAGGCAAGGTAGAAATGGCAAAGCAAAGCAAGGCAAGGCAAAAGGGCAAAGCATGGTAAGGGAAGAGAAACGGGTAAAGAAAGGCAATGCAAGGCAAAAGGGCAAAGCAAGGAAAGGCAAAAGGGCAAAGGACGACAATGCAAGGCAAGTCTAAAGGGCAAAGCAAGGCAAGGCAAGGCAAAAGGGCAAAGCAAGGCAAGGGAAATGGGGAAAGCAAGGTAATGAAAGGCAAGGGAAAAGGGCAAAGCAGGGCAAGGCAAGGCAAAAGGCTAAAGAAAGGGAAGGCAAAGCAAATGGTTAAAGCAAGGCAAGGCAAGGCAAATGGGCAAAGCAAAGCAAGGTAAGGCAATGTAAATGGGCAAAACAAGGCAAGGCAAGGCAAAAGGGCAAAGCATGTCAAGGGAAGAGAAACGGGTAAAGAAGGGCAATGCAAGGCAAAAGGGCAAAGAAAGGCAAGGCAAGGAAAGGCAAGGCAAAATGAAAAAGAAAGGCAAGGCAAAAGGCCAAAGCAAGGCAAGGCAAGGCAAAAGAGCAAAGCAAGGCGAGGCAAGGCAAGGCAAAAGGGCAAAGCAAGGAAAGGCAAGGAAAGGCAAAACGGAGAAGTAAGGAAAGGTAAGGCAAGGTAAAAATGGCAAAGCAAGGCAAGGCAAAAGGGCAAAGCATGGTAAGGGAAGAGAAACGGGTAAAGAAAGGCAATACAAGGCAAAAGGGCAAAGAAAGGCAAGGTAATGCAAAAGAGCAAAGTAAGGCTAGGAAAGGCAAGGCAAAAGGGCAAAGCAAGGCATGGCAAGGCATAAAGGCAAACCAAGGCAAGGCAAGGGAAAAGGGCAAAGCTAAGCAAGGAAAGTCAAAAGGGAAAGCAAGACAAGGCAAGGCAAGGCAAAAGGGCAATGCAAGGCAAGGTAAGGCAAAAACGCAAAGCAAGGCAAGGCAAAATGGCAAAGCAAGGCAAGGCAAAGCAAACGGGTAAAGCAAGGCAATGCAAGGCAAAAGGTCAAAGAAAGGCAAAACAAGGAAAGGCAAAAATGAAAAGCAAGGCAAGGCAAAAGGGCAAAGAAAGGCAAGGGAAGGCAAGGCAAAAGTGCAAACCAAGGCATGCAAAGGCAACACAAAAGAGCAAAGCAAGGCAAGGCAAAGCAAAAGGGCAAAGCAAGGCAAGGCAAAAGGGCAAAGCAAGGAAAGGCAAGGAAAGGGAAAAGGGTAAAGCAAGGTAATGCAAGGCAAATGGGGAAAGCAAGGCAATGAAAGGCAAGGCAAAAGGGCAATGCAAGGCAAGGTAAGGCAAAAACGCAAAGCAAGGCAAGGCAAAATGGCAAAGCAAGGCAAGGCAAAGCAAACGGGTAAAGCAAGGCAATGCAAGGCAAAAGGGCAAAGAAAGGAAAGGCAAGGCAAGGCAAGACAAGGCCAAGTGAAAAAGCAAGGCAAGGCAAAAGACCAAAGCAAGGCAAGGCAAGGCAAGGCAAAAAGGCAAAGCAAGGAAAGGCAAAAGGGCAAAGCAAGACAAGTCAAGACAAGGCAAAAGGGCAAAGAAAGGCAAGGGAATGCAAGGCAAAAGGGCAAAGTAAGGTAAGGCAAAGCAAAAGAGCAAAGCAAGGCAAGGCAAGGCAAAAGGGCAAAGCATGGCAAGGCAAGGAAAGGCAAAAGAGAAAAGAAGGGCAAGGCAAGGCAAGGCAAAACGGCAAAGTAAGGCAAGGCAAGGCAAAACGGCAAAGTAAGGCAAGGCAAGGCAAATGGCAAAGCAAGGCAATACAAAGCAAGGCAAAAGAGCAAAGCAAGTGAAGGCAAAGCAAACGGGTAAAGCAAGGCAAGGCAAAAAGGCAAAGAAAGGCAAGGCAAGGAAAGGCAAAATGGAAAAGCATGGCAAAGCAAGGCAAAAGGGCAAAGTTAAGCAAGGCAAGTCAAAAGGGAAAGCAAGACAACGGAAGGCAAGGCAAAAAGGCAAAGAAAGGAAAGGCAAAAATGCAAAGCAAGGCAAGGCAAAAGGGCAAAGCAAGGCAAGGGAAGGCAAGGCAAAAGTGCAAACCAAGGCATGCAAAGGCAATACAAAAGAGCAAAGCAAGGCAAGGCAACGCAAAAGGGCAAAGCAAGGCAAGGCAAAAGGGCAAGGCAAGGCAAGGCAAGGCAAAGCAAAACGGCAAAGAAAGGCAAGGCAAGGCAAAAGGGTAAAGAAAGGGAAGGCAAAGCAAACGGGTAAAGCAAGGCAAGAAAAGGCAAAAAGGCAAAGAAAGGCAAAGAAAGGAAAGGCAAATGGTCAAAGCAAGGCAAGGCAAGTCAAGGCAAAACGGCAAAGAAAGGAAAAACAAGGAAGGGCAAAACGGAAAAGCAAGGAAAGGTAAGGCAAGGTAAACGAGCAAAGCAAGGCAAGGCAAGGCAAAAGGGCAAAGCATGGTAAGGGAAGAGAAACGGGTAAAGCAAGGTAATGCAAGACAAAAGGGCAAGGCAAGGCAAAGGCAAGGCAAAAGGGTAAAGAAAGGGAAGGCAAAGCAAACGGGTAAAGCAAGGCAAGGCAAGGCAAAAAGGCAAAGAAAGGCAAAGAAAGGAAAGGCAAATGGGCAAAGCAAGGCAAGGCAAGTCAAGGCAAAAAGTCAAAGAAAGGAAAGGCAAGGAAAGGCAAAACGGAAAAGCAAGGAACGGTAAGGCAAGGTAAATGGGCAAAGCAAGGCAAGGCAAGGCAAAAGGGCAAAGCATGGTAAGGGAAGAGAAACGGGTAAAGAAAGGATATGCAAGGCAAAAGGGCAAAGCACGGAAAGGCAAAAGGGCAAAGGAAAACAATGCAAGGCAAGTCTAAAGGGCAAAGCAAGGCAAGGCAAGGCAAAAGGGCAAAGCAAGGCAAGGCAAGGAAAGGCAAAAAGGCAAAGCAAGGCAAGGCAATGCATAAAGGCAAACCAAGGCAAGGCAAAGCAAAAGGGCAATGCAAGGCAAGGTAAGGCAAAAACGCAAAGCAAGGCAAGGCAAAATGGCAAAGCAAGGCAAGGCAAAGCAAACGGATAAAGCAAGGCAATGCAAGGCAAAAGGGCAAAGAAAGGCAAGGCAAGGAAAGGCAAAAAGGCAAAGCAAGGCAAGGCAAAAGGGCAAAGAAAGGCCAGGGAAGGCAAGGCAAAACGGCAAAGAAAGGAAAGGCAAGGAAAGGCAAAAGGGAGAAGTAAGGAAAGGTAAGGCAAGGTAGAAATGGCAAAGCAAAGCAAGGCAAGGCAAAAGGGCAAAGCATGGTAAGGGAAGAGAAACGGGTAAAGAAAGGCAATGAAAGGCAAAAGGGCAAAGCATGGGAAGGGAAGAGAAACGGGTAAAGAAAGGCAATGCAAGGCAAAAGGGCAAAGCAAGGAAAGGCAAAAGGGCAAAGGACGACAATGCAAGGCAAGTCTAAAGGGCAAAGCAAGGCAAGGCAAGGCAAAAAAGCAAAGCAAGGCAAGGCAAATGGGGAAAGCAAGGTAATGAAAGGCAAGGGAAAAGGGCAAAGCAGGGCAAGGCAAGGCAAAAGGCTAAAGAAAGGGAAGGCAAAGCAAATGGTTAAAGCAAGGCAAGGCAAGGCAAATGGGCAAAGCAAAGCAAGATAAGGCAGGGTAAATGGGCAAAACAAGGCAAGGCAAGGCAAAAGGGCAAAGCATGTCAAGGGAAGAGAAACGGGTAAAGAAGGGCAATGCACGGCAAAAGGGCAAAGAAAGGCAAGGCAAGGAAAGGCAAGGCAAAATGAAAAAGAAAGGCAAGGCAAAAGGCCAAAGCAAGGCAAGGCAAGGCAAAAGAGCAAAGCAAGGCGAGGCAAGGCAAGGCAAAAGGGCAAAGCAAGGAAAGGCAAGGAAAGGCAAAACGGAGAAGTAAGGAAAGGTAAGGCAAGGTAAAAATGGCAAAGCAAGGCAAGGCAAGGCAAAAGGGCAAAGCATGGTAAGAGAAGAGAAACGGGTAAAGAAAGGCAATACAAGGCAAAAGGGCAAAGAAAGGCAAGGTAATGCAAAAGAGCAAAGTAAGGCTAGGAAAGGCAAGGCAAAAGGGCAAAGCAAGGCATGGCAAGGCATAAAGGCAAACCAAGGCAAGGCAAGGGAAAAGGGCAAAGCTAAGCAAGGAAAGTCAAAAGGGAAAGCAAGACAAGGCAAGGCAAGGCAAAAAGGCAAAGCAAGGCAAGGTAAGGCAAAAACTCAAAGCAAGGCAAGGAAAAATGGCAAAGCAAGGCAAGGCAAAGCAAACGGGTAAAGCAAGGCAATGCAAGGCAAAAGGTCAAAGAAAGGCAAGGCAAGGAAAGGCAAAAATGAAAAGCAAGGCAAGGCAAAAGGGCAAAGAAAGGCAAGGGAAGGCAAGGCAAAAGGGCAAAGCATGGTAAGGGAAGTGATACGGGTAAAGAAAGGCAATACAAGGCAAAAGGGAAAGAAAGGCAAGGTAATGCAAAAGAGCAAAGTAAGGCTAGGAAAAACAAGGCAAAAGGGCAAAGCAAGGCATGGCAAGGCATAAAGGCAAACCAAGGCAAGGCAAGGGAAAAGGGCAAAGCTAAGCAAGGAAAGTCAAAAGGGAAAGCAAGACAAGGCAAGGCAAGGCAAAAAGGCAAAGCAAGGCAAGGTAAGGCAAAAACGCAAAGCAAGGCAAGGCAAAATGGCAAAGCAAGGCAAGGCAAAGCAAACGGGTAAAGCAAGGCAATGCAAGGCAAAAGGGCAAAGAAAGGCAAGGCAAGGAAAGGCAAAAATGAAAAGCAAGGCAAGGCAAAAGGGCAAAGAAAGGCAAGGGAAGGCAAGGCAAAAGTGCAAACCAAGGCATGCAAAGGCAACACAAAAGAGCAAAGCAAGGCAAGGCAACGCAAAAGGGCAAAGCAAGGCAAGGCAAAAGGGCAAAGCAAGGAAAGGCAAGGAAAGGGAAAAGGGTAAAGCAAGGTAATGCAAGGCAAATGGGGAAAGCAAGGCAATGAAAGGCAAGGCAAAAGGGCAATGCAAGGCAAGGTAAGGCAAAAACGCAAAGCAAGGCAAGGCAAAATGGCAAAGCAAGGCAAGGCAAAGCAAACGGGTAAAGCAAGGCAATGCAAGGCAAAAGGGCAAAGAAAGGAAAGGCAAGGCAAGGCAAGACAAGGCCAAGTGAAAAAGCAAGGCAAGGCAAAAGACCAAAGCAAGGCAAGGCAAGGCAAGACAAAAGGGCAAAGCAAGGCAAGTCTACAGGGCAAAGCAAGGCAAGGCAAGGCAAGGCAAAAGGGCAAAGCAAGGCAAGGCAAATGGGGAAAGCAAGACAATGAAAGGCAAGGCAAAATGGCAATGCAAGGCAAGGTAAGGCAAAAACGCAAAGCAAGGCAAGGCAAAATGGCAAAGCAAGGCAAGGCAAAGCAAACGTGTAAAGCAAGGCAATGCAAGGCAAAAGGGCAAAGAAAGGCAAGGCAAGGAAAGGCAAAAATGAAAAGCAAGACAAGGCAAAAGTGCAAAGAAAGGGAAGGGAAGGCAAGGCAAAAGTGCAAACCAAGGCATGCAAAGGCAACACAAAAGAGGAAAGCAAGGCAAGGCAACGCAAAAGGGCAAAGCAAGGCAAGGCAAAAGGGCAAAGCAAGGAAAGGCAAGGAAAGGGAAAAGGGTAAAGCAAGGTAATGCAAGGCAAAAGGGCAAAGCAAGGCAAGGCAAGGCAAAAGGGTAAAAAAAGGGAAGGCAAAGTAAACGGGTAAAGCAAGGCAAGGCAAGGCAAAAAGGCAAAGAAAGGCAAAGAAAGGAAAGGAAAATGGGCAAAGCAAGGCAAGGCAAGTCAAGGCAAAAAGGCAAAGAAAGGAAAGGCAAGGAAAGGCAAAACGGAAAAGCAAGGAAAGGTAAGGCAAGGTAAATGGGCAAAGCAAGGCAAGGCAAGGCCAAATGGCAAAGCATGGTAAGGGAAGAGAAACGGGTAAAGAAAGGCAATGCAAGGCAAAAGGGCAAAGAAAGGCAAGGTAAGGCAAAAGAGCAAAGTAAGGCTAAGGCAAGGCAAGGCAAAAGGGCAAAGCAAGGAAAGGCAAAAGGGCAAAGGAAGACAATGCAAGGCAAGTCTACAGGGCAAAGCAAGGCAAGGCAAGGCAAAAGGGCAAAGCAAGGCAAGGCAAATGGGGAAAGCAAGGCAATGAAAGGCAAGGCAAAAGGGCAATGCAAGGCAAGGTAAGGCAAACGGGTAAAGCAAGGCAATGCAAGGCAAAAGGGCAAAGAAAGGAAAGGCAAGGCAAGGCAAGACAAGGCCAAGTGAAAAAGCAAGGCAAGGCAAAAGACCAAAGCAAGGCAAGGCAAGGCAAGGCAAAAAGGCAAAGGAAGGAAAGGCAAAAGGGCAAAGAAAGACAATGCAAGGCAAGGCAAAACGGCAAAGAAAGGCAAGGGAATGCAAGGCAAAATGGCAAAGTAAGGTAAGGCAAAGCAAAAGAGCAAAGCAAGGCAAGGCAAGGCAAAAGGGCAAAGCATGGCAAGGCAAGGAAAGGCAAAAGAGAAAAGGAGGGCAAGGCAAGGCAAGGCAAAAAGGCAAAGAAAGGCAAGGCAAGGAAAGGCAAAATGGAAAAGCAGGGCAAAGCAAGGCAAAAGGGCAAAGTTAAGCAAGGCAAGTCAAAAGGGAAAGCAAGACAACGGAAGGCAAGGCAAAAAGGCAAAGAAAGGAAAGGCAAAAATGCAAAGCAAGGCAAGGCAAAAGGGCAAAGCAAGGCAAGGCAAAAGGGCAAGGCAAGGCAAGGCAAGGCAAAGCAAAACGGCAAAGCAAGGCAAGGCAAAGCAAACGGGTAAAGCAAGGCAATGCAAGGCAAAAGGGCAAAGAAAGGAAAGGCAAGGCAAGGCAAGACAAGGCCAAGTGAAAAAGCAAGGCAAGGCAAAAGACCAAAGCAAGGCAAGGCAAGGCAAGACAAAAAGGCAAAGCAAGGCAAGTCTACAGGGCAAAGCAAGGCAAGGCAAGGCAAGGCAAAAGGGCAAAGCAAGGCAAGGCAAATGGGGAAAGCAAGACAATGAAAGGCAAGGCAAAATGGCAATGCAAGGCAAGGTAAGGCAAAAACGCAAAGCAAGGCAAGGCAAAATGGCAAAGCAAGGCAAGGAAAGCAAACGGGTAAAGCAAGGCAATGCAAGGCAAAAGGGCAAAGAAAGGAAAGGGAAGGCAAGGCAAGACAAGGCCAAGTGAAAAAGCAAGGCAAGGCAAAAGACCAAAGCAAGGCAAGGCAAGGCAAGGCAAAAAGGCAAAGCAAGGAAAGGCAA
Source organism: Columba guinea (assembly GCA_032206185.1). NCBI lineage: Eukaryota > Metazoa > Chordata > Aves > Columbiformes > Columbidae > Columba > Columba guinea. The sequence continues at coordinate 366,866 of JAVLUU010000375.1, forward strand.
AAGGGCAAAGCAAGACAAGGCACGGCAAGGCAAAAGGGCAAAGAAAGGCAAGGGAATGCAAGGCAAAAGGGCAAAGTAAGGTAAGGCAAAGCAAAAGAGCAAAGCAAGGCAAGGCAAGGCAAAAGGGCAAAGCATGGCAAGGCAAGGAAAGGCAAAAGAGAAAAGAAGGGCAAGGCAAGGCAAGGCAAAACGGCAAAGTAAGGCAAGGCAAGGCAAAACGGCAAAGTAAGCCAAGGCAAGGCAAGGCAAAACGGCAAAGTAAGGCAAGGCAAGGCAAATGGCAAAGCAAGGCAATACAAAGCATGGCAAAAGAGCAAAGCAAGTGAAGGCAAAGCAAATGGGTAAAGCAAGGCAAGGCAAAAAGGCAAAGAAAGGCAAGGCAAGGAAAGGCAAAATGGAAAAGCATGGCAAAGCAAGGCAAAAGGGCAAAGTTAAGCAAGGCAAGTCAAAAGGGAAAGCAAGACAACGGAAGGCAAGGCAAAAAAGCAAAGAAAGGAAAGGCAAAAATGCAAAGCAAGGCAAGGCAAAAGGGCAAAGCAAGGCAAGGGAAGGCAAGGCAAAAGTGCAAACCAAGGCATGCAAAGGCAATACAAAAGAGCAAAGCAAAGGCAAGGCAACGCAAAAGGGCAAAGCAAGGCAAGGCAAAAGGGCAAGGCAAGGCAAGGCAAAGCAAAACGGCAAAGCAAGGCAAGGCAAGGCAAAAGGGTAAAGAAAGGGAAGGCAAAGCAAACGGGTAAAGCAAGGCAAGGCAAGGCAAAAAGGCAAAGAAAGGCAAAGAAAGGAAAGGCAAATGGGCAAAGCAAGGCAAGGCAAGTCAAGGAAAAACGGCAAAGAAAGGAAAAACAAGGAAGGGAAAAACGGAAAAGCAAGGAATGGTAAGGCAAGGTAAATGAGCAAAGCAAGGCAAGGCAAGGCAAAAGGGTAAAGCATGGTAAGGGAAGAGAAACGGGTAAAGAAAGGCAATGCAAGGCAAAAGGGCAAAGAAAGGCAAGGTAAGGCAAAAGAGCAAAGTAAGTCTAGGAAAGGCAAGTCAAAAGGGCAAAGCAAGGAAAGGCAAAAGGGCAAAGGAAAACAATGCAAGGCAAGTCTAAAGGGCAAAGCAAGGCAAGGCAAGGCAAAAGGGCAAAGCAAGGCAAGGCAAATGGGGAAAGCATGGTAATGAAAGGCAAGGGAAAAAGTCAAAGCAAGGCATGGCAATGCATAAAGGCAAACCAAGGCAAGAAAAAGCAAAAGGGCAATGCAAGGAAAGGTAAGGCAAAAACGCAAAGCAAGGCAAGGCAAAATGGCAAAGCAAGGCAAGGCAAAGCAAACGGGTAAAGCAAGGCAATGCAAGGCAAAAGGGCAAAGAAAGGCAAGGCAAGGAAAGGCAAAAAGGCAAAGCAAGGCAAGGCAAAAGGGCAAAGAAAGGCAAGGGAAGGCAAGGCAAAACGGCAAAGAAAGTAAAGGCAAGGAAAGGCAAAAGGGAGAAGTAAGGAAAGGTAAGGCAAGGTAGAAATGGCAAAGCAAAGCAAGGCAAGGCAAAAGGGCAAAGCATGGTAAGGGAAGAGAAACGGGTAAAGAAAGGCAATGCAAGGCAAAAGGGCAAAGCAAGGAAAGGCAAAAGGGCAAAGGACGACAATGCAAGGCAAGTCTAAAGGGCAAAGCAAGGCAAGGCAAGGCAAAAGGGCAAAGCAAGGCAAGGCAAATGGGGAAAGCAAGGTAATGAAAGGCAAGGGAAAAGGGCAAAGCAGGGCAAGGCAAGGCAAAAGGCTAAAGAAAGGGAAGGCAAAGCAAATGGTTAAAGCAAGGCAAGGCAAGGCAAATGGGCAAAGCAAAGCAAGGTAAGGCAATGTAAATGGGCAAAACAAGGCAAGGCAAGGCAAAAGGGCAAAGCATGTCAAGGGAAGAGAAACGGGTAAAGAAGGGCAATGCAAGGCAAAAGGGCAAAGAAAGGCAAGGCAAGGAAAGGCAAGGCAAAATGAAAAAGAAAGGCAAGGCAAAAGGCCAAAGCAAGGCAAGGCAAGGCAAAAGAGCAAAGCAAGGCGAGGCAAGGCAAGGCAAAAGGGCAAAGCAAGGAAAGGCAAGGAAAGGCAAAACGGAGAAGTAAGGAAAGGTAAGGCAAGGTAAAAATGGCAAAGCAAGGCAAGGCAAGGCAAGACAAAAAGGCAAAGCAAGGCAAGTCTACAGGGCAAAGCAAGGCAAGGCAAGGCAAGGCAAAAGGGCAAAGCAAGGCAAGGCAAATGGGGAAAGCAAGACAATGAAAGGCAAGGCAAAATGGCAATGCAAGGCAAGGTAAGGCAAAAACGCAAAGCAAGGCAAGGCAAAATGGCAAAGCAAGGCAAGGAAAGCAAACGGGTAAAGCAAGGCAATGCAAGGCAAAAGGGCAAAGAAAGGAAAGGGAAGGCAAGGCAAGACAAGGCCAAGTGAAAAAGCAAGGCAAGGCAAAAGACCAAAGCAAGGCAAGGCAAGGCAAGGCAAAAAGGCAAAGCAAGGAAAGGCAAAAGGGCAAAGCAAGACAAGGCACGGCAAGGCAAAAGGGCAAAGAAAGGCAAGGGAATGCAAGGCAAAAGGGCAAAGTAAGGTAAGGCAAAGCAAAAGAGCAAAGCAAGGCAAGGCAAGGCAAAAGGGCAAAGCATGGCAAGGCAAGGAAAGGCAAAAGAGAAAAGAAGGGCAAGGCAAGGCAAGGCAAAACGGCAAAGTAAGGCAAGGCAAGGCAAAACGGCAAAGTAAGGCAAGGCAAGGCAAATGGCAAAGCAAGGCAATACAAAGCATGGCAAAAGAGCAAAGCAAGTGAAGGCAAAGCAAACGGGTAAAGCAAGGCAAGGCAAAAAGGCAAAGAAAGGCAAGGCAAGGAAAGGCAAAATGGAAAAGCATGGCAAAGCAAGGCAAAAGGGCAAAGTTAAGCAAGGCAAGTCAAAAGGGAAAGCAAGACAACGGAAGGCAAGGCAAAAAAGCAAAGAAAGGAAAGGCAAAAATGCAAAGCAAGGCAAGGCAAAAGGGCAAAGCAAGGCAAGGGAAGGCAAGGCAAAAGTGCAAACCAAGGCATGCAAAGGCAATACAAAAGAGCAAAGCAAAGGCAAGGCAACGCAAAAGGGCAAAGCAAGGCAAGGCAAAAGGGCAAGGCAAGGCAAGGCAAAGCAAAACGGCAAAGCAAGGCAAGGCAAGGCAAAAGGGTAAAGAAAGGGAAGGCAAAGCAAACGGATAAAGCAAGGCAAGGCAAGGCAAAAAGGCAAAGAAAGGCAAAGAAAGGAAAGGCAAATGGGCAAAGCAAGGCAAGGCAAGTCAAGGAAAAACGGCAAAGAAAGGAAAAACAAGGAAGGGCAAAACGGAAAAGCAAGGAATGGTAAGGCAAGGTAAATGAGCAAAGCAAGGCATGCAAGGCAAAAGGGTAAAGCATGGTAAGGGAAGAGAAACGGGTAAAGAAAGGCAATGCAAGGCAAAAGGGCAAAGAAAGGCAAGGTAAGGCAAAAGAGCAAAGTAAGTCTAGGAAAGGCAAGTCAAAAGGGCAAAGCAAGGAAAGGCAAAAGGGCAAAGGAAAACAATGCAAGGCAAGTCTAAAGGGCAAAGCAAGGCAAGGCAAGGCAAAAGGGCAAAGCAAGGCAAGGCAAATGGGGAAAGCATGGTAATGAAAGGCAAGGGAAAAAGTCAAAGCAAGGCATGGCAATGCATAAAGGCAAACCAAGGCAAGAAAAAGCAAAAGGGCAATGCAAGGAAAGGTAAGGCAAAAACGCAAAGCAAGGCAAGGCAAAATGGCAAAGCAAGGCAAGGCAAAGCAAACGGGTAAAGCAAGGCAATGCAAGGCAAAAGGGCAAAGAAAGGCAAGGCAAGGAAAGGCAAAAAGGCAAAGCAAGGCAAGGCAAAAGGGCAAAGAAAGGCAAGGGAAGGCAAGGCAAAACGGCAAAGAAAGTAAAGGCAAGGAAAGGCAAAAGGGAGAAGTAAGGAAAGGTAAGGCAAGGTAGAAATGGCAAAGCAAAGCAAGGCAAGGCAAAAGGGCAAAGCATGGTAAGGGAAGAGAAACGGGTAAAGAAAGGCAATGCAAGGCAAAAGGGCAAAGCAAGGAAAGGCAAAAGGGCAAAGGACGACAATGCAAGGCAAGTCTAAAGGGCAAAGCAAGGCAAGGCAAGGCAAAAGGGTAAAGAAAGGGAAGGCAAAGCAAACGGGTAAAGCAAGGCAAGGCAAGGCAAGGAAAGGCAAAGAAAGGCAAAGAAAGGAAAGGCAAATGGGCAAAGCAAGGCAAGGCAAGTCAAGGCAAAACGGCAAAGAAAGGAAAAACAAGGAAGGGCAAAACGGAAAAGCAAGGAAAGGTAAGGCAAGGTAAATGAGCAAAGCAAGACAAGGCAAGGCAAAAGGGTAAAGCATGGTAAGGGAAGAGAAACGGGTAAAGAAAGGCAATGCAAGGCAAAAGGGCAAAGAAAGGACAGGTAAGGCAAAAGAGCAAAGTAAGTCTAGGAAAGGCAAGTCAAAAGGGCAAAGCAAGGAAAGGCAAAAGGGCAAAGGAAAACAATGCAAGGCAAGTCTAAAGGGCAAAGCAAGGCAAGGCAAGGCAAAAGGGCAAAGCAAGGCAAGGCAAATGGGGAAAGCAAGGTAATGAAAGGCAAGGGAAAAAGTCAAAGCAAGGCATGGCAATGCATAAAGGCAAACTAAGGCAAGGCAAAGCAAAAGGGCAATGCAAGGCAAGGTAAGGCAAAAACGCAAAGCAGGGCAAGGCAAAATGGCAAAGCAAGGCAAGGCAAAGCAAACGGGTAAAGCAAGGCAATGCAAGGCAAAAGGGCAAAGAAAGGCAAGGCAAGGAAAGGCAAAAAGGCAAAGCAAGGCAAGGCAAAAGGGCAAAGAAAGGCAAGGGAAGGCAAGGCAAAAGTTCAAACCAAGGCATGCAAAGGCAACACAAAAGAGCAAAGCAAGGCAAGGCAACGCAAAAGGGCAAAGCAAGGCAAGGCAAAAGGGCAAAGCAAGGAAAGGCAAGGAAAGGGAAAAGGGTAAAGCAAGGTAATGCAAGTCAAATGGGGAAAGCAAGGCAATGAAAGGCAAGGCAAAAGGGCAATGCAAGGCAAGGTAAGGCAAAAACGCAAAGCAAGGCAAGGCAAAATGGCAAAGCAAGGCAAGGCAAAGCAAACGGGTAAAGCAAGGCAATGCAAGGCAAAAGGGCAAAGAAAGGAAAGGCAAGGCAAGGCAAGACAAGGCCAAGTGAAAAAGCAAGGCAAGGCAAAAGACCAAAGCAAGGCAAGGCAAGGCAAGACAAAAGGGCAAAGCAAGGCAAGTCTACAGGGCAAAGGAAGGCAAGGCAAGGCAAGGCAAAAGGGCAAAGCAAGGCAAGGCAAATGGGGAAAGCAAGACAATGAAAGGCAAGGCAAAATGGCAATGCAAGGCAAGGTAAGGCAAAAACGCAAAGCAAGGCAAGGCAAAATGGCAAAGCAAGGCAAGGCAAAGCAAACGGGTAAAGCAAGGCAATGCAAGGCAAAAGGGCAAAGAAAGGCAAGGCAAGGAAAGGCAAAAATGAAAAGCAAGGCAAGGCAAAAGGGCAAAGAAAGGCAAGGGAAGGCAAGGCAAAAGTGCAAACCAAGGCATGCAAAGGCAACACAAAAGAGCAAAGCAAGGCAAGGCAACGCAAAAGGGCAAAGCAAGGCAAGGCAAAAGGGCAAAGCAAGGAAAGGCAAGGAAAGGGAAAAGGGTAAAGTAAGGTAATGCAAGGCAAAAGGGCAAAGCAAGGCAAGGCAAGGCAAAAGGGTAAAGAAAGGGAAGGCAAAGCAAACGGTTAAAGTAAGGCAAGGCAAGGCAAAAAGGCAAAGAAAGGCAAAGAAAGGAAAGGAAAATGGGCAAAGCAAGGCAAGGCAAGTCAAGGCAAAAAGGCAAAGAAAGGAAAGGCAAGGAAAGGCAAAACGGAAAAGCAAGGAAAGGTAAGGCAAGGTAAATGGGCAAAGCAAGGCAAGGCAAGGCCAAATGGCAAAGCATGGTAAGGGAAGAGAAACGGGTAAAGAAAGGCAATGCAAGGCAAAAGGGCAAAGAAAGGCAAGGTAAGGCAAAAGAGCAAAGTAAGGCTAAGGCAAGGCAAGGCAAAAGGGCAAAGCAAGGAAAGGCAAAAGGGCAAAGGAAGACAATGCAAGGCAAGTCTACAGGGCAAAGCAAGGCAAGGCAAGGCAAAAGGGCAAAGCAAGGCAAGGCAAATGGGGAAAGCAAGGCAATGAAAGGCAAGGCAAAAGGGCAATGCAAGGCAAGGTAAGTCAAAAACGCAAAGCAAGGTAAGGCAAAATGGCAAGCAAGGCAAGGCAAAGCAAACGGGTAAAGCAAGGCAATGCAAGGCAAAAGGGCAAAGAAAGGAAAGGCAAGGCAAGGCAAGACAAGGCCAAGTGAAAAAGCAAGGCAAGGCAAAAGACCAAAGCAAGGCAAGGCAAGGCAAGGCAAAAAGGCAAAGCAAGGAAAGGCAAAAGGGCAAAGCAAGACAAGGCACGGCAAGGCAAAAGGGCAAAGAAAGGCAAGGGAATGCAAGGCAAAAGGGCAAAGTAAGGTAAGGCAAAGCAAAAGAGCAAAGCAAGGCAAGGCAAGGCAAAAGGGCAAAGCATGGCAAGGCAAGGAAAGGCAAAAGAGAAAAGAAGGGCAAGGCAAGGCAAGGCAAAACGGCAAAGTAAGGCAAGGCAAGGCAAAACGGCAAAGTAAGGCAAGGCAAGGCAAATGGCAAAGCAAGGCAATACAAAGCAAGGCAAAAGAGCAAAGCAAGTGAAGGCAAAGCAAACGGGTAAAGCAAGGCAAGGCAAAAAGGCAAAGAAAGGCAAGGCAAGGAAAGGCAAAATGGAAAAGCATGGCAAAGCAAGGCAAAAGGGCAAAGTTAAGCAAGGCAAGTCAAAATTGAAAGCAAGACAACGGAAGGCAAGGCAAAAAGGCAAAGAAAGGAAAGGCAAAAATGCAAAGCAAGGCAAGGCAAAAGGGCAAAGCAAGGCAAGGGAAGACAAGGCAAAAGTGCAAACCAAGGCATGCAAAGGCAATACAAAAGAGCAAAGCAAGGCAAGGCAACGCAAAAGGGCAAAGCAAGGCAAGGCAAAAGGGCAAGGCAAGGCAAGGCAAGGCAAAGCAAAACGGCAAAGCAAGGCAAGGCAAGGCAAAAGGGTAAAGAAAGGGAAGGCAAAGCAAACGGGTAAAGCAAGGCAAGGCAAGGCAAAAAGGCAAAGAAAGGCAAAGAAAGGAAAGGCAAATGGTCAAAGCAAGGCAAGGCAAGTCAAGGCAAAACGGCAAAGAAAGGAAAAACAAGGAAGGGCAAAACGGAAAAGCAAGGAAAGGTAAGGCAAGGTAAATGGGCAAAGCAAGGCAAGGCAAGGCAAAAGGGCAAAGCATGGTAAGGGAAGAGAAACGGGTAAAGAAAGGCAATGCAAGGCAAAAGGGCAAAGCAAGGCAAGGCAAGGCAAAAGCGTAAAGCTAAGCAAGGAAAGTCAAAAGGGAAAGCAAGACAAGGCAAGGCAAGGCAAAAGGGCAATGCAAGGCAAGGCAAAGCAAACGGGTAAAGCAAGGCAATGCAAGGCAAAAGGGCAAAGAAAGGCAAGGTAAGGCAAAAGAGCAAAGTAAGTCTAGGAAAGGCAAGTCAAAAGGGCAAAGCAAGGAAAGGCAAAAGGGCAAAGGAAAACAATGCAAGGCAAGTCTAAAGGGCAAAGCAAGGCAAGGCAAGGCAACGCAAAAGGGCAAAGCAAGGCAAGGCAAATAAGGAAAGCAAGGTAATGAAAGGCAAAGGAAAAAGGCAAAGCAAGGCATGGCAAGGCAAAATGGGCAAACCAAGGCAAGGCAAGGCAAAAGGGCAAAGCTAAGCAAGGAAAGTCAAAAGGGAAAGAAAGACAAGGCAAGGGAAGGAAAAAGGGCAATGCAAGGCAAAGCAAAGCAAACGGGTAAAGCAAGGCAATACAAGGCAAAAGGGCAAAGAAAGGCAAGGCAAGGAAAGGCAAAAACGAAAAGCAAGGTAATGCAAGGCAAAAGGGCAAAGCAAGGGAAGGCAAGGCAAAAGTGCAAACCAAGGCATGCAAAGGCAACACAAAAGAGCAAAGCAAGGCAAGGCAACGCAAAAGGGCAAAGCAAGGCAAGGCAAAAGGGCAAAGCAAGGAAAGGCAAGGAAAGGGAAAAGGGTAAAGCAAGGTAATGCAAGGCAAAAGGGCAAAGCAAGGCAAGGCAAGGCAAAAGGGTAAAGAAAGGGAAGGCAAAGCAAACGGGTAAAGCAAGGCAAGGCAAAAAGGCAAAGCAAGGCAAAGAAAGGCAAAGAAAGATAAGGCAAATGGGCAAAGCAAGGCAAGGCAAGTCAAGGCAAAAAGTCAAAGAAAGGAAAGGCAAGGAAAGGCAAAACGGAAAAGCAAGGAACGGTAAGGCAAGGTAAATGGGCAAAGCAAGGCAAGGCATGGCAAAAGGGCAAAGCATGGTAAGGGAAGAGAAACGGGTAAAGAAAGGATATGCAAGGCAAAAGGGCAAAGAAAGGAAAGGCAAAAGGGCAAAGGAAGACAATGCATGGCAAGTCTAAAGGGCAAAGCACGGCAAGGCAAGGCAAGGCAAAAGGGCAAAGCAAGGCACGGCAAATGGGGAAAGCAAGGTAACGAAAGGCAAAGGAAAAAGTCAAAGCAAGGCATGGCAATGCATAAAGGCAAACCAAGGCAAGGCAAAGCAAAAGGGCAATGCAAGGCAAGGTAAGGCAAAAACGCAAAGCAAGGCAAAATGGCAAAGCAAGGCAAGGCAAAGCAAACGGGTAAAGCAAGGCAATGCAAGGCAAAAGGGCAAAGAAAGGCAAGGCAAGGAAAGGCAAAAAGGCAAAGCAAGGCAAGGCAAAAGGGCAAAGAAAGGCAAGGGAAGGCAAGGCAAAACGGCAAAGAAAGGAAAGGCAAGGAAAGGCAAAAGGGAGAAGTAAGGAAAGGTAAGGCAAGGTAGAAATGGCAAAGCAAAGCAAGGCAAGGCAAAAGGGCAAAGCATGGTAAGGGAAGAGAAACGGGTAAAGAAAGGCAATGCAAGGCAAAAGGGCAAAGCAAGGAAAGGCAAAAGGGCAAAGGACGACAATGCAAGGCAAGTCTAAAGGGCAAAGCAAGGCAAGGCAAGGCAAAAGGGCAAAGCAAGGCAAGGCAAATGGGGAAAGCAAGGTAATGAAAGGCAAGGGAAAAGGGCAAAGCAGGGCAAGGCAAGGCAAAAGGCTAAAGAAAGGGAAGGCAAAGCAAATGGTTAAAGCAAGGCAAGGCAAGGCAAATGGGCAAAGCAAAGCAAGGTAAGGCAAGGTAAATGGGCAAAACAAGGCAAGGCAAGGCAAAAGGGCAAAGCATGTCAAGGGAAGAGAAACGGGTAAAGAAGGGCAATGCAAGGCAAAAGGGCAAAGAAAGGCAAGGCAAGGAAAGGCAAGGCAAAATGAAAAAGAAAGGCAAGGCAAAAGGCCAAAGCAAGGCAAGGCAAGGCAAAAGAGCAAAGCAAGGCGAGGCAAGGCAAGGCAAAAGGGCAAAGCAAGGAAAGGCAAGGAAAGGCAAAACGGAGAAGTAAGGAAAGGTAAGGCAAGGTAAAAATGGCAAAGCAAGGCAAGGCAAGGCAAAAGGGCAAAGCATGGTAAGGGAAGAGAAACGGGTAAAGAAAGGCAATGCAAGGCAAAAGGGCAAAGAAAGGCAAGGTAATGCTAAAGAGCAAAGTAAGGCTAGGAAAGGCAAGGCAAAAGGGCAAAGCAAGGCATGGCAAGGCATAAAGGCAAACCAAGGCAAGGCAAGGGAAAAGGGCAAAGCTAAGCAAGGAAAGTCAAAAGGGAAAGCAAGACAAGGCAAGGCAAGGCAAAAGGGCAATGCAAGGCAAGGTAAGGCAAAAACGCAAAGCAAGGCAAGGCAAAATGGCAAAGCAAGGCAAGGCAAAGAAAACGGGTAAAGCAAGGCAATGCAAGGCAAAAGGGCAAAGAAAGGCAAGGCAAGGAAAGGCAAAAGTGAAAAGCAAGGCAAAAGGGCAAAGAAAGGCAAGGGAAGGCAAGGCAAAAGTGCAAAGCAAGGCACGGCAAATGGGGAAAGCAAGGTAATGAAAGGCAAAGGAAAAAGTCAAAGCAAGGCATGGCAATGCATAAAGGCAAACCAAGGCAAGGCAAAGCAAAAGGGCAATGCAAGGCAAGGTAAGGCAAAAACGCAAAGCAAGGCAAGGCAAAATGGCAAAGCAAGGCAAGGCAAAGCAAACGGGTAAAGCAAGGCAATGCAAGGCAAAAGGGCAAAGAAAGGCAAGGCAAGGAAAGGCAAGGCAAAATGGCAAAGAAAGGAAAGGCAAGGAAAGGCAAAAGGGAGAAGTAAGGAAAGGTAAGGCAAGGTAGAAATGGCAAAGCAAAGCAAGGCAAGGCAAAAGGGCAAAGCATGGTAAGGGAAGAGAAACGGGTAAAGAAAGGCAATGCAAGGCAAAAGGGCAAAGAAAGGCAAGGTAATGCTAAAGAGCAAAGTAAGGCTAGGAAAGGCAAGGCAAAAGGGCAAAGCAAGGCATGGCAAGGCATAAAGGCAAACCAAGGCAAGGCAAGGGAAAAGGGCAAAGCTAAGCAAGGAAAGTCAAAAGGGAAAGCAAGACAAGGCAAGGCAAGGCAAAAGGGCAATGCAAGGCAAGGTAAGGCAAAAACGGAAAGCAAGGAGAGGCAAAATGGCAAAGTAAGGCAAGGCAAAGCAAACGGGTAAAGCAAGGCAATGCAAGGCAAAAGGGCAAAGAAAGGCAAGGCAAGGAAAGGCAAAAATGAAAAGCAAGGCAAGGTAAAAGGGCAAAGAAAGGCAAGGGAAGGCAAGGCAAAAGTGCAAACCAAGGCATGCAAAGGCAACACAAAAGAGGAAAGCAAGGCAAGGCAACGCAAAAGGGCAAAGCAAGGCAAGGCAAAAGGGCAAAGCAAGGAAAGGCAAGGAAAGGGAAAAGGGTAAAGCAAGGTAATGCAAGGCAAAAGGGCAAAGCAAGGCAAGGCAAGGCAAAAGGGTAAAGAAAGGGAAGACAAAGCAAACGGGTAAAGCAAGGCAAGGCAAGGCAAAAAGGCAAAAAAAGGCAAAGAAAGGAAAGGCAAATGGGCAAAGCAAGGCAAGGCAAGTCAAGGCAAAAAGTCAAAGAAAGGAAAGGCAAGGAAAGGCAAAACGGAAAAGCAAGGAACGGTAAGGCAAGGTAAATGGGCAAAGCAAGGCAAGGCAAGGCAAAAGGGCAAAGCATGGTAAGGGAAGAGAAACGGGTAAAGAAAGGATATGCAAGGCAAAAGGGCAAAGAAAGGAAAGGCAAAAGGGCAAAGGAAGACAATGCATGGCAAGTCTAAAGGGCAAAGCAAGGCAAGGCAAGGCAAAAGGGCAAAGCAAGGCAAGGTAAGGCAAAAACGGAAAGCAAGGCAAGGCAAAATGGCAAAGCAAGGCAAGGCAAAGCAAACGGGTAAAGCAAGGCAATGCAAGGCAAAAGGGCAAAGAAAGGCAAGGCAAGGAAAGGCAAAAATGAAAAGCAAGGCAAGGCAAAAGGGCAAAGAAAGGCAAGGGAAGGCAAGGCAAAAGTGCAAACCAAGGCATGCAAAGGCAACACAAAAGAGCAAAGCAAGGCAAGGCAACGCAAAAGGGCAAAGCAAGGCAAGGCAAAAGGGCAAAGCAAGGAAAGGCAAGGAAAGGGAAAAGGGTAAAGCAAGGTAATGCAAGGCAAATGGGGAAAGCAAGGCAATGAAAGGCAAGGCAAAAGGGCAATGCATGGCAAGGTAAGGCAAAAACGCAAAGCAAGGCAAGGCAAAATGGCAAAGCAAGGCAAGGCAAAGCAAACGGGTAAAGCAAGGCAATGCAAGGCAAAAGGGCAAAGAAAGGAAAGGCAAGGCAAGGCAAGACAAGGCCAAGTGAAAAAGCAAGGCAAGGCAAAAGACCAAAGCAAGGCAAGGCAAGGCAAGGCAAAAAGGCAAAGCAAGGAAAGGCAAAAGGGCAAAGCAAGACAAGTCAAGACAAGGCAAAAGGGCAAAGAAAGGCAAGGGAATGCAAGGCAAAAGGGCAAAGTAAGGTAAGGCAAAGCAAAAGAGCAAAGCAAGGCAAGGCAAGGCAAAAGGGCAAAGCATGGGAAGGCAAGGAAAGGCAAAAGAGAAAAGAAGGGCAAGGCAAGGCAAGGCAAAACGGCAAAGTAAGGCAAGGCAAGGCAAAACGGCAAAGTAAGGCAAGGCAAGGCAAATGGCAATGCAAGGCAATACAAAGCAAGGCAAAAGAGCAAAGCAAGTGAAGGCAAAGCAAACGGGTAAAGCAAGGCAAGGCAAAAAGGCAAAGAAAGGCAAGGCAAGGAAAGGCAAAATGGAAAAGCATGGCAAAGCAAGGCAAAAGGGCAAAGTTAAGCAAGGCAAGTCAAAGGGAAAGCAAGACAACGGAAGGCAAGGCAAAAAGGCAAAGAAAGGAAAGGCAAAAATGCAAAGCAAGGCAAGGCAAAAGGGCAAAGCAAGGCAAGGGAAGGCAAGGCAAAAGTGCAAACCAAGGCATGCAAAGGCAATACAAAAGAGCAAAGCAAGGCAAGGCAACGCAAAAGGGCAAAGCAAGGCAAGGCAAAAGGGCAAGGCAAGGCAAGGCAAGGCAAAGCAAAACGGCAAAGCAAGGCAAGGCAAGGCAAAAAGGCAAAGAAAGGCAAAGAAAGGAAAGGCAAATGGTCAAAGGAAGGCAAGGCAAGTCAAGGCAAAACGGCAAAGAAAGGAAAAACAAGGAAGGGCAAAACGGAAAAGCAAGGAAAGGTAAGGAAAGGTAAACGAGCAAAGCAAGGCAAGGCAAGGCAAAAGGGCAAAGCATGGTAAGGGAAGAGAAACGGGTAAAGAAAGGCAATGCAAGGCAAAAGGGCAAAGCAAGGCAAGGCAAATAAGGAAAGCAAGGTAATGAAAGGCAAAGGAAAAGGGCAAAGCAAGGCAAGGCAAGGCAAAAGGGTAAAGCTAAGCAAGGAAAGTCAAAAGGGAAAGCAAGACAAGGCAAGGCAAGGCAAAAGGGCAATGCAAGGCAAGGCAAAGCAAACGGGTAAAGCAAGGCAATGCAAGGCAAAAGGGCAAAGAAAGGCAAGGGAAGGCAAGGCAAAAGTGCAAACCAAGGCATGCAAAGACAACACAAAAGAGCAAAGCAAGGCAAGGCAAGGCAAAAGGGTAAAGAAAGGGAAGGCAAAGCAAACGGGTAATGCAAGGCAAGGCAAGGCAAAAACGCAAAGAAAGGAAAGGCAAATGGGCAAAGCAAGGCAAGGCAAGTCAAGGCAAAAAGTCAAAGAAAGGAAAGGCAAGGAAAGGCAAAACGGAAAAGCAAGGAACGGTAAGGCAAGGTAAATGGGCAAAGCAAGGCAAGGCAAGGCAAAAGGGCAAAGCATGGTAAGGGAAGAGAAACGGGTAAAGAAAGGATATGCAAGGCAAAAGGGCAAAGAAAGGAAAGGCAAAAGGGCAAAGGAAGACAATGCATGGCAAGTCTAAAGGGCAAAGCAAGGTAAGGCAAGGCAAAAGGGCAAAGCAAGGCACGGCAAATGGGGAAAGCAAGGTAATGAAAGGCAAAGGAAAAAGTCAAAGCAAGGCATGGCAATGCATAAAGGCAAACCAAGGCAAGGCAAAGCAAAAGGGCAATGCAAGGCAAGGTAAGGCAAAAACGCAAAGCAAGGCAAGGCAAAATGGCAAAGCAAGGCAAGGCAAAGCAAACGGATAAAGCAAGGCAATGCAAGGCAAAAGGGCAAAGAAAGGCAAGGCAAGGAAAGGCAAAAAGGCAAAGCAAGGCAAGGCAAAAGGGCAAAGAAAGGCAAGGGAAGGCAAGGCAAAACGGCAAAGAAAGGAAAGGCAAGGAAAGGCAAAAGGGAGAAGTAAGGAAAGGTAAGGCAAGGTAGAAATGGCAAAGCAAAGCAAGGCAAGGCAAAAGGGCAAAGCATGGTAAGGGAAGAGAAACGGGTAAAGAAAGGCAATGCAAGGCAAAAGGGCAAAGCATGGTAAGGGAAGAGAAACGGGTAAAGAAAGGCAATGCAAGGCAAAAGGGCAAAGCAAGGAAAGGCAAGGAAATGCAAAACGGAGAAGTAAGGAAAGGTAAGGCAAGGTAAAAATGGCAAAGCAAGGCAAGGCAAGGCAAAAGGGCAAAGCATGGTAAGGGAAGAGAAACAGGTAAAGAAAGGCAATACAAGGCAAAAGGGCAAAGAAAGGCAAGGTAATGCAAAAGAGCAAAGTAAGGCTAGGAAAGGCAAGGCAAAAGGGCAAAGCAAGGCATGGCAAGGCATAAAGGCAAACCAAGGCAAGGCAAGGGAAAAGGGCAAAGCTAAGCAAGGAAAGTCAAAAGGGAAAGCAAGACAAGGCAAGGCAAGGCAAAAGGGCAATGCAAGGCAAGGTAAGGCAAAAACGCAAAGCAAGGCAAGGCAAAATGGCAAAGCAAGGCAAAGCAAAGCAAACGGGTAAAGCAAGGCAATGCAAGGCAAAAGGGCAAAGAAAGGCAAGGCAAGGAAAGGCAAAAGGGCAAAGAAAGGCAAGGGAAGGCAAGGCAAAAGTGCAAACCAAGGCATGCAAAGGCAACACAAAAGAGCAAAGCAAGGCAAGGCAACGCAAAAGGGCAAAGAAAGGAAAGGCAAGGCAAGGCAAGACAAGGCCAAGTGAAAAAGAAAGGCAAGGCAAAAGACCAAAGCAAGGCAAGGCAAAGCAAGACAAAAGGGCAAAGCAAGGCAAGTCTACAGGGCAAAGCAAGGCAAGGCAAGGCAACACAAAAGAGCAAAGCAAGGCAAGGCAACGCAAAAGGGCAAGGCAAGGCAAGGCAAAAGGGCAAAGCAAGGAAAGGCAAGGAAAGGGAAAAGGGTAAAGCAAGGTAATGCAAGGCAAAAGGGCAAAGAAAGGCAAGGCAAGGAAAGGCAAAAAGTCAAAGAAAGGAAAGGCAAGGAAAGGCAAAAGGGAGAAGTAAGGAAAGGTAAGGCAATGTAGAAATGGCAAAGCCAAGCAAGGCAAGGCAAAAGGGCAAAGCATGGTAAGGGAAGAGAAACGGGTAAAGAAAGGCAATGCAAGGCAAAAGGGAAAAGCAAGGAAAGGCAAAAGGGCAAAGGACGACAATGCAAGGCAAGTCTAAAGGGCAAAGCAAGGCAAGGCAAGGCAAAAGGGCAAAGCAAGGCAAGGCAAATGGGGAAAGCAAGGTAATGAAAGGCAAGGGAAAAGGGCAAAGCAGGGCAAGGCAAGGCAAAAGGCTAAAGAAAGGGAAGGCAAAGCAAATGGTTAAAGCAAGGCAAGGCAAGGCAAATGGGCAAAGCAAAGCAAGGTAAGGCAAGGTAAATGGGCAAAACAAGGCAAGGCAAGGCAAAA
The DNA here is from genome assembly GCA_032206185.1 of Columba guinea. Lineage (NCBI taxonomy): Eukaryota > Metazoa > Chordata > Aves > Columbiformes > Columbidae > Columba > Columba guinea. Next base: position 382,053 of record JAVLUU010000375.1, read on the forward strand.
GGGCAAAGCATGTCAAGGGAAGAGAAACGGGTAAAGAAGGGCAATGCAAGGCAAAAGGGCAAAGAAAGGCAAGGCAAGGAAAGGCAAGGCAAAATGAAAAAGAAAGGCAAGGCAAAAGGCCAAAGCAAGGCAAGGCAAGGCAAAAGAGCAAAGCAAGGCGAGGCAAGGCAAGGCAAAAGGGCAAAGCAAGGAAAGGCAAGGAAAGGCAAAACGGAGAAGTAAGGAAAGGTAAGGCAAGGTAAAAATGGCAAAGCAAGGCAAGGCAAGGCAAAAGGGCAAAGCATGGTAAGGGAAGAGAAACGGGTAAAGAAAGGCAATACAAGGCAAAAGGGCAAAGAAAGGCAAGGTAATGCAAAAGAGCAAAGTAAGGCTAGGAAAGGCAAGGCAAAAGGGCAAAGCAAGGCATGGCAAGGCATAAAGGCAAACCAAGGCAAGGCAAGGGAAAAGGGCAAAGCTAAGCAAGGAAAGTCAAAAGGGAAAGCAAGACAAGGCAAGGCAAGGCAAAAGGGCAATGCAAGGCAAGATAAGGCAAAAACGCAAAGCAAGGCAAGGCAAAATGGCAAAGCAAGGCAAGGCAAAGGAAACGGGTAAAGCAAGGCAATGCAAGGCAAAAGGGCAAAGAAAGGCAAGGCAAGGAAAGGCAAAAATGAAAAGCAAGGCAAGGCAAAAGGGCAAAGAAAGGCAAGGGAAGGCAAGGCAAAAGTGCAAACCAAGGCATGCAAAGGCAACACAAAAGAGCAAAGCAAGGCAAGGCAACGCAAAAGGGCAAAGCAAGGCAAGGCAAAAGGGCAAAGCAAGGAAAGGCAAGGAAAGGGAAAAGGGTAAAGCAAGGTAATGCAAGGCAAATGGGGAAAGCAAGGCAATGAAAGGCAAGGCAAAAGGGCAATGCAAGGCAAGGTAAGGCAAAAACGCAAAGCAAGGCAAGGCAAAATGGCAAAGCAAGGCAAGGCAAAGCAAACGGGTAAAGCAAGGCAATGCAAGGCAAAAGGGCAAAGAAAGGCAAGGCAAGGAAAGGCAAAAATGAAAAGCAAGGCAAGGCAAAAGTGCAAAGAAAGGCAAGGGAAGGCAAGGCAAAAGTGCAAACCAAGGCATGCAAAGGCAACACAAAAGAGGAAAGCAAGGCAAGGCAACGCAAAAGGGCAAAGCAAGGCAAGGAAAAAGGGCAAAGCAAGGAAAGGCAAGGAAAGGGAAAAGGGTAAAGCAAGGTAATGCAAGGCAAAAGGGCAAAGCAAGGCAAGGCAAGGCAAAAGGGTAAAGAAAGGCAAAGAAAGGAAAGGAAAATGGGCAAAGCAAGGCAAGGCAAGTCAAGGCAAAAAGGCAAAGAAAGGAAAGGCAAGGAAAGGCAAAACGGAAAAGCAAGGAAAGGTAAGGCAAGGTAAATGGGCAAAGCAAGGCAAGGCAAGGCAAAAGGGCAAAGCATGGTAAGGGAAGAGAAACTGGTAAAGAAAGGCAATGCAAGGCAAAAGGGCAAAGAAAGGCAAGGTAAGGCAAAAGAGCAAAGTAAGGCTAAGGCAAGGCAAGGCAAAAGGGCAAAGCAAGGCAAGGCAAATGGGGAAAGCAAGGCAATGAAAGGCAAGGCAAAAGGGCAATGCAAGGCAAGGTAAGGCAAAAACGCAAAGCAAGGTAAGGCAAAATGGCAAAGCAAGGCAAGGCAAAGCAAACGGGTAAAGCAAGGCAATGCAAGGCAAAAGGGCAAAGAAAGGAAAGGCAAGGCAAGGCAAGACAAGGCCAAGTGAAAAAGCAAGGCAAGGCAAAAGACCAAAGTAAGGCAAGGCAAGGCAAGGCAAAAAGGCAAAGCAAGGCAAGTCTACAGGGCAAAGCAAGGCAAGGCAAGGCAAGGCAAAAGGGCAAAGCAAGGCAAGGCAAATGGGGAAAGCAAGACAATGAAAGGCAAGGGAAAATGGCAATGCAAGGCAAGGTAAGGCAAAAACGCAAAGCAAGGCAAGGCAAAATGGCAAAGCAAGGCAAGGCAAAGCAAACGGGTAAAGCAAGGCAATGCAAGGCAAAAGGGCAAAGAAAGGAAAGGCAAGGCAAGGCAAGACAAGACCAAGTGAAAAAGCAAGGCAAGGCAAAAGACCAAAGCAAGGCAAGGCAAGGCAAGGCAAAAAGGCAAAGCAAGGAAAGGCAAAAGGGCAAAGCAAGACAAGGCACGGCAAGGCAAAAGGGCAAAGAAAGGCAAGGGAATGCAAGGCAAAAGGGCAAAGTAAGGTAAGGCAAAGCAAAAGAGCAAAGCAAGGCAAGGCAAGGCAAAAGGGCAAAGCATGGCAAGGCAAGGAAAGGCAAAAGAGAAAAGAAGGGCAAGGCAAGGCAAGGCAAAACGGCAAAGTAAGGCAAGGCAAGGCAAATGGCAATGCAAGGCAATACAAAGCAAGGCAAAAGAGCAAAGCAAGTGAAGGCAAAGCAAACGGGTAAAGCAAGGCAAGGCAAAAAGGCAAAGAAAGGCAAGGCAAGGAAAGGCAAAATGGAAAAGCATGGCAAAGCAAGGCAAAAGGGCAAAGTTAAGCAAGGCAAGTCAAAAGGGAAAGCAAGACAACGGAAGGCAAGGCAAAAAGGCAAAGAAAGGAAAGGCAAAAAGGCAAAGCAAGGCAAGGCAAAAGGGCAAAGCAAGGCAAGGGAAGGCAAGGCAAAAGTGCAAACCAAGGCATGCAAAGGCAATACAAAAGAGCAAAGCAAGGCAAGGCAACGCAAAAGGGCAAAGCAAGGCAAGGCAAAAGGGCAAGGCAAGGCAAAGCAAAACGGCAAAGCAAGGCAAGGCAAGGCAAAAGGCTAAAGAAAGGGAAGGCAAAGCAAACGGGTAAAGCAAGGCAAGGCAAGGCAAAAAGGCAAAGAAAGGCAAAGAAAGGAAAGGCAAATGGTCAAAGCAAGGCAAGGCAAGTCAAGGCAAAACGGCAAAGAAAGGAAAAACAAGGAAGGGCAAAACGGAAAAGCAAGGAAAGGTAAGGAAAGGTAAACGAGCAAAGCAAGGCAAGGCAAGGCAAAAGGGCAAAGCATGGTAAGGGAAGAGAAACGGGTAAAGAAAGGCAATGCAAGGCAAAAGGGCAAAGCAAGGCAAGGCAAATAAGGAAAGCAAGGTAATGAAAGGCAAAGGAAAAGGGCAAAGCTAAGCAAGGAAAGTCAAAAGGGTAAAGCTAAGCAAGGAAAGTCAAAAGGGAAAGCAAGACAAGGCAAGGCAAGGCAAAAGGGCAATGCAAGGCAAGGCAAAGCAAACGGGTAAAGCAAGGCAATGCAAGGCAAAAGGGCAAAGAAAGGCAAGGCAAGGAAAGGCAAAAATGAAAAGCAAGGCAAGGCAAAAAGGCAAAGAAAGGCAAGGGAAGGCAAGGCAAAAGTGCAAACCAAGGCATGCAAAGGCAACACAAAAGAGCAAAGCAAGGCAAGGCAACGCAAAAGGGCAAAGCAAGGCAAGGCAAAAGGGCAAAGCAAGGAAAGGCAAGGAAAGGGAAAAGGGTAAAGCAAGGTAATGCAAGGCAAAAGGGCAAAGCAAGGCAAGGCAAGGCAAAAGGGTAAAGAAAGGGAAGGCAAAGCAAACGGGTAAAGCAAGGCAAGGCAAGGCAAAAAGGCAAAGAAAGGCAAAGAAAGGAAAGGCAAATGGTCAAAGCAAGGCAAGGCAAGTCAAGGCAAAAAGTCAAAGAAAGGAAAGGCAAGGAAAGGCAAAACGGAAAAGCAAGGAACGGTAAGGCAAGGTAAATGGGCAAAGCAAGGCAAGGCAAGGCAAAAGGGCAAAGCATGGTAAGGGAAGAGAAACGGGTAAAGAAAGGATATGCAAGGCAAAAGGGCAAAGAAAAGAAAGGCAAAAGGGCAAAGGAAGACAATGCATGGCAAGTCTAAAGGGCAAAGCAAGGCAAGGCAAAAGGTCAAAGCAAGGCACGGCAAATGGGGAAAGCAAGGTAATGAAAGGCAAAGGAAAAAGTCAAAGCAAGGCATGGCAATGCATAAAGGCAAACCAAGGCAAGGCAAAGCAAAAGGGCAATGCAAGGCAAGGTAAGGCAAAAACGCAAAGCAAGGCAAGGCAAAATGGCAAAGCAAAGCAAGGCAAAGCAAACGGGTAAAGCAAGGCAATGCAAGGCAAAAGGGCAAAGAAAGGCAAGGCAAGGAAAGGCAAAAAGGCAAAGCAAGGCAAGGCAAAAGGGCAAAGAAAGGCAAGGGAAGGCAAGGCAAAACGGCAAAGAAAGGAAAGGCAAGGAAAGGCAAAAGGGAGAAGTAAGGAAAGGTAAGGCAATGTAGAAATGGCAAAGCAAAGCAAGGCAAGGCAAAAGGGCAAAGCATGGTAAGGGAAGAGAAACGGGTAAAGAAAGGCAATGCAAGGCAAAAGGGCAAAGCATGGGAAGGGAAGAGAAACGGGTAAAGAAAGGCAATGCAAGGCAAAAGGGCAAAGCAAGGAAAGGCAAAAGGGCAAAGGACGACAATGCAAGGCAAGTCTAAAGGGCAAAGCAAGGCAAGGCAAGGCAAAAGGGCAAAGCAAGGCAAGGCAAATGGGGAAAGCAAGGTAATGAAAGGCAAGGGAAAAGGGCAAAGCAGGGCAAGGCAAGGCAAATGGCTAAAGAAAGGGAAGGCAAAGCAAATGGTTAAAGCAAGGCAAGGCAAGGCAAATGGGCAAAGCAAAGCAAGGTAAGGCAAGGTAAATGGGCAAAACAAGGCAAGGCAAGGCAAAAGGGCAAAGCATGTCAAGGGAAGAGAAACGGGTAAAGAAGGGCAATGCAAGGCAAAAGGGCAAAGAAAGGCAAGGCAAGGAAAGGCAAGGCAAAATGAAAAAGAAAGGCAAGGCAAAAGGCCAAAGCAAGGCAAGGCAAGGCAAAAGAGCAAGGCAAGGCGAGGCAAGGCAAGGCAAAAGGGCAAAGCAAGGAAAGACAAGGAAAGGCAAAACGGAGAAGTAAGGAAAGGTAAGGCAAGGTAAAAATGGCAAAGCAAGGCAAGGCAAGGCAAAAGGGCAAAGAAAGGCAAGGTAATGCAAAAGAGCAAAGCAAGGCTAGGAAAGGCAAGGCAAAAGGGCAAAGCAAGGCATGGCAAGGCATAAAGGCAAACGAAGGCAAGGCAAGGGAAAAGGGCAAAGCTAAGCAAGGAAAGTCAAAAGGGAAAGCAAGACAAGGCAAGGCAAGGCAAAAGGGCAATGCAAGGCAAGGTAAGGCAAAAACGCAAAGCAAGGCAAGGCAAAATGGCAAAGCAAGGCAAGGCAAAGCAAACGGGTAAAGCAAGGCAATGCAAGGCAAAAGGGCAAAGAAAGGCAAGGCAAGGAAAGGCAAAAAGGCAAAGCAAGGCAAGGCAAAAGGGCAAAGAAAGGCAAGGGAAGGCAAGGCAAAAGTGCAAACCAAGGCATGCAAAGGCAACACAGAAGAGCAAAGCAAGGCAAGGCAACGCAAAAGGGCAAAGCAAGGCAAGGAAAAGGGCAAAGCAAGGAAAGGCAAGGAAAGGGAAAAGGGTAAAGCAAGGTAATGCAAGGCAAATGGGGAAAGCAAGGCAATGAAAGGCAAGGCAAAAGGGCAATGCAAGGCAAGGTAAGGCAAAAACGCAAAGCAAGGCAAGGCAAAATGGCAAAGCAAGGCAAGGCAAAGCAAACGGGTAAAGCAAGGCAATGCAAGGCAAAAGGGCAAAGAAAGGAAAGGCAAGGCAAGGCAAGACATGGCCAAGTGAAAAAGCAAGGCAAGGCAAAAGACCAAAGCAAGGCAAGGCAAGGCAAGACAAAAAGGCAAAGCAAGGCAAGTCTACAGGGCAAAGCAAGGCAAGGCAAGGCAAGGTAAAAGGGCAAAGCAAGGAAAGGCAAATGGGGAAAGCAAGACAATGAAAGGCAAGGCAAAATGGCAATGCAAGGCAAGGTAAGGCAAAAACGCAAAGCAAGGCAAGGCAAAATGGCAAAGCAAGGCAAGGCAAAGCAAACGGGTAAAGCAAGGCAATGCAAGGCAAAAGGGCAAAGAAAGGAAAGGGAAGGCAAGGCAAGACAAGGCCAAGTGAAAAAGCAAGGCAAGGCAAAAGACCAAAGCAAGGCAAGGCAAAAGACCAAAGCAAGGCAAGGCAAGGCAAGGCAAAAAGGCAAAGCAAGGAAAGGCAAAAGGGCAAAGCAAGACAAGTCAAGACAAGGCAAAAGGGCAAAGAAAGGCAAGGGAATGCAAGGCAAAAGGGCAAAGTAAGGTAAGGCAAAGCAAAAGAGCAAAGCAAGGCAAGGCAAGGGAAAAGGGCAAAGCATGGCAAGGCAAGGAAAGGCAAAAGAGAAAAGAAGGGCAAGGCAAGGCAAGGCAAAACGGCAAAGTAAGGCAAGGCAAGGCAAAACGGCAAAGTAAGGCAAGGCAAGGCAAATGGCAAAGCAAGGCAATACAAAGCAAGGCAAAAGAGCAAAGCAAGTGAAGGCAAAGCAAACGGGTAAAGCAAGGCAAGGCAAAAAGGCAAAGAAAGGCAAGGCAAGGAAAGGCAAAATGGAAAAGCATGGCAAAGCAAGGCAAAAGGGCAAAGTTAAGCAAGGCAAGTCAAAAGGGAAAGCAAGACAACGGAAGGCAAGGCAAAAAGGCAAAGAAAGGAAAGGCAAAAATGCAAAGCAAGGCAAGGCAAAAGGGCAAAGCAAGGCAAGGGAAGGCAAGGCAAAAGTGCAAACCAAGGCATGCAAAGGCAATACAAAAGAGCAAAGCAAGGCAAGGCAACGCAAAAGGGCAAAGCAAGGCAAGGCAAAAGGGCAAGGCAAGGCAAGGCAAGGCAAAGCAAAACGGCAAAGCAAGGCAAGGCAAGGCAAAAGGCTAAAGAAAGGGAAGGCAAAGCAAACGGGTAAAGCAAGGCAAGGCAAGGCAAAAAGGCAAAGAAAGGCAAAGAAAGGAAAGGCAAATGGTCAAAGCAAGGCAAGGCAAGTCAAGGCAAAACGGCAAAGAAAGGAAAAACAAGGAAGGGCAAAACGGAAAAGCAAGGAAAGGTAAGGAAAGGTAAACGAGCAAAGCAAGGCAAGGCAAGGCAAAAGGATAAGCATGGTAAGGGAAGAGAAACGGGTAAAGAAAGGCAATGCAAGGCAAAAGGGCAAAGCAAGGCAAGGCAAATAAGGAAAGCAAGGTAATGAAAGGCAAAGGAAAAGGGCAAAGCAAGGCAAGGCAAGGCAAAAGGGCAAAGCTAAGCAAGGAAAGTCAAAAGGGAAAGCAAGACAAAGCAAGGCAAGGCAAAAGGGCAATGCAAGGCAAGGCAAAGCAAACGGGTAAAGCAAGGCAATGCAAGGCAAAAGGGCAAAGAAAGGCAAGGCAAGGAAAGGCAAAAATGAAAAGCAAGGCAAGGCAAAAGGGCAAAGAAAGGCAAGGGAAGGCAAGGCAAAAGTGCAAACCAAGGCATGCAAAGGCAACACAAAAGAGCAAAGCAAGGCAAGGCAACGCAAAAGGGCAAAGCAAGGCAAGGCAAAAGGGCAAAGCAAGGAAAGGCAAGGAAAGGGAAAAGGGTAAAGCAAGGTAATGCAAGGCAAAAGGGCAAAGCAAGGCAAGGCAAGGCAAAAGGGTAAAGAAAGAGAAGGCAAAGCAAACGGGTAAAGCAAGGCAAGGCAAGGCAAAAAGGCAAAGAAAGGCAAAGAAAGGAAAGGCAAATGGGCAAAGCAAGGCAAGGCAAGTCAAGGCAAAAAGTCAAAGAAAGGAAAGGCAAGGAAAGGCAAAACGGAAAAGCAAGGAACGGTAAGGCAAGGTAAATGGGCAAAGCAAGGCAAGGCAAGGCAAAAGGGCAAAGCATGGTAAGGGAAGAGAAACAGGTAAAGAAAGGATATGCAAGGCAAAAGGGCAAAGAAAGGAAAGGCAAAAGGGCAAAGGAAGACAATGCATGGCAAGTCTAAAGGGCAAAGCAAGGCAAGGCAAGGCAAAAGGGCAAAGCAAGGCACGGCAAAAGGGCAAAGCAAGGCAAGGGAAGGCAAGGCAAAAGTGCAAACCAAGGCATGCAAAGGCAATACAAAAGAGCAAAGCAAGGCAAGGCAACGCAAAAGGGCAAAGCAAGGCAAGGCAAAAGGGCAAGGCAAGGCAAAGCAAAACGGCAAAGCAAGGCAAGGCAAGGCAAAAGGCTAAAGAAAGGGAAGGCAAAGCAAACGGGTAAAGCAAGGCAAGGCAAGGCAAAAAGGCAAAGAAAGGCAAAGAAAGGAAAGGCAAATGGTCAAAGCAAGGCAAGGCAAGTCAAGGCAAAACGGCAAAGAAAGGAAAAACAAGGAAGGGCAAAACGGAAAAGCAAGGAAAGGTAAGGAAAGGTAAACGAGCAAAGCAAGGCAAGGCAAGGCAAAAGGGCAAAGCATGGTAAGGGAAGAGAAACGGGTAAAGAAAGGCAATGCAAGGCAAAAGGGCAAAGCAAGGCAAGGCAAATAAGGAAAGCAAGGTAATGAAAGGCAAAGGAAAAGGGCAAAGCAAGGCAAGGCAAGGCAAAAGGGCAAAGCTAAGCAAGGAAAGTCAAAAGGGAAAGCAAGACAAAGCAAGGCAAGGCAAAAGGGCAATGCAAGGCAAGGCAAAGCAAACGGGTAAAGCAAGGCAATGCAAGGCAAAAGGGCAAAGAAAGGCAAGGCAAGGAAAGGCAAAAATGAAAAGCAAGGCAAGGCAAAAGGGCAAAGAAAGGCAAGGGAAGGCAAGGCAAAAGTGCAAACCAAGGCATGCAAAGGCAACACAAAAGAGCAAAGCAAGGCAAGGCAACGCAAAAGGGCAAAGCAAGGCAAGGCAAAAGGGCAAAGCAAGGAAAGGCAAGGAAAGGGAAAAGGGTAAAGCAAGGTAATGCAAGTCAAAAGGGCAAAGCAAGGCAAGGCAAGGCAAAAGGGTAAAGAAAGAGAAGGCAAAGCAAACGGGTAAAGCAAGGCAAGGCAAGGCAAAAAGGCAAAGAAAGGCAAAGAAAGGAAAGGCAAATGGGCAAAGCAAGGCAAGGCAAGTCAAGGCAAAAAGTCAAAGAAAGGAAAGGCAAGGAAAGGCAAAACGGAAAAGCAAGGAACGGTAAGGCAAGGTAAATGGGCAAAGCAAGGCAAGGCAAGGCAAAAGGGCAAAGCATGGTAAGGGAAGAGAAACAGGTAAAGAAAGGATATGCAAGGCAAAAGGGCAAAGAAAGGAAAGGCAAAAGGGCAAAGGAAGACAATGCATGGCAAGTCTAAAGGGCAAAGCAAGGCAAGGCAAGGCAAAAGGGCAAAGCAAGGCACGGCAAAAGGGCAAAGCAAGGCAAGGGAAGGCAAGGCAAAAGTGCAAACCAAGGCATGCAAAGGCAATACAAAAGAGCAAAGCAAGGCAAGGCAACGCAAAAGGGCAAAGCAAGGCAAGGCAAAAGGGCAAGGCAAGGCAAAGCAAAACGGCAAAGCAAGGCAAGGCAAGGCAAAAGGCTAAAGAAAGGGAAGGCAAAGCAAACGGGTAAAGCAAGGCAAGGCAAGGCAAAAAGGCAAAGAAAGGCAAAGAAAGGAAAGGCAAATGGGCAAAGCAAGGCAAGGCAAGTCAAGGCAAAACGGCAAAGAAAGGAAAAACAAGGAAGGGCAAAACGGAAAAGCAAGGAAAGGTAAGGAAAGGTAAACGAGCAAAGCAAGGCAAGGCAAGGCAAAAGGGCAAAGCATGGTAAGGGAAGAGAAACGGGTAAAGAAAGGCAATGCAAGGCAAAAGGGCAAAGCAATGCAAGGCAAATAAGGAAAGCAAGGTAATGAAAGGCAAAGGAAAAGGGCAAAGCTAAGCAAGGAAAGTCAAAAGGGTAAAGCTAAGCAAGGAAAGTCAAAAGGGAAAGCAAGACAAGGCAAGGCAAGGCAAAAGGGCAATGCAAGGCAAGGCAAAGCAAACGGGTAAACCAAGGCAATGCAAGGCAAAAGGGCAAAGAAAGGCAAGGCAAGGAAAGGCAAAAATGAAAAGCAAGGCAAGGCAAAAGGGCAAAGAAAGGCAAGGGAAGGCAAGGCAAAAGTGCAAACCAAGGCATGCAAAGGCAACACAAAAGAGCAAAGCAAGGCAAGGCAACGCAAAAGGGCAAAGCAAGGCAAGGCAAAAGGGCAAAGCAAGGAAAGGCAAGGAAAGGGAAAAGGGTAAAGCAAGGTAATGCAAGGCAAATGGGGAAAGCAAGGCAATGAAAGGCAAGGCAAAAGGGCAATGCAAGGCAAGGTAAGGCAAAAACGCAAAGCAAGGCAAGGCAAAATGGCAAAGCAAGGCAAGGCAAAGCAAACGGGTAAAGCAAGGCAATGCAAGGCAAAAGGGCAAAGAAAGGCAAGGCAAGGAAAGGCAAAAATGAAAAGCAAGGCAAGGCAAAAGTGCAAAGAAAGGCAAGGGAAGGCAAGGCAAAAGTGCAAACCAAGGCATGCAAAGGCAACACAAAAGAGGAAAGCAAGGCAAGGCAACGCAAAAGGGCAAAGCAAGGCAAGGAAAAAGGGCAAAGCAAGGAAAGGCAAGGAAAGGGAAAAGGGTAAAGCAAGGTAATGCAAGGCAAAAGGGCAAAGCAAGGCAAGGCAAGGCAAAAGGGTAAAGAAAGGCAAAGAAAGGAAAGGAAAATGTGCAAAGCAAGGCAAGGCAAGTCAAGGCAAAAAGGCAAAGAAAGGAAAGGCAAGGAAAGGCAAAACGGAAAAGCAAGGAAAGGTAAGGCAAGGTAAATGGGCAAAGCAAGGCAAGGCAAGGCAAAAGGGCAAAGCATGGTAAGGGAAGAGAAACTGGTAAAGAAAGGCAATGCAAGGCAAAAGGGCAAAGAAAGGCAAGGTAAGGCAAAAGAGCAAAGTAAGGCTAAGGCAAGGCAAGGCAAAAGGGCAAAGCAAGGAAAGGCAAAAGGGCAAAGGAAGACAATGCAAGGCAAGTCTACAGGGCAAAGCAAGGCAAGGCAAGGCAAAAGGGCAAAGCAAGGCAAGGCAAATGGGGAAAGCAAGGCAATGAAAGGCAAGGCAAAAGGGCAATGCAAGGCAAGGTAAGGCAAAAACGCAAAGCAAGGTAAGGCAAAATGGCAAAGCAAGGCAAGGCAAAGCAAACGGGTAAAGCAAGGCAATGCAAGGCAAAAGGGCAAAGAAAGGAAAGGCAAGGCAAGGCAAGACAAGGCCAAGTGAAAAAGCAAGGCAAGGCAAAAGACCAAAGTAAGGCAAGGCAAGGCAAGGCAAAAAGGCAAAGCAAGGCAAGTCTACAGGGCAAAGCAAGGCAAGGCAAGGCAAGGCAAAAGGGCAAAGCAAGGCAAGGCAAATGGGGAAAGCAAGACAATGAAAGGCAAGGGAAAATGGCAATGCAAGGCAAGGTAAGGCAAAAACGCAAAGCAAGGCAAGGCAAAATGGCAAAGCAAGGCAAGGCAAAGCAAACGGGTAAAGCAAGGCAATGCAAGGCAAAAGGGCAAAGAAAGGAAAGGCAAGGCAAGGCAAGACAAGACCAAGTGAAAAAGCAAGGCAAGGCAAAAGACCAAAGCAAGGCAAGGCAAGGCAAGGCAAAAAGGCAAAGCAAGGAAAGGCAAAAGGGCAAAGCAAGACAAGGCACGGCAAGGCAAAAGGGCAAAGAAAGGCAAGGGAATGCAAGGCAAAAGGGCAAAGTAAGGTAAGGCAAAGCAAAAGAGCAAAGCAAGGCAAGGCAAGGCAAAAGGGCAAAGCATGGCAAGGCAAGGAAAGGCAAAAGAGAAAAGAAGGGCAAGGCAAGGCAAGGCAAAACGGCAAAGTAAGGCAAGGCAAGGCAAATGGCAATGCAAGGCAATACAAAGCAAGGCAAAAGAGCAAAGCAAGTGAAGGCAAAGCAAACGGGTAAAGCAAGGCAAGGCAAAAAGGCAAAGAAAGGCAAGGCAAGGAAAGGCAAAATGGAAAAGCATGGCAAAGCAAGGCAAAAGGGCAAAGTTAAGCAAGGCAAGTCAAAAGGGAAAGCAAGACAACGGAAGGCAAGGCAAAAAGGCAAAGAAAGGAAAGGCAAAAATGCAAAGCAAGGCAAGGCAAAAGGGCAAAGCAAGGCAAGGGAAGGCAAGGCAAAAGTGCAAACCAAGGCATGCAAAGGCAATACAAAAGAGCAAAGCAAGGCAAGGCAACGCAAAAGGGCAAAGCAAGGCAAGGCAAAAGGGCAAGGCAAGGCAAAGCAAAACGGCAAAGCAAGGCAAGGCAAGGCAAAAGGGTAAAGAAAGGGAAGGCAAAGCAAACGGGTAAAGCAAGGCAAGGCAAGGCAAAAAGGCAAAGAAAGGCAAAGAAAGGAAAGGCAAATGGTCAAAGCAAGGCAAGGCAAGTCAAGGCAAAACGGCAAAGAAAGGAAAAACAAGGAAGGGCAAAACGGAAAAGCAAGGAAAGGTAAGGAAAGGTAAACGAGCAAAGCAAGGCAAGGCAAGGCAAAAGGGCAAAGCATGGTAAGGGAAGAGAAACGGGTAAAGAAAGGCAATGCAAGGCAAAAGGGCAAAGCAAGGCAAGGCAAATAAGGAAAGCAAGGTAATGAAAGGCAAAGGAAAAGGGCAAAGCTAAGCAAGGAAAGTCAAAAGGGTAAAGCTAAGCAAGGAAAGTCAAAAGGGAAAGCAAGACAAGGCAAGGCAAGGCAAAAGGGCAATGCAAGGCAAGGCAAAGCAAACGGGTAAACCAAGGCAATGCAAGGCAAAAGGGCAAAGAAAGGCAAGGCAAGGAAAGGCAAAAATGAAAAGCAAGGCAAGGCAAAAGGGCAAAGAAAGGCAAGGGAAGGCAAGGCAAAAGTGCAAACCAAGGCATGCAAAGGCAACACAAAAGAGCAAAGCAAGGCAAGGCAACGCAAAAGGGCAAAGCAAGGCAAGGCAAAAGGGCAAAGCAAGGAAAGGCAAGGAAAGGGAAAAGGGTAAAGCAAGGTAATGCAAGGCAAAAGGGCAAAGCAAGGCAAGGCAAGGCAAAAGGGTAAAGAAAGGGAAGGCAAAGCAAACGGGTAAAGCAAGGCAAGGCAAGGCAAAAAGGCAAAGAAAGGCAAAGAAAGGAAAGGCAAATGGGCAAAGCAAGGCAAGGCAAGTCAAGGCAAAAAGTCAAAGAAAGGAAAGGCAAGGAAAGGCAAAACGGAAAAGCAAGGAACGGTAAGGCAAGGTAAATGGGCAAAGCAAGGCAAGGCAAGGCAAAAGGGCAAAGCATGGTAAGGGAAGAGAAACGGGTAAAGAAAGGATATGCAAGGCAAAAGGGCAAAGAAAAGAAAGGCAAAAGGGCAAAGGAAGACAATGCATGGCAAGTCTAAAGGGCAAAGCAAGGCAAGGCAAAAGGTCAAAGCAAGGCACGGCAAATGGGGAAAGCAAGGTAATGAAAGGCAAAGGAAAAAGTCAAAGCAAGGCATGGCAATGCATAAAGGCAAACCAAGGCAAGGCAAAGCAAAAGGGCAATGCAAGGCAAGGTAAGGCAAAAACGCAAAGCAAGGCAAGGCAAAATGGCAAAGCAAAGCAAGGCAAAGCAAACGGGTAAAGCAAGGCAATGCAAGGCAAAAGGGCAAAGAAAGGCAAGGCAAGGAAAGGCAAAAAGGCAAAGCAAGGCAAGGCAAAAGGGCAAAGAAAGGCAAGGGAAGGCAAGGCAAAACGGCAAAGAAAGGAAAGGCAAGGAAAGGCAAAAGGGAGAAGTAAGGAAAGGTAAGGCAATGTAGAAATGGCAAAGCAAAGCAAGGCAAGGCAAAAGGGCAAAGCATGGTAAGGGAAGAGAAACGGGTAAAGAAAGGCAATGCAAGGCAAAAGGGCAAAGCATGGGAAGGGAAGAGAAACGGGTAAAGAAAGGCAATGCAAGGCAAAAGGGCAAAGCAAGGAAAGGCAAAAGGGCAAAGGACGACAATGCAAGGCAAGTCTAAAGGGCAAAGCAAGGCAAGGCAAAAGGGCAAAGCAAGGCAAGGCAAATGGGGAAAGCAAGGTAATGAAAGGCAAGGGAAAAGGGCAAAGCAGGGCAAGGCAAGGCAAATGGCTAAAGAAAGGGAAGGCAAAGCAAATGGTTAAAGCAAGGCAAGGCAAGGCAAATGGGCAAAGCAAAGCAAGGTAAGGCAAGGTAAATGGGCAAAACAAGGCAAGGCAAGGCAAAAGGGCAAAGCATGTCAAGGGAAGAGAAACGGGTAAAGAAGGGCAATGCAAGGCAAAAGGGCAAAGAAAGGCAAGGCAAGGAAAGGCAAGGCAAAATGAAAAAGAAAGGCAAGGCAAAAGGCCAAAGCAAGGCAAGGCAAGGCAAAAGAGCAAGGCAAGGCGAGGCAAGGCAAGGCAAAAGGGCAAAGCAAGGAAAGACAAGGAAAGGCAAAACGGAGAAGTAAGGAAAGGTAAGGCAAGGTAAAAATGGCAAAGCAAGGCAAGGCAAGGCAAAAGGGCAAAGAAAGGCAAGGTAATGCAAAAGAGCAAAGTAAGGCTAGGAAAGGCAAGGCAAAAGGGCAAAGCAAGGCATGGCAAGGCATAAAGGCAAACGAAGGCAAGGCAAGGGAAAAGGGCAAAGCTAAGCAAGGAAAGTCAAAAGGGAAAGCAAGACAAGGCAAGGCAAGGCAAAAGGGCAATGCAAGGCAAGGTAAGGCAAAAACGCAAAGCAAGGCAAGGCAAAATGGCAAAGCAAGGCAAGGCAAAGCAAACGGGTAAAGCAAGGCAATGCAAGGCAAAAGGGCAAAGAAAGGCAAGGCAAGGAAAGGCAAAAAGGCAAAGCAAGGCAAGGCAAAAGGGCAAAGAAAGGCAAGGGAAGGCAAGGCAAAAGTGCAAACCAAGGCATGCAAAGGCAACACAGAAGAGCAAAGCAAGGCAAGGCAACGCAAAAGGGCAAAGCAAGGCAAGGAAAAGGGCAAAGCAAGGAAAGGCAAGGAAAGGGAAAAGGGTAAAGCAAGGTAATGCAAGGCAAATGGGGAAAGCAAGGCAATGAAAGGCAAGGCAAAAGGGCAATGCAAGGCAAGGTAAGGCAAAAACGCAAAGCAAGGCAAGGCAAAATGGCAAAGCAAGGCAAGGCAAAGCAAACGGGTAAAGCAAGGCAATGCAAGGCAAAAGGGCAAAGAAAGGAAAGGCAAGGCAAGGCAAGACATGGCCAAGTGAAAAAGCAAGGCAAGGCAAAAGACCAAAGCAAGGCAAGGCAAGGCAAGACAAAAAGGCAAAGCAAGGCAAGTCTACAGGGCAAAGCAAGGCAAGGCAAGGCAAGGTAAAAGGGCAAAGCAAGGAAAGGCAAATGGGGAAAGCAAGACAATGAAAGGCAAGGCAAAATGGCAATGCAAGGCAAGGTAAGGCAAAAACGCAAAGCAAGGCAAGGCAAAATGGCAAAGCAAGGCAAGGCAAAGCAAACGGGTAAAGCAAGGCAATGCAAGGCAAAAGGGCAAAGAAAGGAAAGGCAAGGCAAGGCAAGACAAGGCCAAGTGAAAAAGCAAGGCAAGGCAAAAGACCAAAGCAAGGCAAGGCAAAAGACCAAAGCAAGGCAAGGCAAGGCAAGGCAAAAAGGCAAAGCAAGGAAAGGCAAAAGGGCAAAGCAAGACAAGTCAAGACAAGGCAAAAGGGCAAAGAAAGGCAAGGGAATGCAAGGCAAAAGGGCAAAGTAAGGTAAGGCAAAGCAAAAGAGCAAAGCAAGGCAAGGCAAGGCAAAAGGGCAAAGCATGGCAAGGCAAGGAAAGGCAAAAGAGAAAAGAAGGGCAAGGCAAGGCAAGGCAAAACGGCAAAGTAAGGCAAGGCAAGGCAAAACGGCAAAGTAAGGCAAGGCAAGGCAAATGGCAATGCAAGGCAATACAAAGCAAGGCAAAAGAGCAAAGCAAGTGAAGGCAAAGCAAACGGGTAAAGCAAGGCAAGGCAAAAAGGCAAAGAAAGGCAAGGCAAGGAAAGGCAAAATGGAAAAGCATGGCAAAGCAAGGCAAAAGGGCAAAGTTAAGCAAGGCAAGTCAAAAGGGAAAGCAAGACAACGGAAGGCAAGGCAAAAAGGCAAAGAAAGGAAAGGCAAAAATGCAAAGCAAGGCAAGGCAAAAGGGCAAAGCAAGGCAAGGGAAGGCAAGGCAAAAGTGCAAACCAAGGCATGCAAAGGCAATACAAAAGAGCAAAGCAAGGCAAGGCAACGCAAAAGGGCAAAGCAAGGCAAGGCAAAAGGGCAAGGCAAGGCAAGGCAAGGCAAAGCAAAACGGCAAAGCAAGGCAAGGCAAGGCAAAAGGCTAAAGAAAGGGAAGGCAAAGCAAACGGGTAAAGCAAGGCAAGTCAAGGCAAAAAGGCAAAGAAAGGCAAAGAAAGGAAAGGCAAATGGGCAAAGCAAGGCAAGGCAAGTCAAGGCAAAACGGCAAAGAAAGGAAAAACAAGGAAGGGCAAAACGGAAAAGCAAGGAAAGGTAAGGAAAGGTAAACGAGCAAAGCAAGGCAAGGCAAGGCAAAAGGGCAAAGCATGGTAAGGGAAGAGAAACGGGTAAAGAAAGGCAATGCAAGGCAAAAGGGCAAAGCAAGGCAAGGCAAATAAGGAAAGCAAGGTAATGAAAGGCAAAGGAAAAGGGCAAAGCAAGGCAAGGCAAGGCAAAAGGGTAAAGCTAAGCAAGGAAAGTCAAAAGGGAAAGCAAGACAAGGCAAGGCAAGGCAAAAGGGCAATGCAAGGCAAGGCAAAGCAAACGGGTAAACCAAGGCAATGCAAGGCAAAAGGGCAAAGAAAGGCAAGGCAAGGAAAGGCAAAAATGAAAAGCAAGGCAAGGCAAAAAGGCAAAGAAAGGCAAGGGAAGGCAAGGCAAAAGTGCAAACCAAGGCATGCAAAGGCAACACAAAAGAGCAAAGCAAGGCAAGGCAACGCAAAAGGGCAAAGCAAGGCAAGGCAAAAGGGCAAAGCAAGGAAAGGCAAGGAAAGGGAAAAGGGTAAAGCAAGGTAATGCAAGGCAAAAGGGCAAAGCAAGGCAAGGCAAGGCAAAAGGCTAAAGAAAGGGAAGGCAAAGCAAACGGGTAAAGCAAGGCAAGGCAAGGCAAAAAGGCAAAGAAAGGCAAAGAAAGGAAAGGCAAATGGGCAAAGCAAGGCAAGGCAAGTCAAGGCAAAAAGTCAAAGAAAGGAAAGGCAAGGAAAGGCAAAACGGAAAAGCAAGGAACGGTAAGGCAAGGTAAATCGGCAAAGCAAGGCAAGGCAAGGCAAAAGGGCAAAGCATGGTAAGGGAAGAGAAACGGGTAAAGAAAGGATATGCAAGGCAAAAGGGCAAAGAAAAGAAAGGCAAAAGGGCAAAGGAAGACAATGCATGGCAAGTCTAAAGGGCAAAGCAAGGCAAGGCAAAAGGTCAAAGCAAGGCACGGCAAATGGGGAAAGCAAGGTAATGAAAGGCAAAGGAAAAAGTCAAAGCAAGGCATGGCAATGCATAAAGGCAAACCAAGGCAAGGCAAAGCAAAAGGGCAATGCAAGGCAAGGTAAGGCAAAAACGCAAAGCAAGGCAAGGCAAAATGGCAAAGCAAAGCAAGGCAAAGCAAACGGGTAAAGCAAGGCAATGCAAGGCAAAAGGGCAAAGAAAGGCAAGGCAAGGAAAGGCAAAAAGGCAAAGCAAGGCAAGGCAAAAGGGCAAAGAAAGGCAAGGGAAGGCAAGGCAAAACGGCAAAGAAAGGAAAGGCAAGGAAAGGCAAAAGGGAGAAGTAACGAAAGGTAAGGCAATGTAGAAATGGCAAAGCAAAGCAAGGCAAGGCAAAAGGGCAAAGCATGGGAAGGGAAGAGAAACGGGTAAAGAAAGGCAATGCAAGGCAAAAGGGCAAAGCAAGGAAAGGCAAAAGGGCAAAGGACGACAATGCAAGGCAAGTCTAAAGGGCAAAGCAAGGCAAGGCAAAACAAAAGGGCAAAGCAAGGCAAGGCAAATGGGGAAAGCAAGGTAATGAAAGGCAAGGGAAAAGGGCAAAGCAGGGCAAGGCAAGGCAAATGGCTAAAGAAAGGGAAGGCAAAGCAAATGGTTAAAGCAAGGCAAGGCAAGGCAAATGGGCAAAGCAAAGCAAGGTAAGGCAAGGTAAATGGGCAAAACAAGGCAAGGCAAGGCAAAAGGGCAAAGCATGTCAAGGGAAGAGAAACGGGTAAAGAAGGGCAATGCAAGGCAAAAGGGCAAAGAAAGGCAAGGCAAGGAAAGGCAAGGCAAAATGAAAAAGAAAGGCAAGGCAAAAGGCCAAAGCAAGGCAAGGCAAGGCAAAAGAGCAAGGCAAGGCGAGGCAAGGCAAGGCAAAAGGGCAAAGCAAGGAAAGACAAGGAAAGGCAAAACGGAGAAGTAAGGAAAGGTAAGGCAAGGTAAAAATGGCAAAGCAAGGCAAGGCAAGGCAAAAGGGCAAAGAAAGGCAAGGTAATGCAAAAGAGCAAAGTAAGGCTAGGAAAGGCAAGGCAAAAGGGCAAAGCAAGGCATGGCAAGGCATAAAGGCAAACGAAGGCAAGGCAAGGGAAAAGGGCAAAGCTAAGCAAGGAAAGTCAAAAGGGAAAGCAAGACAAGGCAAGGCAAGGCAAAAGGGCAATGCAAGGCAAGGTAAGGCAAAAACGCAAAGCAAGGCAAGGCAAAATGGCAAAGCAAGGCAAGGCAAAGCAAACGGGTAAAGCAAGGCAATGCAAGGCAAAAGGGCAAAGAAAGGCAAGGCAAGGAAAGGCAAAAAGGCAAAGCAAGGCAAGGCAAAAGGGCAAAGAAAGGCAAGGGAAGGCAAGGCAAAAGTGCAAACCAAGGCATGCAAAGGCAACACAGAAGAGCAAAGCAAGGCAAGGCAACGCAAAAGGGCAAAGCAAGGCAAGGAAAAGGGCAAAGCAAGGAAAGGCAAGGAAAGGGAAAAGGGTAAAGCAAGGTAATGCAAGGCAAATGGGGAAAGCAAGGCAATGAAAGGCAAGGCAAAAGGGCAATGCAAGGCAAGGTAAGGCAAAAACTCAAAGCAAGGCAAGGCAAAATGGCAAAGCAAGGAAAGGCAAAGCAAACGGGTAAAGCAAGGCAATGCAAGGCAAAAGGGCAAAGAAAGGAAAGGCAAGGCAAGGCAAGACAAGGCCAAGTGAAAAAGCAAGGCAAGGCAAAAGACCAAAGCAAGGCAAGGCAAGGCAAGACAAAAAGGCAAAGCAAGGCAAGTCTACAGGGCAAAGCAAGGCAAGGCAAGGCAAGGCAAAAGGGCAAAGCAAGGAAAGGCAAATGGGGAAAGCAAGACAATGAAAGGCAAGGCAAAATGGCAATGCAAGGCAAGGTAAGGCAAAAACGCAAAGCAAGGCAAGGCAAAATGGCAAAGCAAGGCAAGGCAAAGCAAACGGGTAAAGCAAGGCAATGCAAGGCAAAAGGGCAAAGAAAGGAAAGGCAAGGCAAGGCAAGACAAGGCCAAGTGAAAAAGCAAGGCAAGGCAAAAGACCAAAGCAAGGCAAGGCAAAAGACCAAAGCAAGGCAAGGCAAGGCAAGGCAAAAAGGCAAAGCAAGGAAAGGCAAAAGGACAAAGCAAGACAAGTCAAGACTAGGCAAAAGGGCAAAGAAAGGCAAGGGAATGCAAGGCAAAAGGGCAAAGTAAGGTAAGGCAAAGCAAAAGAGCAAAGCAAGGCAAGGCAAGGCAAAAGGGCAAAGCATGGCAAGGCAAGGAAAGGCAAAAGAGAAAAGAAGGGCAAGGCAAGGCAAGGCAAAACGGCAAAGTAAGGCAAGGAAAGGCAAAACGGCAAAGTAAGGCAAGGCAAGGCAAATGGCAATGCAAGGCAATACAAAGCAAGGCAAAAGAGCAAAGCAAGTGAAGGCAAAGCAAACGGGTAAAGCAAGGCAAGGCAAAAAGGCAAAGAAAGGCAAGGCAAGGAAAGGCAAAATGGAAAAGCATGGCAAAGCAAGGCAAAAGGGCAAAGTTAAGCAAGGCAAGTCAAAAGGGAAAGCAAGACAACGGAAGGCAAGGCAAAAAGGCAAAGAAAGGAAAGGCAAAAATGCAAAGCAAGGCAAGGCAAAAGGGCAAAGCAAGGCAAGGGAAGGCAAGGCAAAAGTGCAAACCAAGGCATGCAAAGGCAATACAAAAGAGCAAAGCAAGGCAAGGCAACGCAAAAGGGCAAAGCAAGGCAAGGCAAAAGGGCAAGGCAAGGCAAGGCAAGGCAAAGCAAAACGGCAAAGCAAGGCAAGGCAAGGCAAAAGGCTAAAGAAAGGGAAGGCAAAGCAAACGGGTAAAGCAAGGCAAGGCAAGGCAAAAAGGCAAAGAAAGGCAAAGAAAGGAAAGGCAAATGGTCAAAGCAAGGCAAGGCAAGTCAAGGCAAAACGGCAAAGAAAGGAAAAACAAGGAAGGGCAAAACGGAAAAGCAAGGAAAGGTAAGGAAAGGTAAACGAGCAAAGCAAGGCAAGGCAAGGCAAAAGGGCAAAGCATGGTAAGGGAAGAGAAACGGGTAAAGAAAGGCAATGCAAGGCAAAAGGGCAAAGCAAGGCAAGGCAAATAAGGAAAGCAAGGTAATGAAAGGCAAAGGAAAAGGGCAAAGCAAGGCAAGGCAAGGCAAAAGGGCAAAGCTAAGCAAGGAAAGTCAAAAGGGAAAGCAAGACAAGGCAAGGCAAGGCAAAAGGGCAATGCAAGGCAAGGCAAAGCAAACGGGTAAAGCAAGGCAATGCAAGGCAAAAGGGCAAAGAAAGGCAAGGCAAGGAAAGGCAAAAATGAAAAGCAAGGCAAGGCAAAAGGGCAAAGAAAGGCAAGGGAAGGCAAGGCAAAAGTGCAAACCAAGGCATGCAAAGGCAACACAAAAGAGCAAAGCAAGGCAAGGCAACGCAAAAGGGCAAAGCAAGGCAAGGCAAAAGGGCAAAGCAAGGAAAGGCAAGGAAAGGGAAAAGGGTAAAGCAAGGTAATGCAAGGCAAAAGGGCAAAGCAAGGCAAGGCAAGGCAAAAGGGTAAAGAAAGGGAAGGCAAAGCAAACGGGTAAAGCAAGGCAAGGCAAGGCAAAAAGGCAAAGAAAGGCAAAGAAAGGAAAGGCAAATGGGCAAAGCAAGGCAAGGCAAGTCAAGGCAAAAAGTCAAAGAAAGGAAAGGCAAGGAAAGGCAAAACGGAAAAGCAAGGAACGGTAAGGCAAGGTAAATGGGCAAAGCAAGGCAAGGCAAGGCAAAAGGGCAAAGCATGGTAAGGGAACAGAAACGGGTAAAGAAAGGATATGCAAGGCAAAAGGGCAAAGAAAGGAATGGCAAAAGGGCAAAGGAAGACAATGCATGGCAAGTCTAAAGGGCAAAGCAAGGCAAGGCAAGGCAAAAGGGCAAAGCAAGGCACGGCAAATGGGGAAAGCAAGGTAATGAAAGGCAAAGGAAAAAGTCAAAGCAAGGCATGGCAATGCATAAAGGCAAACCAAGGCAAGGCAAAGCAAAAGGGCCATGCAAGGCAAGGTAAGGCAAAAACGCAAAACAAGGCAAGGCAAAATGGCAAAGCAAGGCAAGGCAAAGCAAACGGGTAAAGCAAGGCAATGCAAGGCAAAAGGGCAAAGAAAGGAAAGGCAAGGCAAGGCAAGACAAGGCCAAGTGAAAAAGCAAGGCAAGGCAAAAGACCAAAGCAAGGCAAGGGAAGGCAAGGCAAAAAGGCAAAGCAAGGAAAGGCAAAAGGGTAAAGCAAGACAAGTCAAGACAAGGCAAAAGGGCAAAGAAAGGCAAGGGAATGCAAGGCAAAAGGGCAAAGTAAGGTAAGGCAAAGCAAAAGAGCAAAGCAAGGCAAGGCAAGGCAAAAGGGCAAAGCATGGCAAGGCAAGGAAAGGCAAAAAAAAAAGAAGGGCAAGGCAAGGCAAGGCAAAACGGCAAAGTAAGGCAAGGCAAGGCAAAACGGCAAAGTAAGGCAAGGCAAGGCAAATGGCAATGCAAGGCAATACAAAGCAAGGCAAAAGAGCAAAGCAAGTGAAGGCAAAGCAAACGGGTAAAGCAAGGCAAGGCAAAAAGGCAAAGAAAGGCAAGGCAAGGAAAGGCAAAATGGAAAAGCATGGCAAAGCAAGGCAAAAGGGCAAAGTTAAGCAAGGCAAGTCAAAAGGGAAAGCAAGACAACGGAAGGCAAGGCAAAAAGGCAAAGAAAGGAAAGGCAAAAATGCAAAGCAAGGCAAGGCAAAAGGGCAAAGCAAGGCAAGGGAAGGCAAGGCAAAAGTGCAAACCAAGGCATGCAAAGGCAATACAAAAGAGCAAAGCAAGGCAAGGCAACGCAAAAGGGCAAAGCAAGGCAAGGCAAAAGGGCAAGGCAAGGCAAGGCAAGGCAAAGCAAAACGGCAAAGCAAGGCAAGGCAAGGCAAAAGGCTAAAGAAAGGGAAGGCAAAGCAAACGGGTAAAGCAAGGCAAGGCAAGGCAAAAAGGCAAAGAAAGGCAAAGAAAGGAAAGGCAAATGGTCAAAGCAAGGCAAGGCAAGTCAAGGCAAAACGGCAAAGAAAGGAAAAACAAGGAAGGGCAAAACGGAAAAGCAAGGAAAGGTAAGGAAAGGTAAACGAGCAAAGCAAGGCAAGGCAAGGCAAAAGGGCAAAGCATGGTAAGGGAAGAGAAACGGGTAAAGAAAGGCAATGCAAGGCAAAAGGGCAAAGCAAGGCAAGGCAAATAAGGAAAGCAAGGTAATGAAAGGCAAAGGAAAAGGGCAAAGCAAGGCAAGGCAAGGCAAAAGGGTAAAGCTAAGCAAGGAAAGTCAAAAGGGAAAGCAAGACAAGGCAAGGCAAGGCAAAAGGGCAATGCAAGGCAAGGCAAAGCAAACGGGTAAACCAAGGCAATGCAAGGCAAAAGGGCAAAGAAAGGCAAGGCAAGGAAAGGCAAAAATGAAAAGCAAGGCAAGGCAAAAGGGCAAAGAAAGGCAAGGGAAGGCAAGGCAAAAGTGCAAACCAAGGCATGCAAAGGCAACACAAAAGAGCAAAGCAAGGCAAGGCAACGCAAAAGGGCAAAGCAAGGCAAGGCAAAAGGGCAAAGCAAGGAAAGGCAAGGAAAGGGAAAAGGGTAAAGCAAGGTAATGCAAGGCAAAAGGGCAAAGCAAGGCAAGGCAAGGCAAAAGGGTAAAGAAAGGGAAGGCAAAGCAAACGGGTAAAGCAAGGCAAGGCAAGGCAAAAAGGCAAAGAAAGGCAAAGAAAGGAAAGGCAAATGGGCAAAGCAAGGCAAGGCAAGTCAAGGCAAAAAGTCAAAGAAAGGAAAGGCAAGGAAAGGCAAAACGGAAAAGCAAGGAACGGTAAGGCAAGGTAAATGGGCAAAGCAAGGCAAGGCAAGGCAAAAGGGCAAAGCATGGTAAGGGAAGAGAAACGGGTAAAGAAAGGATATGCAAGGCAAAAGGGCAAAGAAAAGAAAGGCAAAAGGGCAAAGGAAGACAATGCATGGCAAGTCTAAAGGGCAAAGCAAGGCAAGGCAAAAGGTCAAAGCAAGGCACGGCAAATGGGGAAAGCAAGGTAATGAAAGGCAAAGGAAAAAGTCAAAGCAAGGCATGGCAATGCATAAAGGCAAACCAAGGCAAGGCAAAGCAAAAGGGCAATGCAAGGCAAGGTAAGGCAAAAACGCAAAGCAAGGCAAGGCAAAATGGCAAAGCAAAGCAAGGCAAAGCAAACGGGTAAAGCAAGGCAATGCAAGGCAAAAGGGCAAAGAAAGGCAAGGCAAGGAAAGGCAAAAAGGCAAAGCAAGGCAAGGCAAAAGGGCAAAGAAAGGCAAGGGAAGGCAAGGCAAAAAGGCAAAGCAAGGAAAGGCAAGGAAAGGCAAAAGGGAGAAGTAAGGAAAGGTAAGGCAATGTAGAAATGGCAAAGCAAAGCAAGGCAAGGCAAAAGGGCAAAGCATGGTAAGGGAAGAGAAACGGGTAAAGAAAGGCAATGCAAGGCAAAAGGGCAAAGCATGGGAAGGGAAGAGAAACGGGTAAAGAAAGGCAATGCAAGGCAAAAGGGCAAAGCAAGGAAAGGCAAAAGGGCAAAGGACGACAATGCAAGGCAAGTCTAAAGGGCAAAGCAAGGCAAGGCAAAACAAAAGGGCAAAGCAAGGCAAGGCAAATGGGGAAAGCAAGGTAATGAAAGGCAAGGGAAAAGGGCAAAGCAGGGCAAGGCAAGGCAAATGGCTAAAGAAAGGGAAGGCAAAGCAAATGGTTAAAGCAAGGCAAGGCAAGGCAAATGGGCAAAGCAAAGCAAGGTAAGGCAAGGTAAATGGGCAAAACAAGGCAAGGCAAGGCAAAAGGGCAAAGCATGTCAAGGGAAGAGAAACGGGTAAAGAAGGGCAATGCAAGGCAAAAGGGCAAAGAAAGGCAAGGCAAGGAAAGGCAAGGCAAAATGAAAAAGAAAGGCAAGGCAAAAGGCCAAAGCAAGGCAAGGCAAGGCAAAAGAGCAAGGCAAGGCGAGGCAAGGCAAGGCAAAAGGGCAAAGCAAGGAAAGACAAGGAAAGGCAAAACGGAGAAGTAAGGAAAGGTAAGGCAAGGTAAAAATGGCAAAGCAAGGCAAGGCAAGGCAAAAGGGCAAAGAAAGGCAAGGTAATGCAAAAGAGCAAAGTAAGGCTAGGAAAGGCAAGGCAAAAGGGCAAAGCAAGGCATGGCAAGGCATAAAGGCAAACGAAGGCAAGGCAAGGGAAAAGGGCAAAGCTAAGCAAGGAAAGTCAAAAGGGAAAGCAAGACAAGGCAAGGCAAGGCAAAAGGGCAATGCAAGGCAAGGTAAGGCAAAAACGCAAAGCAAGGCAAGGTAAATGGCAAAGCAAGGCAAGGCAAAGCAAACGGGTAAAGCAAGGCAATGCAAGGCAAAAGGGCAAAGAAAGGCAAGGCAAGGAAAGGCAAAAAGGCAAAGCAAGGCAAGGCAAAAGGGCAAAGAAAGGCAAGGGAAGGCAAGGCAAAAGTGCAAACCAAGGCATGCAAAGGCAACACAGAAGAGCAAAGCAAGGCAAGGCAACGCAAAAGGGCAAAGCAAGGCAAGGAAAAGGGCAAAGCAAGGAAAGGCAAGGAAAGGGAAAAGGGTAAAGCAAGGTAATGCAAGGCAAATGGGGAAAGCAAGGCAATGAAAGGCAAGGCAAAAGGGCAATGCAAGGCAAGGTAAGGCAAAAACGCAAAGCAAGGCAAGGCAAAATGGCAAAGCAAGGCAAGGCAAAGCAAACGGGTAAAGCAAGGCAATGCAAGGCAAAAGGGCAAAGAAAGGAAAGGCAAGGCAAGGCAAGACAAGGCCAAGTGAAAAAGCAAGGCAAGGCAAAAGACCAAAGCAAGGCAAGGCAAGGCAAGACAAAAAGGCAAAGCAAGGCAAGTCTACAGGGCAAAGCAAGGCAAGGCAAGGCAAGGCAAAAGGGCAAAGCAAGGAAAGGCAAATGGGGAAAGCAAGACAATGAAAGGCAAGGTAAAATGGCAATGCAAGGCAAGGTAAGGCAAAAACGCAAAGCAAGGCAAGGCAAAATGGCAAAGCAAGGCAAGGCAAAGCAAACGGGTAAAGCAAGGCAATGCAAGGCAAAAGGGCAAAGAAAGGAAAGGCAAGGCAAGGCAAGACAAGACCAAGTGAAAAAGCAAGGCAAGGCAAAAGACCAAAGCAAGGCAAGGCAAAAGACCAAAGCAAGGCAAGGCAAGGCAAGGCAAAAAGGCAAAGCAAGGAAAGGCAAAAGGGCAAAGCAAGACAAGTCAAGACAAGGCAAAAGGGCAAAGAAAGGCAAGGGAATGCAAGGCAAAAGGGCAAAGTAAGGTAAGGCAAAGCAAAAGAGCAAAGCAAGGCAAGGCAAGGCAAAAGGGCAAAGCATGGCAAGGCAAGGAAAGGCAAAAGAAAAAAGAAGGGCAAGGCAAGGCAAGGCAAAACGGCAAAGTAAGGCAAGGCAAGGCAAAACGGCAAAGTAAGGCAAGGCAAGGCAAATGGCAATGCAAGGCAATACAAAGCAAGGCAAAAGAGCAAAGCAAGTGAAGGCAAAGCAAACGGGTAAAGCAAGGCAAGGCAAAAAGGCAAAGAAAGGCAAGGCAAGGAAAGGCAAAATGGAAAAGCATGGCAAAGCAAGGCAAAAGGGCAAAGTTAAGCAAGGCAAGTCAAAAGGGAAAGCAAGACAACGGAAGGCAAGGCAAAAAGGCAAAGAAAGGAAAGGCAAAAATGCAAAGCAAGGCAAGGCAAAAGGGCAAAGCAAGGCAAGGGAAGGCAAGGCAAAAGTGCAAACCAAGGCATGCAAAGGCAATACAAAAGAGCAAAGCAAGGCAAGGCAACGCAAAAGGGCAAAGCAAGGCAAGGCAAAAGGGCAAGGCAAGGCAAGGCAAGGCAAAGCAAAACGGCAAAGCAAGGCAAGGCAAGGCAAAAGGGTAAAGAAAGGGAAGGCAAAGCAAACGGGTAAAGCAAGGCAAGGCAAGGCAAAAAGGCAAAGAAAGGCAAAGAAAGGAAAGGCAAATGGGCAAAGCAAGGCAAGGCAAGTCAAGGCAAAAAGTCAAAGAAAGGAAAGGCAAGGAAAGGCAAAACGGAAAAGCAAGGAACGGTAAGGCAAGGTAAATGGGCAAAGCAAGGCAAGGCAAGGCAAAAGGGCAAAGCATGGTAAGGGAAGAGAAACGGGTAAAGAAAGGCAATGCAAGGCAAAAGGGCAAAGCAAGGCAAGGCAAATAAGGAAAGCAAGGTAATGAAAGGCAAAGGAAAAGGGCAAAGCAAGGCAAGGCAAGGCAAAAGGGCAAAGCTAAGCAAGGAAAGTCAAAAGGGAAAGCAAGACAAGGCAAGGCAAGGCAAAAGGGCAATGCAAGGCAAGGCAAAGCAAACGGGTAAAGCAAGGCAATGCAAGGCAAAAGGGCAAAGAAAGGCAAGGCAAGGAAAGGCAAAAATGAAAAGCAAGGCAAGGCAAAAGGGCAAAGAAAGGCAAGGGAAGGCAAGGCAAAAGTGCAAACCAAGGCATGCAAAGGCAACACAAAAGAGCAAAGCAAGGCAAGGCAACGCAAAAGGGCAAAGCAAGGGAAGGCAAAAGGGCAAAGCAAGGAAAGGCAAGGAAAGGGAAAAGGGTAAAGCAAGGTAATGCAAGGCAAAAGGGCAAAGCAAGGCAAGGCAAGGCAAAAGGGTAAAGAAAGGGAAGGCAAAGCAAACGGGTAAAGCAAGGCAAGGCAAGGCAAAAAGGCAAAGAAAGGCAAAGAAAGGAAAGGCAAATGGGCAAAGCAAGGCAAGGCAAGTCAAGGCAAAAAGTCAAAGAAAGGAAAGGCAAGGAAAGGCAAAACGAAAAAGCAAGGAACGGTAAGGCAAGGTAAATGGGCAAAGCAAGGCAAGGCAAGGCAAAAGGGCAAAGCATGGTAAGGGAAGAGAAACGGGTAAAGAAAGGATATGCAAGGCAAAAGGGCAAAGCATGGGAAGGGAAGAGAAACGGGTAAAGAAAGGCAATGCAAGGCAAAAGGGCAAAGCAAGGAAAGGCAAAAGGGCAAAGGACGACAATGCAAGGCAAGTCTAAAGGGCAAAGCAAGGCAAGGCAAAACAAAAGGGCAAAGCAAGGCAAGGCAAATGGGGAAAGCAAGGTAATGAAAGGCAAGGGAAAAGGGCAAAGCAGGGCAAGGCAAGGCAAATGGCTAAAGAAAGGGAAGGCAAAGCAAATGGTTAAAGCAAGGCAAGGCAAGGCAAATGGGCAAAGCAAAGCAAGGTAAGGCAAGGTAAATGGGCAAAACAAGGCAAGGCAAGGCAAAAGGGCAAAGCATGTCAAGGGAAGAGAAACGGGTAAAGAAGGGCAATGCAAGGCAAAAGGGCAAAGAAAGGCAAGGCAAGGAAAGGCAAGGCAAAATGAAAAAGAAAGGCAAGGCAAAAGGCCAAAGCAAGGCAAGGCAAGGCAAAAGAGCAAGGCAAGGCGAGGCAAGGCAAGGCAAAAGGGCAAAGCAAGGAAAGACAAGGAAAGGCAAAACGGAGAAGTAAGGAAAGGTAAGGCAAGGTAAAAATGGCAAAGCAAGGCAAGGCAAGGCAAAAGGGCAAAGAAAGGCAAGGTAATGCAAAAGAGCAAAGTAAGGCTAGGAAAGGCAAGGCAAAAGGGCAAAGCAAGGCATGGCAAGGCATAAAGGCAAACGAAGGCAAGGCAAGGGAAAAGGGCAAAGCTAAGCAAGGAAAGTCAAAAGGGAAAGCAAGACAAGGCAAGGCAAGGCAAAAGGGCAATGCAAGGCAAGGTAAGGCAAAAACGCAAAGCAAGGCAAGGTAAATGGCAAAGCAAGGCAAGGCAAAGCAAACGGGTAAAGCAAGGCAATGCAAGGCAAAAGGGCAAAGAAAGGCAAGGCAAGGAAAGGCAAAAAGGCAAAGCAAGGCAAGGCAAAAGGGCAAAGAAAGGCAAGGGAAGGCAAGGCAAAAGTGCAAACCAAGGCATGCAAAGGCAACACAGAAGAGCAAAGCAAGGCAAGGCAACGCAAAAGGGCAAAGCAAGGCAAGGAAAAGGGCAAAGCAAGGAAAGGCAAGGAAAGGGAAAAGGGTAAAGCAAGGTAATGCAAGGCAAATGGGGAAAGCAAGGCAATGAAAGGCAAGGCAAAAGGGCAATGCAAGGCAAGGTAAGGCAAAAACGCAAAGCAAGGCAAGGCAAAATGGCAAAGCAAGGCAAGGCAAAGCAAACGGGTAAAGCAAGGCAATGCAAGGCAAAAGGGCAAAGAAAGGAAAGGCAAGGCAAGGCAAGACAAGGCCAAGTGAAAAAGCAAGGCAAGGCAAAAGACCAAAGCAAGGCAAGGCAAGGCAAGACAAAAAGGCAAAGCAAGGCAAGTCTACAGGGCAAAGCAAGGCAAGGCAAGGCAAGGCAAAAGGGCAAAGCAAGGAAAGGCAAATGGGGAAAGCAAGACAATGAAAGGCAAGGTAAAATGGCAATGCAAGGCAAGGTAAGGCAAAAACGCAAAGCAAGGCAAGGCAAAATGGCAAAGCAAGGCAAGGCAAAGCAAACGGGTAAAGCAAGGCAATGCAAGGCAAAAGGGCAAAGAAAGGAAAGGCAAGGCAAGGCAAGACAAGACCAAGTGAAAAAGCAAGGCAAGGCAAAAGACCAAAGCAAGGCAAGGCAAAAGACCAAAGCAAGGCAAGGCAAGGCAAGGCAAAAAGGCAAAGCAAGGAAAGGCAAAAGGGCAAAGCAAGACAAGTCAAGACAAGGCAAAAGGGCAAAGAAAGGCAAGGGAATGCAAGGCAAAAGGGCAAAGTAAGGTAAGGCAAAGCAAAAGAGCAAAGCAAGGCAAGGCAAGGCAAAAGGGCAAAGCATGGCAAGGCAAGGAAAGGCAAAAGAAAAAAGAAGGGCAAGGCAAGGCAAGGCAAAACGGCAAAGTAAGGCAAGGCAAGGCAAAACGGCAAAGTAAGGCAAGGCAAGGCAAATGGCAATGCAAGGCAATACAAAGCAAGGCAAAAGAGCAAAGCAAGTGAAGGCAAAGCAAACGGGTAAAGCAAGGCAAGGCAAAAAGGCAAAGAAAGGCAAGGCAAGGAAAGGCAAAATGGAAAAGCATGGCAAAGCAAGGCAAAAGGGCAAAGTTAAGCAAGGCAAGTCAAAAGGGAAAGCAAGACAACGGAAGGCAAGGCAAAAAGGCAAAGAAAGGAAAGGCAAAAATGCAAAGCAAGGCAAGGCAAAAGGGCAAAGCAAGGCAAGGGAAGGCAAGGCAAAAGTGCAAACCAAGGCATGCAAAGGCAATACAAAAGAGCAAAGCAAGGCAAGGCAACGCAAAAGGGCAAAGCAAGGCAAGGCAAAAGGGCAAGGCAAGGCAAGGCAAGGCAAAGCAAAACGGCAAAGCAAGGCAAGGCAAGGCAAAAGGGTAAAGAAAGGGAAGGCAAAGCAAACGGGTAAAGCAAGGCAAGGCAAGGCAAAAAGGCAAAGAAAGGCAAAGAAAGGAAAGGCAAATGGGCAAAGCAAGGCAAGGCAAGTCAAGGCAAAAAGTCAAAGAAAGGAAAGGCAAGGAAAGGCAAAACGGAAAAGCAAGGAACGGTAAGGCAAGGTAAATGGGCAAAGCAAGGCAAGGCAAGGCAAAAGGGCAAAGCATGGTAAGGGAAGAGAAACGGGTAAAGAAAGGCAATGCAAGGCAAAAGGGCAAAGCAAGGCAAGGCAAATAAGGAAAGCAAGGTAATGAAAGGCAAAGGAAAAGGGCAAAGCAAGGCAAGGCAAGGCAAAAGGGCAAAGCTAAGCAAGGAAAGTCAAAAGGGAAAGCAAGACAAGGCAAGGCAAGGCAAAAGGGCAATGCAAGGCAAGGCAAAGCAAACGGGTAAAGCAAGGCAATGCAAGGCAAAAGGGCAAAGAAAGGCAAGGCAAGGAAAGGCAAAAATGAAAAGCAAGGCAAGGCAAAAGGGCAAAGAAAGGCAAGGGAAGGCAAGGCAAAAGTGCAAACCAAGGCATGCAAAGGCAACACAAAAGAGCAAAGCAAGGCAAGGCAACGCAAAAGGGCAAAGCAAGGGAAGGCAAAAGGGCAAAGCAAGGAAAGGCAAGGAAAGGGAAAAGGGTAAAGCAAGGTAATGCAAGGCAAAAGGGCAAAGCAAGGCAAGGCAAGGCAAAAGGGTAAAGAAAGGGAAGGCAAAGCAAACGGGTAAAGCAAGGCAAGGCAAGGCAAAAAGGCAAAGAAAGGCAAAGAAAGGAAAGGCAAATGGGCAAAGCAAGGCAAGGCAAGTCAAGGCAAAAAGTCAAAGAAAGGAAAGGCAAGGAAAGGCAAAACGGAAAAGCAAGGAACGGTAAGGCAAGGTAAATGGGCAAAGCAAGGCAAGGCAAGGCAAAAGGGCAAAGCATGGTAAGGGAAGAGAAACGGGTAAAGAAAGGATATGCAAGGCAAAAGGGCAAAGAAAGGAAAGGCAAAAGGGCAAAGGAAGACAATGCATGGCAAGTCTAAAGGGCAAAGCAAGGCAAGGCAAGGCAAAAGGGCAAAGCAAGGCACGGCAAATGGGGAAAGCAAGGTAATGAAAGGCAAAGGAAAAAGTCAAAGCAAGGCATGGCAATGCATAAAGGCAAACCAAGGCAAGGCAAAGCAAAAGGGCAATGCAAGGCAAGGTAAGGCAAAAACGCAAAGCAAGGCAAGGCAAAATGGCAAAGCAAGGCAAGGCAAAGCAAACGGGTAAAGCAAGGCAATGCAAGGCAAAAGGGCAAAGAAAGGCAAGGCAAGGAAAGGCAAAAAGGCAAAGCAAGGCAAGGCAAAAGGGCAAAGAAAGGCAAGGGAAGGCAAGGCAAAACGGCAAAGAAAGGAAAGGCAAGGAAAGGCAAAAGGGAGAAGTAAGGAAAGGTAAGGCAAGGTAGAAATGGCAAAGCAAAGCAAGGCAAGGCAAAAGGGCAAAGCATGGTAAGGGAAGAGAAACGGGTAAAGAAAGGCAATGCAAGGCAAAAGGGCAAAGCATGGTAAGGGAAGAGAAACGGGTTAAGAAAGGCAATGCAAGGCAAAAGGGCAAAGCAAGGAAAGGCAAAAGGGCAAAGGACGACAATGCAAGGCAAGTCTAAAGGGCAAAGCAAGGCAAGGCAAGGCAAAAGGGCAAAGCAAGGCAAGGCAAATGGGGAAAGCAAGGTAATGAAAGGCAAGGGAAAAGGTCAAAGCAGGGCAAGGCAAGGCAAAAGGCTAAAGAAAGGGAAGGCAAAGCAAATGGTTAAAGCAAGGGAATGCAAGGCAAAAGGGCAAAGTAAGGTAAGGCAAGGTAAATGGGCAAAGCAAGGCAAGGCAAAGCAAAAGGGCAAAGCATGTCAAGGGAAGGAAAGGCAAAAGAGAAAAGAAGGGCAAGGCAAGGCAAGGCAAAACGGCAAAGTAAGGCAAGGCAAGGCAAAACGGCAAAGTAAGGCAAGGCAAGGCAAATGGCAATGCAAGGCAATACAAAGCAAGGCAAAAGAGCAAAGCAAGTGAAGGCAAAGCAAACGGGTAAAGCAAGGCAAGGCAAAAAGGCAAAGAAAGGCAAGGCAAGGAAAGGCAAAATGGAAAAGCATGGCAAAGCAAGGCAAAAGGGCAAAGTTAAGCAAGGCAAGTCAAAAGGGAAAGCAAGACAACGGAAGGCAAGGCAAAAAGGCAAAGAAAGGAAAGGCAAAAATGCAAAGCAAGGCAAGGCAAAAGGGCAAAGCAAGGCAAGGGAAGGCAAGGCAAAAGTGCAAACCAAGGCATGCAAAGGCAATACAAAAGAGCAAAGCAAGGCAAGGCAACGCAAAAGGGCAAAGCAAGGCAAGGCAAAAGGGCAAGGCAAGGCAAGGCAAGGCAAAGCAAAACGGCAAAGCAAGGCAAGGCAAGGCAAAAGGCTAAAGAAAGGGAAGGCAAAGCAAACGGGTAAAGCAAGTCAAGGCAAGGCAAAAAGGCAAAGAAAGGCAAAGAAAGGAAAGGCAAATGGTCAAAGCAAGGCAAGGCAAGTCAAGGCAAAACGGCAAAGAAAGGAAAAACAAGGAAGGGCAAAACGGAAAAGCAAGGAAAGCTAAGGAAAGGTAAACGAGCAAAGCAAGGCAAGGCAAGGCAAAAGGGCAAAGCATGGTAAGGGAAGAGAAACGGGTAAAGAAAGGCAATGCAAGGCAAAAGGGCAAAGCAAGGCAAGGCAAATAAGGAAAGCAAGGTAATGAAAGGCAAAGGAAAAGGGCAAAGCAAGGCAAGGCAAGGCAAAAGGGTAAAGCTAAGCAAGGAAAGTCAAAAGGGAAAGCAAGACAAGGCAAGGCAAGGCAAAAGGGCAATGCAAGGCAAGGCAAAGCAAACGGGTAAACCAAGGCAATGCAAGGCAAAAGGGCAAAGAAAGGCAAGGCAAGGAAAGGCAAAAATGAAAAGCAAGGCAAGGCAAAAGGGCAAAGAAAGGCAAGGGAAGGCAAGGCAAAACGGCAAAGAAAGGAAAGGCAAGGAAAGGCAAAATGGAGAAGTAAGGAAAGGTAAGGCAAGGTAGAAATGGCAAAGCAAAGCAAGGCAAGGCAAAAGGGCAAAGCATGGTAAGGGAAGAGAAACGGGTAAAGAAAGACAAGGCAAGGCAAAAGGCTAAAGAAAGGGAAGGCAAAGCAAATGGTTAAAGCAAGGCAAGGCAAGGCAAATGGGCAAAGCAAAGCAAGGTAAGGCAAGGTAAATGGGCAAAACAAGGCAAGGCAAGGCAAAAGGTCAAAGCATGTCAAGGGAAGAGAAACGGGTAAAGAAGGGCAATGCAAGGCAAAAGGGCAAAGAAAGGCAAGGCAAGGAAAGGCAAGGCAAAATGAAAAAGAAAGGCAAGGCAAAAGGCCAAAGCAAGGCAAGGCAAGGCAAAAGAGCAAAGCAAGGCGAGGCAAGGCAAGGCAAAAGGGCAAAGCAAGGAAAGGCAAGGAAAGGCAAAACGGAGAAGTAAGGAAAGGTAAGGCAAGGTAAATGGGCAAAGCAAGGCAAGGCAAGGCAAAAGGGCAAAGCATGGTAAGGGAAGAGAAACGGGTAAAGAAAGGCAATACAAGGCAAAAGGGCAAAGAAAGGCAAGGTAATGCAAAAGAGCAAAGTAAGGCTAGGAAAGGCAAGGCAAAAGGGCAAAGCAAGGCATGGCAAGGCATAAAGGCAAACCAAGGCAAGGCAAGGGAAAAGGGCAAAGCTAAGCAAGGAAAGTCAAAAGGGAAAGCAAGACAAGGCAAGGCAAGGCAAAAGGGCAATGCAAGTCAAGATAAGGCAAAAACGCAAAGCAAGGCAAGGCAAAATGGCAAAGCAAGGCAAGGCAAAGCAAACGGGTAAAGCAAGGCAATGCAAGGCAAAAGGGCAAAGAAAGGCAAGGCAAGGAAAGGCAAAAAGGCAAAGCAAGGCAAGGCAAAAGGGCAAAGTAAGGCAAGGCAAGGCAAAACTGCAAAGTAAGGCAAGGCAAGGCAAAACGGCAAAGTAAGGCAAGGCAAGGCAAATGGCAATGCAAGGCAATACAAAGCAAGGCAAAAGAGCAAAGCAAGTGAAGGCAAAGCAAACGGGTAAAGCAAGGCAAGGCAAAAAGGCAAAGAAAGGCAAGGCAAGGAAAGGCAAAATGGAAAAGCATGGCAAAGCAAGGCAAAAGGGCAAAGTTAAGCAAGGCAAGTCAAAAGGGAAAGCAAGACAACGGAAGGCAAGGCAAAAAGGCAAAGAAAGGAAAGGCAAAAATGCAAAGCAAGGCAAGGCAAAAGGGCAAAGCAAGGCAAGGGAAGGCAAGGCAAAAGTGCAAACCAAGGCATGCAAAGGCAATACAAAAGAGCAAAGCAAGGCAAGGCAACGCAAAAGGGCAAAGCAAGGCAAGGCAAAAGGGCAAGGCAAGGCAAGGCAAGGCAAAGCAAAACGGCAAAGCAAGGCAAGGCAAGGCAAAAGGCTAAAGAAAGGGAAGGCAAAGCAAACGGGTAAAGCAAGGCAAGGCAAGGCAAAAAGGCAAAGAAAGGCAAAGAAAGGAATGGCAAATGGTCAAAGCAAGGCAAGGCAAGTCAAGGCAAAACGGCAAAGAAAGGAAAAACAAGGAAGGGCAAAACGGAAAAGCAAGGAAAGGTAAGGAAAGGTAAACGAGCAAAGCAAGGCAAGGCAAGGCAAAAGGGCAAAGCATGGTAAGGGAAGAGAAACGGGTAAAGAAAGGCAATGCAAGGCAAAAGGGCAAAGCAAGGCAAGGCAAATAAGGAAAGCAAGGTAATGAAAGGCAAAGGAAAAGGGCAAAGCAAGGCAAGGCAAGGCAAAAGGGCAAAGCTAAGCAAGGAAAGTCAAAAGGGAAAGCAAGACAAGGCAAGGCAAGGCAAAAGGGCAATGCAAGGCAAGGCAAAGCAAACGGGTAAACCAAGGCAATGCAAGGCAAAAGGGCAAAGAAAGGCAAGGCAAGGAAAGGCAAAAATGAAAAGCAAGGCAAGGCAAAAGGGCAAAGAAAGGCAAGGGAAGGCAAGGCAAAAGTGCAAACCAAGGCATGCAAAGGCAACACAAAAGAGCAAAGCAAGGCAAGGCAACGCAAAAGGGCAAAGCAAGGCAAGGCAAAAGGGCAAAGCAAGGAAAGGCAAGGAAAGGGAAAAGGGTAAAGCAAGGTAATGCAAGGCAAAAGGGCAAAGCAAGGCAAGGCAAGGCAAAAGGGTAAAGAAAGGGAAGGCAAAGCAAACGGGTAAAGCAAGGCAAGGCAAAAAGGCAAAGAAAGGCAAAGAAAGGCAAAGAAAGATAAGGCAAATGGGCAAAGCAAGGCAAGGCAAGTCAAGGCAAAAAGTCAAAGAAAGGAAAGGCAAGGAAAGGCAAAACGGAAAAGCAAGGAACGGTAAGGCAAGGTAAATGGGCAAAGCAAGGCAAGGCAAGGCAAAAGGGCAAAGCATGGTAAGGGAACAGAAACGGGTAAAGAAAGGATATGCAAGGCAAAAGGGCAAAGAAAGGAATGGCAAAAGGGCAAAGGAAGACAATGCATGGCAAGTCTAAAGGGCAAAGCAAGGCAAGGCAAGGCAAAAGGGCAAAGCAAGGCACGGCAAATGGGGAAAGCAAGGTAATGAAAGGCAAAGGAAAAAGTCAAAGCAAGGCATGGCAATGCATAAAGGCAAACCAAGGCAAGGCAAAGCAAAAGGGCCATGCAAGGCAAGGTAAGGCAAAAACGCAAAGCAAGGCAAGGCAAAATGGCAAAGCAAGGCAAGGCAAAGCAAACGGGTAAAGCAAGGCAATGCAAGGCAAAAGGGCAAAGAAAGGAAAGGCAAGGCAAGGCAAGACAAGGCCAAGTGAAAAAGCAAGGCAAGGCAAAAGACCAAAGCAAGGCAAGGGAAGGCAAGGCAAAAAGGCAAAGCAAGGAAAGGCAAAAGGGTAAAGCAAGACAAGTCAAGACAAGGCAAAAGGGCAAAGAAAGGCAAGGGAATGCAAGGCAAAAGGGCAAAGTAAGGTAAGGCAAAGCAAAAGAGCAAAGCAAGGCAAGGCAAGGCAAAAGGGCAAAGCATGGCAAGGCAAGGAAAGGCAAAAGAAAAAAGAAGGGCAAGGCAAGGCAAGGCAAAACGGCAAAGTAAGGCAAGGCAAGGCAAAACGGCAAAGTAAGGCAAGGCAAGGCAAATGGCAATGCAAGGCAATACAAAGCAAGGCAAAAGAGCAAAGCAAGTGAAGGCAAAGCAAACGGGTAAAGCAAGGCAAGGCAAAAAGGCAAAGAAAGGCAAGGCAAGGAAAGGCAAAATGGAAAAGCATGGCAAAGCAAGGCAAAAGGGCAAAGTTAAGCAAGGCAAGTCAAAAGGGAAAGCAAGACAACGGAAGGCAAGGCAAAAAGGCAAAGAAAGGAAAGGCAAAAATGCAAAGCAAGGCAAGGCAAAAGGGCAAAGCAAGGCAAGGGAAGGCAAGGCAAAAGTGCAAACCAAGGCATGCAAAGGCAATACAAAAGAGCAAAGCAAGGCAAGGCAACGCAAAAGGGCAAAGCAAGGCAAGGCAAAAGGGCAAGGCAAGGCAAGGCAAGGCAAAGCAAAACGGCAAAGCAAGGCAAGGCAAGGCAAAAGGCTAAAGAAAGGGAAGGCAAAGCAAACGGGTAAAGCAAGGCAAGGCAAGGCAAAAAGGCAAAGAAAGGCAAAGAAAGGAAAGGCAAATGGTCAAAGCAAGGCAAGGCAAGTCAAGGCAAAACGGCAAAGAAAGGAAAAACAAGGAAGGGCAAAACGGAAAAGCAAGGAAAGGTAAGGAAAGGTAAACGAGCAAAGCAAGGCAAGGCAAGGCAAAAGGGCAAAGCATGGTAAGGGAAGAGAAACGGGTAAAGAAAGGCAATGCAAGGCAAAAGGGCAAAGCAAGGCAAGGCAAATAAGGAAAGCAAGGTAATGAAAGGCAAAGGAAAAGGGCAAAGCAAGGCAAGGCAAGGCAAAAGGGTAAAGCTAAGCAAGGAAAGTCAAAAGGGAAAGCAAGACAAGGCAAGGCAAGGCAAAAGGGCAATGCAAGGCAAGGCAAAGCAAACGGGTAAACCAAGGCAATGCAAGGCAAAAGGGCAAAGAAAGGCAAGGCAAGGAAAGGCAAAAATGAAAAGCAAGGCAAGGCAAAAGGGCAAAGAAAGGCAAGGGAAGGCAAGGCAAAAGTGCAAACCAAGGCATGCAAAGGCAACACAAAAGAGCAAAGCAAGGCAAGGCAAGGCAAAAGGGCAAAGCAAGGCAAGGCAAAAGGGCAAAGCAAGGAAAGGCAAGGAAAGGGAAAAGGGTAAAGCAAGGTAATGCAAGGCAAAAGGGCAAAGCAAGGCAAGGCAAGGCAAAAGGGTAAAGAAAGGGAAGGCAAAGCAAACGGGTAAAGCAAGGCAAGGCAAGGCAAAAAGGCAAAGAAAGGCAAAGAAAGGAAAGGCAAATGGGCAAAGCAAGGCAAGGCAAGTCAAGGCAAAAAGTCAAAGAAAGGAAAGGCAAGGAAAGGCAAAACGGAAAAGCAAGGAACGGTAAGGCAAGGTAAATGGGCAAAGCAAGGCAAGGCAAGGCAAAAGGGCAAAGCATGGTAAGGGAAGAGAAACGGGTAAAGAAAGGATATGCAAGGCAAAAGGGCAAAGAAAAGAAAGGCAAAAGGGCAAAGGAAGACAATGCATGGCAAGTCTAAAGGGCAAAGCAAGGCAAGGCAAAAGGTCAAAGCAAGGCACGGCAAATGGGGAAAGCAAGGTAATGAAAGGCAAAGGAAAAAGTCAAAGCAAGGCATGGCAATGCATAAAGGCAAACCAAGGCAAGGCAAAGCAAAAGGGCAATGCAAGGCAAGGTAAGGCAAAAACGCAAAGCAAGGCAAGGCAAAATGGCAAAGCAAAGCAAGGCAAAGCAAACGGGTAAAGCAAGGCAATGCAAGGCAAAAGGGCAAAGAAAGGCAAGGCAAGGAAAGGCAAAAAGGCAAAACAAGGCAAGGCAAAAGGGCAAAGAAAGGCAAGGGAAGGCAAGGCAAAACGGCAAAGAAAGGAAAGGCAAGGAAAGGCAAAAGGGAGAAGTAAGGAAAGGTAAGGCAATGTAGAAATGGCAAAGCAAAGCAAGGCAAGGCAAAAGGGCAAAGCATGGTAAGGGAAGAGAAACGGGTAAAGAAAGGCAATGCAAGGCAAAAGGGCAAAGCATGGGAAGGGAAGAGAAACGGGTAAAGAAAGGCAATGCAAGGCAAAAGGGCAAAGCAAGGAAAGGCAAAAGGGCAAAGGACGACAATGCAAGGCAAGTCTAAAGGGCAAAGAAAGGCAAGGCAAGGCAAAAGGGCAAAGCAAGGCAAGGCAAATGGGGAAAGCAAGGTAATGAAAGGCAAGGGAAAAGGGCAAAGCAGGGCAAGGCAAGGCAAATGGCTAAAGAAAGGGAAGGCAAAGCAAATGGTTAAAGCAAGGCAAGGCAAGGCAAATGGGCAAAGCAAAGCAAGGTAAGGCAAGGTAAATGGGCAAAACAAGGCAAGGCAAGGCAAAAGGGCAAAGCATGTCAAGGGAAGAGAAACGGGTAAAGAAGGGCAATGCAAGGCAAAAGGGCAAAGAAAGGCAAGGCAAGGAAAGGCAAGGCAAAATGAAAAAGAAAGGCAAGGCAAAAGGCCAAAGCAAGGCAAGGCAAGGCAAAAGAGCAAGGCAAGGCGAGGCAAGGCAAGGCAAAAGGGCAAAGCAAGGAAAGACAAGGAAAGGCAAAACGGAGAAGTAAGGAAAGGTAAGGCAAGGTAAAAATGGCAAAGCAAGGCAAGGCAAGGCAAAAGGGCAAAGAAAGGCAAGGTAATGCAAAAGAGCAAAGTAAGGCTAGGAAAGGCAAGGCAAAAGGGCAAAGCAAGGCATGGCAAGGCATAAAGGCAAACGAAGGCAAGGCAAGGGAAAAGGGCAAAGCTAAGCAAGGAAAGTCAAAAGGGAAAGCAAGACAAGGCAAGGCAAGGCAAAAGGGCAATGCAAGGCAAGGTAAGGCAAAAACGCAAAGCAAGGCAAGGTAAATGGCAAAGCAAGGCAAGGCAAAGCAAACGGGTAAAGCAAGGCAATGCAAGGCAAAAGGGCAAAGAAAGGCAAGGCAAGGAAAGGCAAAAAGGCAAAGCATGGCAAGGCAAAAGGGCAAAGAAAGGCAAGGGAAGGCAAGGCAAAAGTGCAAACCAAGGCATGCAAAGGCAACACAGAAGAGCAAAGCAAGGCAAGGCAACGCAAAAGGGCAAAGCAAGGCAAGGAAAAGGGCAAAGCAAGGAAAGGCAAGGAAAGGGAAAAGGGTAAAGCAAGGTAATGCAAGGCAAATGGGGAAAGCAAGGCAATGAAAGGCAAGGCAAAAGGGCAATGCAAGGCAAGGTAAGGCAAAAACGCAAAGCAAGGCAAGGCAAAATGGCAAAGCAAGGCAAGGCAAAGCAAACGGGTAAAGCAAGGCAATGCAAGGCAAAAGGGCAAAGAAAGGAAAGGCAAGGCAAGGCAAGACAAGGCCAAGTGAAAAAGCAAGGCAAGGCAAAAGACCAAAGCAAGGCAAGGCAAGGCAAGACAAAAAGGCAAAGCAAGGCAAGTCTACAGGGCAAAGCAAGGCAAGGCAAGGCAAGGCAAAAGGGCAAAGCAAGGAAAGGCAAATGGGGAAAGCAAGACAATGAAAGGCAAGGTAAAATGGCAATGCAAGGCAAGGTAAGGCAAAAACGCAAAGCAAGGCAAGGCAAAATGGCAAAGCAAGGCAAGGCAAAGCAAACGGGTAAAGCAAGGCAATGCAAGGCAAAAGGGCAAAGAAAGGAAAGGCAAGGCAAGGCAAGACAAGGCCAAGTGAAAAAGCAAGGCAAGGCAAAAGACCAAAGCAAGGCAAGGCAAAAGACCAAAGCAAGGCAAGGCAAGGCAAGGCAAAAAGGCAAAGCAAGGAAAGGCAAAAGGGCAAAGCAAGACAAGTCAAGACAAGGCAAAAGGGCAAAGAAAGGCAAGGGAATGCAAGGCAAAAGGGCAAAGTAAGGTAAGGCAAAGCAAAAGAGCAAAGCAAGGCAAGGCAAGGCAAAAGGGCAAAGCATGGCAAGGCAAGGAAAGGCAAAAGAGAAAAGAAGGGCAAGGCAAGGCAAGGCAAAACGGCAAAGTAAGGCAAGGCAAGGCAAAACGGCAAAGTAAGGCAAGGCAAGGCAAATGGCAATGCAAGGCAATACAAAGCAAGGCAAAAGAGCAAAGCAAGTGAAGGCAAAGCAAACGGGTAAAGCAAGGAAAGGCAAAAAGGCAAAGAAAGGCAAGGTAAGGAAAGGCAAAATGGAAAAGCATGGCAAAGCAAGGCAAAAGGGCAAAGTTAAGCAAGGCAAGTCAAAAGGGAAAGCAAGACAACGGAAGGCAAGGCAAAAAGGCAAAGAAAGGAAAGGCAAAAATGCAAAGCAAGGCAAGGCAAAAGGGCAAAGCAAGGCAAGGGAAGGCAAGGCAAAAGTGCAAACCAAGGCATGCAAAGGCAACACAAAAGAGCAAAGCAAGGCAAGGCAACGCAAAAGGGCAAAGCAAGGCAAGGCAAAAGGGCAAGGCAAGGCAAGGCAAGGCAAAGCAAAACGGCAAAGCAAGGCAAGGCAAGGCAAAAGGCTAAAGAAAGGGAAGGCAAAGCAAACGGGTAAAGCAAGGCAAGGCAAGGCAAAAAGGCAAAGAAAGGCAAAGAAAGGCAAAGAAAGGAAAGGCAAATGGTCAAAGCAAGGCAAGGCAAGTCAAGGCAAAACGGCAAAGAAAGGAAAAACAAGGAAGGGCAAAACGGAAAAGCAAGGAAAGGTAAGGAAAGGTAAACGAGCAAAGCAAGGCAAGGCAAGGCAAAAGGGCAAAGCATGGTAAGGGAAGAGAAACGGGTAAAGAAAGGCAATGCAAGGCAAAAGGGCAAAGCAAGGCAAGGCAAATAAGGAAAGCAAGGTAATGAAAGGCAAAGGAAAAGGGCAAAGCAAGGCAAGGCAAGGCAAAAGGGTAAAGCTAAGCAAGGAAAGTCAAAAGGGAAAGCAAGACAAGGCAAGGCAAGGCAAAAGGGCAATGCAAGGCAAGGCAAAGCAAACGGGTAAACCAAGGCAATGCAAGGCAAAAGGGCAAAGAAAGGCAAGGCAAGGAAAGGCAAAAAGGAAAAGCAAGGCAAGGCAAAAGGGCAAAGAAAGGCAAGGGAAGGCAAGGCAAAACGGCAAAGAAAGGAAAGGCAAGGAAAGGCAAAAGGGAGAAGTAAGGAAAGGTAAGGCAAGGTAGAAATGGCAAAGCAAAGCAAGGCAAGGCAAAAGGGCAAAGCATGGTAAGGGAAGAGAAACGGGTAAAGAAAGGCAAGGCAAGGCAAAAGGCTAAAGAAAGGGAAGGCAAAGCAAATGGTTAAAGCAAGGCAAGGCAAGGCAAATGGGCAAAGCAAAGTAAGGTAAGGCAAGGTAAATGGGCAAAACAAGGCAAGGCAAGGCAAAAGGGCAAAGCATGTCAAGGGAAGAGAAACGGGTAAAGAAGGGCAATGCAAGGCAAAAGGGCAAAGAAAGGCAAGGCAAGGAAAGGCAAGGCAAAATGAAAAAGAAAGGCAAGGCAAAAGGCCAAAGCAAGGCAAGGCAAGGCAAAAGAGCAAAGCAAGGCGAGGCAAGGCAAGGCAAAAGGGCAAAGCAAGGAAAGGCAAGGAAAGGCAAAACGGAGAAGTAAGGAAAGGTAAGGCAAGGTAAAAATGGCAAAGCAAGGCAAGGCAAGGCAAAAGGGCAAAGCATGGTAAGGGAAGAGAAACGGGTAAAGAAAGGCAATACAAGGCAAAAGGGCAAAGAAAGGCAAGGTAATGCAAAAGAGCAAAGTAAGGCTAGGAAAGGCAAGGCAAAAGGGCAAAGCAAGGCATGGCAAGGGAAAAGGGCAAAGCTAAGCAAGGAAAGTCAAAAGGGAAAGCAAGACAAGGCAAGGCAAGGCAAAAGTGCAATGCAAGGCAAGGTAAGGCAAAAACGCAAAGCAAGGCAAGGCAAAATGGCAAAGTAAGGCAAGGCAAAGCAAACGGGTAAAGCAAGGCAATGCAAGGCAAAAGGGC
This sequence comes from Columba guinea, assembly GCA_032206185.1. Classification (NCBI taxonomy): domain Eukaryota; kingdom Metazoa; phylum Chordata; class Aves; order Columbiformes; family Columbidae; genus Columba; species Columba guinea. Next base: position 423,265 of record JAVLUU010000375.1, read on the forward strand.
AAAGAAAGGCAAGGCAAGGAAAGGCAAAAATGAAAAGCAAGGCAAGGCAAAAGGGCAAAGAAAGGCAAGGGAAGGCAAGGCAAAAGTGCAAACCAAGGCATGCAAAGGCAACACAAAAGAGCAAAGCAAAGCAAGGAAAAAGGGCAAAGCAAGGAAAGGCAAGGAAAGGGAAAAGGGTAAAGCAAGGTAATGCAAGGCAAAAGGGCAAAGCAAGGCAAGGCAAGGCAAAAGGGTAAAGAAAGGGAAGGCAAAGCAAACGGGTAAAGCAAGGCAAGGCAAGGCAAAAAGGCAAAGAAAGGCAAAGAAAGGAAAGGCAAATGGGCAAAGCAAGGCAAGGCAAGTCAAGGCAAAAAGGCAAAGAAAGGAAAGGCAAGGAAAGGCAAAACAGAAAAGCAAGGAATGGTAAGGCAAGGTAAATGGGCAAAGCAAGGCAAGGCAAGGCAAAATGGCAAAGCATGGTAAGGGAAGAGAAACGGGTAAAGAAAGGCAATGCAAGGCAAAAGGGCAAAGAAAGGCAAGGTAAGGCAAAAGAGCAAAGGAAGGCTAGGAAAGGCAAGGCAAAAGGGCAAAGCAAGGCATGGCAAGGCAAAAAGGCAAACCAAGGCAAGGCAAGGGAAAAGGGCAAAGCTAAGCAAGGAAAGTCAAAAGGGAAAGCAAGACAAGGCAAGGCAAGGCAAAAGGGCAATGCAAGGCAAGGTAAGGCAAAAGCGCAAAGCAAGGCAAGGCAAAATGGCAAAGCAAGGCAAGGCAAAGCAAACGGGTAAAGCAAGGCAATGCAAAGCAAAAGGGCAAAGAAAGGCAAGGGAAGGCAAGGGAAAAGGGCAAAGCAAGAGAAGGCAAGGAAAGGCAAAAGAGAAAAGAAGGGCAAGGCAAGGCAAGGCAAAACGGCAAAGTAAGGCAAGGCAAGGCAAAAGGGCAAGGCAAGGCAAGGCAAAAGAGCAAAGCAAGGCAAGACAAGTCAAAAGGGCAAAGCAAGGCAATGCAAGAGAAGGCAAAAGGGCAAACCAAGGCAAGGCAAATTGGGAAAGCAAGGTAATGAAAGGCAAAGGAAAAGGGCAAAGCAGGGCAAGGCAAGGCAAAAGGCTAAAGAAAGGGAAGGCAAAGCAAATGGTTAAAGCAAGGCAAGGCAAGGCAAAAAGGCAAAGAAAGGCAAGGCAAAGCAAGGCAAATGGGCAAAGCAAAGCAAGGTAAGGCAAGGTAAATGGGCAAAGCAAGGCAAGGCAAGGCAAAAGGGCAAAGCATGGCAAGGGAAGAGAGACGGGTAAAGAATGGCAATGCAAGGCAAAAGGGCAAAGAAAGGCAAGGCAAGGAAAGGCAAGGCAAAATGAAAAAGAAAGGCAAGGCAAAAGGCCAAAGCAAGGCAAGACAAGGCAAAAGAGCAAAGCAAGGCGAGGCAAGGCAAGGCAAAAGGGCAAAGCAAGGAAAGGCAAAAGGGCAAAGCAAGACAATGCAAGGCAAGTCTAAATAGCAAAGCAAGGCAATGCAAGAGAAGGGAAAGGGCAAACCAAGGCAAGGCAAATGGGGAAAGCAAGGTAAAGAAAGGCAAGGGAAAAGGGCAAAGCTAAGCAAGGCAAGTCAAAAGGGAAAGCAAGACAAGGCATGGCAAGGCAAAAGGGCAATGCAAGGCAAGGTAAGGCAAAAACTCAAAGCAAGGCAAGGAAAAAGGGCAAAGAAAGGCAAGGGAAGGCAAGGCAAAAGTGCAAACCAAGGCATGCAAAGGCAACACAAAAGAGCAAAGCAAGTCAAGGCAACGCAAAAGGGCAAAGCAAGGCAAGGCAAAAGGGCAAAGCAAGGCAAGGCAAGGAAAGGGAAAAGGGTAAAGCAAAGTAATGCAAGGCAAAAGGGCAAAGCAAGACAAGGCAAGGCAAGGCAAAAGGGAATAGCAAGGCAAGGCAACTCAAAGGTAAACGGCAAAGTAAGGCAGGGCAAGGCAAAAGGGTAAAGAAAGGGAAGGCAAAGCAAACGGGCAAAGCAAGGCATGGCAAGGCATAAAGGCAAACCAAGGCAAGGCAAAGCAAAAGGGCAAAGCAAGCAAGAAAAGTCAAAAGGGAAAGCAAGACAAAGCAAGGCTAGGCAAAAGGGCAATGCAAGGCAAGGTAAGGCAAAAACGCAAAGCAAGGGAAGGCAAAATGGCAAAGCAAGGCAAGGCAAAGCAAACGGGTAAAGCAAGGCAATGCAAGGCAAAAGGGCAAAGAAAGGCAAGGCAAGGAAAGGCAAAAATGAAAAGCAAGGCAAGGCAAAAGGGCAAAGAAAGGCAAGGGAAGGCAAGGCAAAAGTGCAAACCAAGGCATGCAAAGGCAACACAAAAGAGCAAAGCAAGGGAAGGCAACGCAAAAGGGCAAAGCAAGGCAAGGCAAAAGGGCAAGGCAAGGAAAGGCAAGGAAAGGGAAAAGGGAAAAGCAAGGTAATACAAGGCAAAAGGGCAAAGCAAGGCAAGGCAAGGCAAAAGGGTAAAGAAAGGGAAGGCAAAGCAAACGGGTAAAGCAAGGCAAGGCAAGGCAAAAAGGCAAAGAAAGGCAAAGAAAGGAAAAGCAAATGGGCAAAGCAAGGCAAGGCAAGTCAAGGCAAAAAGGCAAAGAAAGGAAAGGCAAGGAAAGGCAAAATGGAAAAGCAAGGAAAGGTAAGGCAAGGTAAATGGGCAAAGCAAGGCAAGGCAAGGCAAAAGGGCAAAGCATGGCAAGGGAAGAGAAACGGGTAAAGAAAGGCAATGCAAGACAAAAGGGCAAAGAAAGGCAAGGTAAGGCAAAAGAGCAAAGTAAGGCTAAGGCAAGGCAAGGCAAATGGCAAAGCAAGGAAAGGCAAAAGGGCAAAGGAAGACAATGCAAGGCAAGTCTACAGGGCAAAGCAAGGCAAGGCAAGGCAAGGCAAAAGGGCAAAGCAAGGCAAGGCAAATGGGGAAAGCAAGGCAATGAAAGGCAGGGCAAAAGGGCAATGCAAGGCAAGGTAAGGCAAAAACGCAAAGCAAGGCAAGGCAAAATGGCAAAGCAAGGCAAGGCAAAGCAAACGGGTAAAGCAAGGCAATGCAAGGCAAAAGGGCAAAGAAAGGAAAGGTAAGGCAAGGCAAGACAAGGCCAAGTGAAAAAGCAAGGCAAGGCAAAAGACCAAAGCAAGGCAAGGAAGGCAAGGCAAAAAGGCAAAGCAAGGCAAATCTACAGGGCAAAGCAAGGCAAGGCAAGGCAAAAGGGCAAAGCAAGGAAAGGCAAATGGGGAAAGCAAGGCAATGAAAGGCAAGGCAAAAGGGCAATGCAAGGCAAGGTAAGGCAAAAACGCAAAGCAAGGCAAGGCAAATTGGCAAAGCAAGGCAAGGCAAAGCAAACGGGTAAAGCAAGGCAATGCAAGGCAAAAGGGCAAAGAAAGGAAAGGGAAGGCAAGGAAAGACAAGGCCAAGTGAAAAAGCAAGGCCAGGCAAAAGACCAAAGCAAGGCAAGGCAAGGCAAGGCAAAAAGGCAAAGGAAGGAAAGGCAAAAGGGCAAAGCAAGACAATGCAAGGCAAGGCAAAAGGGCAAAGAAAGGCAAGGGAATGCAAGGCAAAATGGCAAAGTAAGGTAAGGCAAAGCAAAAGAGCAAAGCAAGGCAAGGCAAGGCAAAAGGACAAAGCATGGCAAGGCAAGGAAAGGCAAAAGAGAAAAGAAGGGCAAGGCAAGGCAAGGCAAAACGGCAAAGTAAGGCAAGGCAAGGCAAATGGCAAAGCAAGGCAAAAGAGCAAAGCAAGGCAAAAGAGCAAAGCAAACGGGTAAAGCAAGGCAAGGCAAAAAGGCAAAGAAAGGCAAGGCAAGGAAAGGCAAAATGGAAAAGCACGGCAAAGCAAGGCAAAAGGGCAAAGTTAAGCAATGCAAGTGAAAAGGGAAAGCAAGACAACGGAAGGCAAGGCAAAAAGGCAAAGAAAGGAAAGGCAAAAATGCAAAGCAAGGCAAGGCAAAAGGGCAAAGCAAGGCAAGGCAAAAGGGCAAGGCAAGGCAAGGCAAGGCAAAGCAAAACGGCAAAGCAAGGCAAGGAAAGGCAAAAGGCTAAAGAAAGGGAAGGCAAAGCAAACGGGTAAAGCAAGGCAAGGCATGTCAAGGCAAAAAGGCAAAGAAAGGAAAGGCAAAGAAAGGCAAAACGGAAAAGTAAGGAAAGGTAAGGCAAGGTAAATGGGCAAAGCAAGGCAAGGCAAGGCAAAAGGGCAAAGCATGGTAAGGGAAGAGAAACGGGTAAAGAAAGTCAATGCAAGGCAAAAGGGCAAAGAAAGGCAAGGTAAGGCAAAAGAGCAAAGTAAGGCTAAGGCAAGGCAAGGCAAAAGGGCAAAGCAAGGAAAGGCAAAAGGGCAAAGGAAGACAATGCAAGGCAAGTCTACAGGGCAAAGCAAGGCAAGGCAAGGCAAAAGGGCAAAGCAAGGCAAGACAAAGCAAACGGGTAAAGCAAGGCAATGCAAAGCAAAAGGGCAAAGAAAGGCAAGGGACGGCAAGGCAAAAGGGCAAAGAAAGACAAGGCAAGGAAAGGCAAAAGAGAAAAGAAGGGCAAGGCAAGGCAAGGCAAAACGGCAAAGTAAGGCTTGGCAAGGCAAAAGGGCAAGGCAAGGCAAGGCAAAAGAGCAAAGCAAGGCAAGACAAGTCAAAAGGGCAAAGCAAGACAATGCAAGAGAAGGCAAAAGGGCAAACTAAGGCAAGGCAAATGGGGAAAGCAAGGTAATGAAAGGCAAGGGAAAAGGGCAAAGCAGGGCAAGGCAAGGCAAAAGGCTAAAGAAAGGGAAGGCAAAGCAAATGGTTAAAGCAAGGCAAGGCAAGGCAAAAAGGCAAAGAAAGGCAAAGAAAGGAAAGGCAAATGGGCAAAGCAAGGCAAGGCAAGTCAAGGCAAAACGGCAAAGAAAGGAAAGGCAAGGAAAGGCAAAACGGAAAAGTAAGGAAAGGTAAGGCAAGGTAAATGGGCAAAGCAAGGCAAGGCAAGGCAAAAGGGCATAGCAAGGAAAGGCAAAAGGGCAAAGGAAGACAAAGCAAGGCAAGTCTAAAGGGCAAAGCAAGGCAAGGAAAAGGCAAGGCATAAAGGCAAACCAAGGCAAGGCAAGGCAAAATGGAAAAGCTAAGCAAGGAAAGTCAAAAGTGAAAGCAAGACAATGCAAGGCAAGGCAAAATGGCAAAGCAAGGCAAGGCAAAGGAAACGGGTAAAGCAAGGCAATGCATGGTAAAAGGGCAAAGAAAGGCAAGGCAAGGAAAGGCAAGACAAGGCCAAGTGAAAAAGCAAGGCAAGACAAAAGAGCAAAGCAAGGCAAGGCAAGGCAAAAAGGCAAAGCAAGGAAAGGCAAAAGGGAAAAGCAAGACAACGCAAGGCAAGGCAAAAGGGCAAAGAAAGGCAAGGGAAGGCAAGGCAAAAGGGCAAAGCAAGGCAAGGCAAGGAAAGGCAAAAGAGAATAGGAAGGCAAGGCAAAAGGGCAAAGCAAGGGAAGGCAAGGAAAGGCAAAAGAGAAAAGGAGGGCAAGGCAAGGCAAGGCAAAACGGCAAAGTAAGGCAAGGCAAGGCAAAAGGGCAAGGCAAGGCAAGGCAAAAGAGCAAAGCAAGGCAAGACAAGTCAAAAGGGCAAAGCAAGGCAATGCAAGAGAAGGCAAAGGGCATACCAAGGCAAGGCAAATGGGGAAAGCAAGGTAATGAAAGGCAAAAGAAAAGGGCAAAGCAGGGCAAGGCAAGGCAAAAGGCTAAAGAAAGGCAAGGCAAGGCAAGGGAAAAGGGTAAACCAAGGTAATGCAAGGCAAAAGGGCAAAGCAAGGCAAGGCAAGGCAAAAGGGTAAAGAAAGGGAAGGCAAAGCAAACGGGTAAGGCAAGGCAAGGCAAGGCAGAAAGGCAAAGAAAGGCAAAGAAAGGAAAGGCAAATGGGCAAAGCAAGGCAAGGCAAGTCAAGGCAAAAAGGCAAAGAAAGGAAAGGCAAGGAAATGCAAAACGGAAAAGCAAGGAAAGGTAAGGCAAGGTAAATGGGCAAAGCAAGGCAAGGCAAGGCAAAAGGGCAAAGAAAGGCAAGGTAAAACAAAAGAGCAAAGTAAGGCTAGGCAAGGCAAGGCAAAAGGGCAAAGCAAGGAAAGGCAAAAGGGCAAAGGAAGACAATGCAAGGCAAGTCTAAAGGGCAAAGCAAGTCAAGGAAAAGGCAAGGCAAAAGGGCAAAGAAAGGCAAGGCAAATGGGGAAAGCAAGGCAATGAAAGGCAAGGGAAAAGGGCATAGCAAGGAAAGGCAAATGGGCAAAGGAAGACAATGCAAGGCAAGTCTAAAGGGCAAAGCAAGGCAAGGAAAAGGCAAGGCATAAAGGCAAACCAAGGCAAGGCAAGGCAAAAGGGAAAAGCTAAGCAAGGAAAGTCAAAATTGAAAGCAAGAGAATGCAAGGCAAGGCAAAATGGCAAAGCAAGGCAAGGCAAAGCAAACGGGTAAAGCAAGGCAATGCAAGGCAAAAGGGCAAAGAAAGGCAAGGCAAGGAAAGGCAAGACAAGGCCCAGTGAAAATGCAAGGCAAGGCAAAAGAGCAAAGCAAGGCAAGGCAAGGCAAAAAGGCAAAGCAAGGAAAGGCAAAAGGGCAAAGCAAGACAATGCAAGGCAAGGCAAAAGGGCAAAGAAAGGCAAGGGAAGGCAAGGCAAAAGGGCAAAGCAAGGCAAGGCAAGGAAAGGCAAAAGAGAAAAGAAGGGCAAGGCAAGGCAAGGCAAAACGGCAAAGTAAGGCAAGGCAAGGCAAAAGGGCAAGGCAAGGCAAGGCAAAAGAGCAAAGCAAGGCAAGACAAGTCAAAAGGGCAAAGCAAGGCAATGCAAGAGAAGGCAAAAGGGCAAACCAAGGCAAGGCAAATGGGGTAAGCAAGGTAATGAAAGGCAAGGGAAAAGGACAAAGCAGGGCAAGGCAAGGCAAAAGACTAAAGAAAGGGAAGGCAAAGCAAATGGTTAAAGCAAGGCAAGGCAAGGCAAAAAGGCAAAGAAAGGCAAGGAAAGGCAAGGCAAATGGGCAAAGCAAAGCAAGGTAAGGCAAGGTAAATGGGCAAAGCAAGGCAAGGCAAGGCAAAAGGGCAAAGCATGGCAAGGGAAGAGAGACGGGTAAAGAAGGGTAATGCAAGGCAAAAGGGCAAAGAAAGGCAAGGCAAGGAAAGGCAAGGCAAAATGAAAAAGAAAGGCAAGGCAAAAGGCCAAAGCAAGGCAAGGCAAGGCAAAAGAGCAAAGCAAGGCGAGGCAAGGCAAGGCAAAAGGGCAAAGCAAGGCAAGGCAAATGGGGAAAGCAAGGTAACGAAAGCCAAGGGAAAAGGGCAAAGCAAGGCATTGCAAGGTAAAAAAGCAAACCAAGGCAAGGCAAGGGAAAAGGGCAAAGCTAAGCAAGGCAAGTTAAAAGGGAAAGCAAGACAAGGCATGGCAAGGCAAAAGGGCAATGCAAGGCAAGGTAAGGCAAAAACGCAAAGCAAGGCAAGGAAAAAGAGCAAAGAAAGGCAAGGGAAGGCAAAGCAAAAGTGCAAACCAAGGCATGCAAAGGCAACAAAAAAGAGCAAAGCAAGGCAAGGCAACGCAAAAGGGCAAACCAAGGCAAGGCAAAAGGGCAAAGCAAGGCAAGGCAAGGCAAGGTAAATGGGAAAAGCAAGGCAAGGCAAGGCAAAAGGGCAAAGCATTGCAAGGGAAGAGAAACGGGTAAAGAAGGGCAATGCAAGGTAAAAGGGAAAAGAAAGGCAAGGCAAGGCAAAAGAGTAAGGTAGGGCTAGGCAAGCCAAGGCAAAAGGGCAAAACAAGGAAAGGCAAAAGGGCAAAGCAAGGCAAGGCAGAAGGGCAATACAAGGCAACGCAAAAGCGCTGATCCAGTCAAGGCAAGGCAAGGCAAAAAGGCAAAGAAAGGCAAGGCAAAAAGGCAAAGAAAGGCAAGGCAAGGAAAGGCAAATGAGAAAAGCAAGGCAAGGCAAGGCAAGGGAAAAGGGCAAAGCAAGGCATGGCAAGGTAAATGGGCAAACCAAGGCAAGGCAAGGCAAAAGGCCAAAGCTAAGCAAGGAAAGTCAAAATGGAAAGCAAGACAAGGCATGGCAAGGCAAAAGGGCAATGCAAGGCAAGGCAAGGCAAAAAGGCAAAGCATGGCAATGGAAGAGAAACGGGTAAAGAAGGGCAATGCAAGGCAAAAGGGCAAAGAAAGGCAAGGCAAGGCAAATGAGCAAAGTAAGGCTAGGCAAGGCAAGTCTAAAGGGCAAAGCAAGGCAAGGCAAGGAAAGGCAAAAGGACAAAGCAAGGCAAGGCAAAAGGTTAAAGAAAGGGAAGGCAAAGCAAACGGGTAAAGAAAGGCAAGGCAAGGCAAAAAGGCAAAGAAAGGCAAAGATAGGAAAGGCAAATGGGCAAAGCAAGGCAAGGCAAGTCAAGGCAAAACGGCAAAGAAAGGAAAGGCAAGGAAAGGCAAAACGGAAAAGTAAGGAAAGGTAAGGCAAGGTAAATGGGCAAAGCAAGGCAAGGCAAGGCAAAAGGGCATAGCAAGGAAAGGCAAAAGGGCAAAGGAAGACAAAGCAAGGCAAGTCTAAAGGGCAAAGCAAGGCAAGGAAAAGGCAAGGCATAAAGGCAAACCAAGGCAAGGCAAGGCAAAATGGAAAAGCTAAGCAAGGAAAGTCAAAAGTGAAAGCAAGACAATGCAAGGCAAGGCAAAATGGCAAAGCAAGGCAAGGCAAAGGAAACGGGTAAAGCAAGGCAATGCATGGCAAAAGGGCAAAGAAAGGCAAGGCAAGGAAAGGCAAGACAAGGCCAAGTGAAAAAGCAAGGCAAGACAAAAGAGCAAAGCAAGGCAAGGCAAGGCAAAAAGGCAAAGCAAGGAAAGGCAAAAGGGAAAAGCAAGACAACGCAAGGCAAGGCAAAAGGGCAAAGAAAGGCAAGGGAAGGCAAGGCAAAAGGGCAAAGCAAGGCAAGGCAAGGAAAGGCAAAAGAGAATAGGAAGGCAAGGCAAAAGGGCAAAGCAAGGGAAGGCAAGGAAAGGCAAAAGAGAAAAGGAGGGCAAGGCAAGGCAAGGCAAAACGGCAAAGTAAGGCAAGGCAAGGCAAAAGGGCAAGGCAAGGCAAGGCAAAAGAGCAAAGCAAGGCAAGACAAGTCAAAAGGGCAAAGCAAGGCAATGCAAGAGAAGGCAAAGGGCAAACCAAGGCAAGGCAAATGGGGAAAGCAAGGTAATGAAAGGCAAAAGAAAAGGGCAAAGCAGGGCAAGGCAAGGTAAAAGGCTAAAGAAAGGGAAGGCAAAGCAAATGGTTAAAGCAAGGCAAGGCAAGGCAAAAAGGCAAAGAAAGGCAAGGCAAGGCAAGGGAAAAGGGTAAAGCAAGGTAATGCAAGGCAAAAGGGCAAAGCAAGGCAAGGCAAGGCAAAAGGGTAAAGAAAGGGAAGGCAAAGCAAACGGGTAAGGCAAGGCAAGGCAAGGCAGAAAGGCAAAGAAAGGCAAAGAAAGGAAAGGCAAATGGGCAAAGCAAGGCAAGGCAAGTCAAGGCAAAAAGGCAAAGAAAGGAAAGGCAAGGAAATGCAAAACGGAAAAGCAAGGAAAGGTAAGGCAAGGTAAATGGGCAAAGCAAGGCAAGGCAAGGCAAAAGGGCAAAGAAAGGCAAGGTAAAACAAAAGAGCAAAGTAAGGCTAGGCAAGGCAAGGCAAAAGGGCAAAGCAAGGAAAGGCAAAAGGGCAAAGGAAGACAATGCAAGGCAAGTCTAAAGGGCAAAGCAAGTCAAGGAAAAGGCAAGGCAAAAGGGCAAAGAAAGGCAAGGCAAATGGGGAAAGCAAGGCAATGATAGGCAAGGGAAAAGGGCATAGCAAGGAAAGGCAAATGGGCAAAGGAAGACAATGCAAGGCAAGTCTAAAGGGCAAAGCAAGGCAAGGAAAAGGCAAGGCATAAAGGCAAACCAAGGCAAGGCAAGGCAAAAGGGAAAAGCTAAGCAAGGAAAGTCAAAATTGAAAGCAAGAGAATGCAAGGCAAGGCAAAATGGCAAAGCAAGGCAAGGCAAAGCAAACGGGTAAAGCAAGGCAATGCAAGGCAAAAGGGCAAAGAAAGGCAAGGCAAGGAAAGGCAAGACAAGGCCCAGTGAAAATGCAAGGCAAGGCAAAAGAGCAAAGCAAGGCAAGGCAAGGCAAAAAGGCAAAGCAAGGAAAGGCAAAAGGGCAAAGCAAGACAATGCAAGGCAAGGCAAAAGGGCAAAGAAAGGCAAGGGAAGGCAAGGCAAAAGGGCAAAGCAAGGCAAGGCAAGGAAAGGCAAAAGAGAAAAGAAGGGCAAGGCAAGGCAAGGCAAAACGGCAAAGTAAGGCAAGGCAAGGCAAAAGGGCAAGGCAAGGCAAGGCAAAAGAGCAAAGCAAGGCAAGACAAGTCAAAAGGGCAAAGCAAGGCAATGCAAGAGAAGGCAAAAGGGCAAACCAAGGCAAGGCAAATGGGGTAAGCAAGGTAATGAAAGGCAAGGGAAAAGGACAAAGCAGGGCAAGGCAAGGCAAAAGACTAAAGAAAGGGAAGGCAAAGCAAATGGTTAAAGCAAGGCAAGGCAAGGCAAAAAGGCAAAGAAAGGCAAGGAAAGGCAAGGCAAATGGGCAAAGCAAAGCAAGGTAAGGCAAGGTAAATGGGCAAAGCAAGGCAAGGCAAGGCAAAAGGGCAAAGCATGGCAAGGGAAGAGAGACGGGTAAAGAAGGGTAATGCAAGGCAAAAGGGCAAAGAAAGGCAAGGCAAGGAAAGGCAAGGCAAAATGAAAAAGAAAGGCCAGGCAAAAGGCCAAAGCAAGGCAAGGCAAGGCAAAAGAGCAAAGCAAGGCGAGGCAAGGCAAGGCAAAAGGGCAAAGCAAGGCAAGGCAAATGGGGAAAGCAAGGTAACGAAAGCCAAGGGAAAAGGGCAAAGCAAGGCATTGCAAGGTAAAAAAGCAAACCAAGGCAAGGCAAGGGAAAAGGGCAAAGCTAAGCAAGGCAAGTTAAAAGGGAAAGCAAGACAAGGCATGGCAAGGCAAAAGGGCAATGCAAGGCAAGGCAAGGCAAAAACGCAAAGCAAGGCAAGGAAAAAGAGCAAAGAAAGGCAAGGGAAGGCAAAGCAAAAGTGCAAACCAAGGCATGCAAAGGCAACAAAAAAGAGCAAAGCAAGGCAAGGCAACGCAAAAGGGCAAACCAAGGCAAGGCAAAAGGGCAAAGCAAGGCAAGGCAAGGCAAGGCAAAAGGGCAAAGCATTGCAAGGGAAGAGAAACGGGTAAAGAAGGGCAATGCAAGGTAAAAGGGAAAAGAAAGGCAAGGCAAGGCAAAAGAGTAAGGTAGGGCTAGGCAAGCCAAGGCAAAAGGGCAAAACAAGGAAAGGCAAAAGGGCAAAGCAAGGCAAGGCAGAAGGGCAATACAAGGCAACGCAAAAGCGCTGATCCAGTCAAGGCAAGGCAAGGCAAAAAGGCAAAGAAAGGCAAGGCAAAAAGGCAAAGAAACGCAAGGCAAGGAAAGGCAAATGAGAAAAGCAAGGCAAGGCAAGGCAAGGGAAAAGGGCAAAGCAAGGCATGGCAAGGTAAATGGGCAAACCAAGGCAAGGCAAGGCAAAAGGCCAAAGCTAAGCAAGGAAAGTCAAAATGGAAAGCAAGACAAGGCATGGCAAGGCAAAAGGGCAATGCAAGGCAAGGCAAGGCAAAAAGGCAAAGCATGGCAAGGGAAGAGAAACGGGTAAAGAAGGGCAATGCAAGGCAAAAGGGCAAAGAAAGGCAAGGCAAGGCAAATGAGCAAAGTAAGGCTAGGCAAGGCAAGTCTAAAGGGCAAAGCAAGGCAAGGCAAGGAAAGGCAAAAGGACAAAGCAAGGCAAGGCAAAAGGTTAAAGAAAGGGAAGGCAAAGCAAACGGGTAAAGAAAGGCAAGGCAAGGCAAAAAGGCAAAGAAAGGCAAAGATAGGAAAGGCAAATGGGCAAAGCAAGGCAAGGCAAGTCAAGGCAAAAAGGCAAAGCAAGGAAAGGCAAAAGGGCAAAGCTAGACAATGCAAGGCAAGGCAAAAGGGCAAAGAAAGGCAAGGCAAGGCAAGGCAAGAGAGAAAAGAAGGGCAAGGAAAGGCAAGGCAAAACGGCAAAGTAAGGCAAGGCAAGGCAAAACGGCAAAGCAAGGCAAGGCAAAAGGGCAAAGCAAGGTAATGAAAGGCAAGGGAAAAGGGCAAAGCAAGGCATTGCAAGGTAAAATGGAAAACCAAGGCAAGGCAAGGGAAAAGGGCAAAGCTGAGCAAGACAAGTCAAACGGGAAAGCAAGACAAGGCATGGCAAGGCAAAAGGGCAATGCAAGGCAAGGTAAGGCAAAAACACAAAGCAAAGGCAAGAAAAAGGGCAAAGAAATGCAAGGGAAGGCAAGGCAAAAGTGCAAACCAAGGCATGCAAAGGCAACACAAAAGAGCAAAGCAAGGCAAGGCAACGCAAAAGGGCAACGCAAGGCAAGGCAAAAGGGCAAAGCAAGGCAAGGCAAGGAAAGGGAAAAGGGTAAAGCAAGGTAATGCAAGGCAAAAGGGCAAAGCAAGGCAAGGCAAGGCAAGGGAAAAGGGAATAGCAAGGAAAGGCAAGGCAAAGCAAAACGGCAAAGCAAGGCAAGGCAAGGCAAAAGGGTAAAGAAAGGGAAGGCACAGCAAACGGGTAAAGCAAGGCAAGTCAAGGCAAAAAGGCAAAGAAAGGCAAAGAAAGGAAAGGCAAATGGGCAAAGCAAGGCAAGGCAAATCAAGGCAAAAAGGCAAAGAAGGGAAAGGCAAGGAAAGGCAAAACGGAAAAACAAGGAAAGGTAAGGCAAGGTAAATGGGCAAAGCAAGGCAAGGCAAGGCAAAAGGGCAATACAAGGCAACGCAAAAGGGCAGATCCAGTCAAGGCAAGGCAAGGCAAAAAGGCAAAGAAAGGCAAGGCAAAAAGGCAAAGAAAGGCAAGGCAAGGAAAGGCAAATGGGCAAAGCAAGGCAAGGCAAGTCAAGGCAAAAAGGCAAAGAAAGGAAAGGCAAGGAAAGGCAAAAGGGAAAAGCAAGGCAAGGTAAGGCAAAGTAAATGGGCAAAGCAAGGCAAGGCAAGGCAAAAGGGCAAAGCAAGGCAAGGCAAGGAAATGCAAGAGAGAAAAGAAGGGCAAGGAAAGGCAAGGCAAAACGGCAAAGTAAGACAAGGCAAGGCAAAAGGGCAAAGCAAGGCAAGGCAAATGGGGAAAGCAAGGTAATGAAAGGCAAGGTAAAAGGGCAAAGCAAGGCATTGCAAGGTAAAATGGAAAACCAAGGCAAGGCAAGGGAAACGGGAAAGCAAGACAAGGCATGGCAAGGCAAAACGGCAATGCAAGGCAAGGTAAGGCAAAAACACAAAGCAAAGGCAAGAAAAAGGGCAAAGAAAGGCAAGGGAAGGCAAGGCAAAAGTGCAAACCAAGGCATGCAAAGGCAACACAAAAGAGCAAAGCAAGGCAAGGCAACGCAAAAGGGCAAAGCAAGGCAAGGCAAAAGGGCAAGGCAAGGCAAGGGAAGGAAAGGGAAAAGTGTAAAGCAAGGTAATGCAAGGCAAAAGGGCAAAGCAAGGCAAGGCAAGGCAAGGGAAAAGGGAATAGCAAGGCAAGGCAAGGCAAAGCAAAACGGCAAAGCAAGGCAAGGCAAGCCAAAAGGGTAAAGAAAGGGAAGGCAAAGCAAACGGGTAAAGCAAGGCAAGTCAAGGCAAAAAGGCAAAGAAGGGAAAGGCAAGGAAAGGCAAAACGGAAAAACAAGGAAAGGTAAGGCAAGGTAAATGGGCAAAGCAAGGCAAGGCAAGGCAAAAGGGCAAAGCAAGGCAAGGCAAAAGGGCAATACAAGGCAACGCAAAAGGGCAGATCCAGTCAAGGCAAGGCAAGACAAAAAAGCAAAGAAAGGCAAGGCAAAAAGGCAAAGAAAGGCAAGGCAAGGAAAGGCAAATGGGCAAAGCAAGGCAAGGCAAGTCAAGGCAAAGAGGCAAAGAAAGGAAAGGCAAGGAAAGGTAAAAGGGAAAAGCAAGGTAATGCAAGGCAAAAGGGCAAAGCAAGGCAAGGCAAGGAAAGGGAAAAGTGTAAAGCAAGGTAATGCAAGGTAAATGGGCAAAGCAATGCAAGGCAAGGCAAAAGGGAAAGCATGGCAAGGGAAGAGAAACGGGTAAAGAAGGGCAATGCAAGGCAAAATGGCAAAGAAAGGCAAGGCAAGGAAAGGCAAGGCAAAATGAAAAAGCAAGGCAAGGCAAAAGGGCAAAGCAAGGCAAGGCAAGGCAAAAGAGCAAAGCAAGGCGAGGCAAGGCAAGGCAAAAGGGCAAAGAAAGGAAAGGCAAAAGGGCAAAGCAAGACAACGCTAGGCAAGTCAAAAGGTCAAAGCAAAGCAATGCAAGAGAAGGCAAAAGGGCAAAGCAAGGCAAGGCAAATGGGGAAAGCAAGGCAAGGCAAGGCAAGGGAAAAGGGAATAGCAAGGCAAGGCAAGGCAAAGCAAAACGGTAAAGCAAGGCAAGGCAAGGCAAAAGGGTAAAGAAAGGGAAGGCAAAGCAAACGGGTAAAGCAAGGCAAGGCAAGGCAAAAAGGCAAAGAAAGGCAAAGAAAAGAAAGGCAAATAGGCAAAGCTAGGCAAGGCAAGTCAAGGCAAAAGGCAAAGAAAGGAAAGGCAAGGAAAGGCAAAACGGAAAAGCAAGGAAAGGTAAGGCAAGGCAAATGGGCAAAGCAAGGCAAGGCAAGGCAAAAGGGCAAAGCATGGTAAGGGAAGAGAAACGGGTAAAGAAAGGCAATGCAAGGCAAAAGGGCAAAGAAAGGCAAGGTAAGGCAAAAGAGCAAAGTAAGGCTAGGCAAGGCAAGGCAAAATGGCAAAGCAAGGAAAGGCAAAAGGGTAAAGGAAGAGAATGCAAGGCAAGTCTAAAGGGCAAAGCAAGGCAAGGCAAGGCAAGGCAAAAGGGCAAAGAAAGGCATGGCAAGGAAAGGCAAATGGGCAAAGCAAGGCAAGGCAAGACAAGGCAAAAAGGCAAAGAAAGGAAAGGCAAGGAAAGGCAAAAGGGAAAAGCAAGGCAAGGTAAGGCAAGGTAAATGGGCAAAGCAAGGCAAGGCAAGGCAAAAGGGGAAAGCATGGAACTGAAAAGAAACGGGTAAAGAAGGGCAATGCAAGGCAAAAGGGCAAAGAAAGGCAAGGCAAGGAAAAGCAAGGCAAAATGAAAAAGCAAGGCAAGGCAAAAGGGCAAAGCAAGGCAAGGCAAATGAGGAAAGCAAGGCAATGAAAGGAAAGGTAAAAGGGCAAAGCAAGGCATGGCAAGGCATAAAGGCAAACCAAGGCAAGGCAAGGCAAAAGGGCAAAGCTAAGCAAGGAAAGTCAAAAGGGAAAGCAAGACAAGGCAAGGCTTGGCAAAACGGCAATGCAAGGCAAGGTAAGGGAAAACTGCAAAGCAAGGCAAGGCAAAATGGCAAAGCAAGGCAAGGCAAAGCAAACGGGTAAAGCAAGGCAATGCAAGGCAAAAGGGCAAAGAAAGGCAAGGAAAGGAAAAGCAAGACAAGGCCAAGTGAAAAAGCAAGGCAAGGCAAAAGAGCAAGGCAAGGCAAGGCAAGGCAAAAAGGCAAAGCAAGGAAAGGCAAATGGGCAAAGCAAGACAATGCAAGGGAAGGTAAAAGGGCAAAGAAAGGCAAGGGAAGGCAAGGCAAAAGGGCAAAGTAAGGTAAGGCAACGCAAAAGGGCAAAGCAAGGCAAGGCAAGGCAAAAGGGCAAAGCAGGCAAGGCAAGGAAAGGCAAAAGAGAAAAGAAGGGCAAGGAAAGGCAAGGCAAAACGGCAAAGTAAGGCAAGGCAAGGCAAAAGGGCAAAGAAAGGCAAGGCAAGGCAAGGCAAAAGGGCAAAGCAAGGCAATGCAAGAGAAGGCAAAATGGCAAACCAAGGCAAGGCAAAAGGGGAAAGCAAGGTAATGAAAGGCAAGGCAAAAGGGCAAAGCAAGGCATTGCAAGGTAAAAAGGCAAACCAAGGCAAGGCAAGGGAAAAGGGCAAAGCTGAGCAAGGCAAGTCAAAAGGGAAAGCAAGACAAGGCATGGCAAGGCAAAAGGGCAAAGCAAGGCAAGGCAAGGAAAGGGAAACGGGTAAAGGAAGGTAATGCAAGGCAAAAGGGCAAAGCAAGGCAAGGCAAGGAAAGGCAAAAGGGAATAGCAAGGCAAGGCAAGGCAAAGCAAAACGGCAAAGCAAGGCAAGGCAAGGCAAAAGGGTAAAGAAAGGGAAGGCACAGAAAACGGTTAAAGCAAGGCAAGGCAAGGCAAAAAGGCAAAGAAAGGCAAAGAAAGGAAAGGCAAATGGGGAAAGCAAGGCAAGGCAAATCAAGGCAAAAAGGCAAAGAAAGGAAAGGCAAGGAAAGGCAAACTGGAAAAGCAAGGAAAGGTAAGGCAAGGTAAATGGGCAAAGCAAGGCAAGGAAAGGCAAAAGGGCAAAGCAAGGCAAGGCAAAAGAGCAATACAAGGCAACGCAAAAGGGCAGATCCAGTCAAGGCAAGGCAAGGCAAAAAGGGAAAGAAAGGCAAGGCAAAAAGGCAAAGAAAGGCAAGGCAAGGAAAAGCAAATGGGCAAAGCAAGGTAGGCAAGTCAAGGCAAAAAGGCAAAGAAAGGAAAGGCAAGGAAAGGCAAAAGGGTAAAGCAAGGTAATGGAAGGCAAAAGGGCAAAGCAAGGTAATGCAAGCCAAAAGGGCAAAGCAAGGCTAGGCAAGGCAAGGCAAAAGGGAATAGCAAGGCAAGGCAAGGCAAAGCAAAACGGCAAAGCAAGGCAAGGCAAGGCAAAAGGGTAAAGAAAGGGAAGGGAAAGCAAACGGGTAAAGCAAGGCAAGACAAGGCAAAAAGGCAAAGAAAGGCAAAGAAAGGAAAGGCAAATGGGGAAAGCAAGGCAAGGCAAATCAAGGCAAAAAGGCAAAGAAAGGAAATGCAAGGAAAGGCAAAACGGAAAAGCAAGGCAAGGTAAGGCAAGGTAAATGGGCAAAACAAGGCAAGGCAAGGCAAAAGGGCAAAGCATGGCAAGGGAAGAGAAACGGGTAAAAAAGGGCAATGCAAGGCAAAAGGGCAAAGAAAGGCAAGGTAAGGCAAAAGAGCAAAGTAAGGCTAGGCAAGGCAAGGCGAAAGGGCAAAGCAAGGAAAGGCAAAAGGGCAAAGGAATATAATGCAAGGCAAGTCTAAAGGGCAAAGCAAGGCAAGGCAAGGCAAGGCAAAAGGGCAAAGCAAGGCAAGGCAAATGAGGAAAGCAAGGCAATGAAAGGCAAGGGAAAAGGGCAAAGCAAGGCATGGCAAGGCATAAAGGCAAACCAAGTCAAGGCAAGGCAAAAGGGCAAAGCTAAGCAAGGAAAGTCAAAAGGGAAAGCAAGACAAGGCAAGGCATGGCAAAACGGCAATGCAAGGCAAGGTAAGGCAAAAACGCAAAGCAAGGCAAGGCAAAATGGCAAAGCAAGGCAAGGCAAAGCAAACGGGTAAAGCAAGGAAATGCAAGGCAAAAGGGCAAAGAAAGGCAAGGAAAGGAAAAGCAAGACAAGGCCAAGTGAAAAAGCAAGGCAAGGCAAAAGAGCAAAGCAAGGCAAGGCAAGGCAAGGCAAAAAGGCAAAGCAAGGAAAGGCAAAAGGGCAAAGCAAGACAATGCAAGGCAAGGCAAAAGGGCAAAGAAAGGCAAGGGAAGGCAAGGCAAAAGGGCAAAGTAAGGTAAGGCAACGCAAAAAAGCAAAGCAAGGCAAGGCAAGGCAAATGGGCAAAGCAAGGCAAGGCAAGTCAAGGCAAAGAGGCAAAGAAAGGAAAGGCAAGGAAAGGTAAAAGGGAAAAGCAAGGTAATGCAAGGCAAAAGGGCAAAGCAAGGCAAGGCAAGGAAAGGGAAAAGTGTAAAGCAAGGTAATGCAAGGTAAATGGGCAAAGCAATGCAAGGCAAGGCAAAAGGGAAAGCATGGCAAGGGAAGAGAAACGGGTAAAGAAGGGCAATGCAAGGCAAAATGGCAAAGAAAGGCAAGGCAAGGAAAGGCAAGGCAAAATGAAAAAGCAAGGCAAGGCAAAAGGGCAAAGCAAGGCAAGGCAAGGCAAAAGAGCAAAGCAAGGCGAGGCAAGGCAAGGCAAAAGGGCAAAGAAAGGAAAGGCAAAAGGGCAAAGCAAGACAACGCTAGGCAAGTCAAAAGGTCAAAGCAAAGCAATGCAAGAGAAGGCAAAAGGGCAAAGCAAGGCAAGGCAAATGGGGAAAGCAAGGCAAGGCAAGGCAAGGGAAAAGGGAATAGCAAGGCAAGGCAAGGCAAAGCAAAACGGTAAAGCAAGGCAAGGCAAGGCAAAAGGGTAAAGAAAGGGAAGGCAAAGCAAACGGGTAAAGCAAGGCAAGGCAAGGCAAAAAGGCAAAGAAAGGCAAAGAAAAGAAAGGCAAATAGGCAAAGCTAGGCAAGGCAAGTCAAGGCAAAAGGCAAAGAAAGGAAAGGCAAGGAAAGGCAAAACGGAAAAGCAAGGAAAGGTAAGGCAAGGCAAATGGGCAAAGCAAGGCAAGGCAAGGCAAAAGGGCAAAGCATGGTAAGGGAAGAGAAACGGGTAAAGAAAGGCAATGCAAGGCAAAAGGGCAAAGAAAGGCAAGGTAAGGCAAAAGAGCAAAGTAAGGCTAGGCAAGGCAAGGCAAAATGGCAAAGCAAGGAAAGGCAAAAGGGTAAAGGAAGAGAATGCAAGGCAAGTCTAAAGGGCAAAGCAAGGCAAGGCAAGGCAAGGCAAAAGGGCAAAGAAAGGCATGGCAAGGAAAGGCAAATGGGCAAAGCAAGGCAAGGCAAGACAAGGCAAAAAGGCAAAGAAAGGAAAGGCAAGGAAAGGCAAAAGGGAAAAGCAAGGCAAGGTAAGGCAAGGTAAATGGGCAAAGCAAGGCAAGGCAAGGCAAAAGGGGAAAGCATGGAACTGAAAAGAAACGGGTAAAGAAGGGCAATGCAAGGCAAAAGGGCAAAGAAAGGCAAGGCAAGGAAAAGCAAGGCAAAATGAAAAAGCAAGGCAAGGCAAAAGGGCAAAGCAAGGCAAGGCAAATGAGGAAAGCAAGGCAATGAAAGGAAAGGTAAAAGGGCAAAGCAAGGCATGGCAAGGCATAAAGGCAAACCAAGGCAAGGCAAGGCAAAAGGGCAAAGCTAAGCAAGGAAAGTCAAAAGGGAAAGCAAGACAAGGCAAGGCTTGGCAAAACGGCAATGCAAGGCAAGGTAAGGGAAAACTGCAAAGCAAGGCAAGGCAAAATGGCAAAGCAAGGCAAGGCAAAGCAAACGGGTAAAGCAAGGCAATGCAAGGCAAAAGGGCAAAGAAAGGCAAGGAAAGGAAAAGCAAGACAAGGCCAAGTGAAAAAGCAAGGCAAGGCAAAAGAGCAAGGCAAGGCAAGGCAAGGCAAAAAGGCAAAGCAAGGAAAGGCAAATGGGCAAAGCAAGACAATGCAAGGGAAGGTAAAAGGGCAAAGAAAGGCAAGGGAAGGCAAGGCAAAAGGGCAAAGTAAGGTAAGGCAACGCAAAAGGGCAAAGCAAGGCAAGGCAAGGCAAAAGGGCAAAGCAGGCAAGGCAAGGAAAGGCAAAAGAGAAAAGAAGGGCAAGGAAAGGCAAGGCAAAACGGCAAAGTAAGGCAAGGCAAGGCAAAAGGGCAAAGAAAGGCAAGGCAAGGCAAGGCAAAAGGGCAAAGCAAGGCAATGCAAGAGAAGGCAAAATGGCAAACCAAGGCAAGGCAAAAGGGGAAAGCAAGGTAATGAAAGGCAAGGCAAAAGGGCAAAGCAAGGCATTGCAAGGTAAAAAGGCAAACCAAGGCAAGGCAAGGGAAAAGGGCAAAGCTGAGCAAGGCAAGTCAAAAGGGAAAGCAAGACAAGGCATGGCAAGGCAAAAGGGCAAAGCAAGGCAAGGCAAGGAAAGGGAAACGGGTAAAGGAAGGTAATGCAAGGCAAAAGGGCAAAGCAAGGCAAGGCAAGGAAAGGCAAAAGGGAATAGCAAGGCAAGGCAAGGCAAAGCAAAACGGCAAAGCAAGGCAAGGCAAGGCAAAAGGGTAAAGAAAGGGAAGGCACAGAAAACGGTTAAAGCAAGGCAAGGCAAGGCAAAAAGGCAAAGAAAGGCAAAGAAAGGAAAGGCAAATGGGGAAAGCAAGGCAAGGCAAATCAAGGCAAAAAGGCAAAGAAAGGAAAGGCAAGGAAAGGCAAACTGGAAAAGCAAGGAAAGGTAAGGCAAGGTAAATGGGCAAAGCAAGGCAAGGAAAGGCAAAAGGGCAAAGCAAGGCAAGGCAAAAGAGCAATACAAGGCAACGCAAAAGGGCAGATCCAGTCAAGGCAAGGCAAGGCAAAAAGGGAAAGAAAGGCAAGGCAAAAAGGCAAAGAAAGGCAAGGCAAGGAAAAGCAAATGGGCAAAGCAAGGTAGGCAAGTCAAGGCAAAAAGGCAAAGAAAGGAAAGGCAAGGAAAGGCAAAAGGGTAAAGCAAGGTAATGGAAGGCAAAAGGGCAAAGCAAGGTAATGCAAGCCAAAAGGGCAAAGCAAGGCTAGGCAAGGCAAGGCAAAAGGGAATAGCAAGGCAAGGCAAGGCAAAGCAAAACGGCAAAGCAAGGCAAGGCAAGGCAAAAGGGTAAAGAAAGGGAAGGGAAAGCAAACGGGTAAAGCAAGGCAAGACAAGGCAAAAAGGCAAAGAAAGGCAAAGAAAGGAAAGGCAAATGGGGAAAGCAAGGCAAGGCAAATCAAGGCAAAAAGGCAAAGAAAGGAAATGCAAGGAAAGGCAAAACGGAAAAGCAAGGCAAGGTAAGGCAAGGTAAATGGGCAAAACAAGGCAAGGCAAGGCAAAAGGGCAAAGCATGGCAAGGGAAGAGAAACGGGTAAAAAAGGGCAATGCAAGGCAAAAGGGCAAAGAAAGGCAAGGTAAGGCAAAAGAGCAAAGTAAGGCTAGGCAAGGCAAGGCGAAAGGGCAAAGCAAGGAAAGGCAAAAGGGCAAAGGAATATAATGCAAGGCAAGTCTAAAGGGCAAAGCAAGGCAAGGCAAGGCAAGGCAAAAGGGCAAAGCAAGGCAAGGCAAATGAGGAAAGCAAGGCAATGAAAGGCAAGGGAAAAGGGCAAAGCAAGGCATGGCAAGGCATAAAGGCAAACCAAGTCAAGGCAAGGCAAAAGGGCAAAGCTAAGCAAGGAAAGTCAAAAGGGAAAGCAAGACAAGGCAAGGCATGGCAAAACGGCAATGCAAGGCAAGGTAAGGCAAAAACGCAAAGCAAGGCAAGGCAAAATGGCAAAGCAAGGCAAGGCAAAGCAAACGGGTAAAGCAAGGAAATGCAAGGCAAAAGGGCAAAGAAAGGCAAGGAAAGGAAAAGCAAGACAAGGCCAAGTGAAAAAGCAAGGCAAGGCAAAAGAGCAAAGCAAGGCAAGGCAAGGCAAGGCAAAAAGGCAAAGCAAGGAAAGGCAAAAGGGCAAAGCAAGACAATGCAAGGCAAGGCAAAAGGGCAAAGAAAGGCAAGGGAAGGCAAGGCAAAAGGGCAAAGTAAGGTAAGGCAACGCAAAAAAGCAAAGCAAGGCAAGGCAAGGCAAAAGGGCAAAGCAAGGCAAGGCAAGGAAAGGCAAAAGAGAAAAGAAGGGCAAGGAAAGGCAAGGCAAAACGGCAAAGTAAGGCAAGGCAAGGCAAAAGGGCAAAGAAAGTCAAGGCAAGGCAAGGCAAAAGGGCAAAGCAAGGCCATGCAAGAGAAGGCAAAAGGGCAAAACAAGGCAAGGCAAAAGGGGAAAGCAAGGTAATGAAAGGCAAGGGAAAAGGGCAAAGCAAGGCATTGCAAGGTAAAAAGGCAAACCAAGGCAAGGCAAGGGAAAAGGGCAAAGCTGAGCAAGGCAAGTCAAAAGGGAAAGCAAGACAAGGCATGGCAAGGCAAAAGGGCAAAGCAAGGCAAGGCAAGGAAAGGGAAAAGGGTAAAGCAAGGTAATGCAAGGCAAAAGGGCAAAGCAAGGCAAGGCAAGGAAAGGGAAAAGGGTAAAGCAAGGTAATGCAAGGCAAAATTGCAAAGCAAGGAAAGGCAAAAGGGCAAAGGAAGACAATGCAAGGCAAGTCTAAATGGCAAAGCAAGGCAAGGCAAGGCAAAAGGGCAAAGCAAGGCAAGGGAAGGCAAAGCAAAACGGCAAAGCAAGGCAAGGCAAGGAAAGGCAAAACGGAAAAGCAAGGAAGGGTAAGGCAAGGTAAATGGGCAAAGCAAAGCAAGGCAAGGCAAAAGGGCAAAGCATGGTAAGGGAAGAGAAACGGGTAAAGAAAGGCAATGCAAGGCAAAAGGGCAAAGAAAGGCAAGGTAAGGCAAAAGAGCAAAGTAAGGCTAGGCAAGGCAAGGCAAAATGGCAAAGCAAGGAAAGGCAAAAGGGCAAAGGAAGACAATGCAAGGCAAGTCTAAAGGGCAAAGCAAGGCAAGGCAAGGCAAGGCAAAAGGGCAAAGAAAGGCAAGGCAAGGAAAGGCAAACGGGCAAAGCAAGGCAAGGCAAGACAAGGCAAAAAGGCAAAGAAAGGAAAGGCAAGGAAAGGCAAAAGGGAAAAGCAAGGCAAGGTAAGGCAAGGTAAATGGGCAAAGCAAGGCAAGGCAAGGCAAGGCAAAAGGGGAAAGCATGGCAAGGGAAGAGAAACGGATAAAGAAGGGCAATGCAAGGCAAAAGGGCAAAGAAAGGCAAGGCAAGGAAAGGCAAGGCAAAATGAAAAAGCAAGGCAAGGCAAAAGGGCAAAGCAAGGCAAGGCAAATGAGGAAAGCAAGGCAATGAAAAGAAAGGGAAAAGGGCAAAGCAAGGCATGGCAAGGCATAAAGGCAAACCAAGGCAAGGCAAGGCAAAAGGGCAAAGCTAAGCAAGGAAAGTCAAAAGGGAAAGCAAGACAAGGCAAGGCATGGCAAAAGGGCAATGCAAGGCAAGGTAAGGCAAAACCGCAAAGCAAGGCAAGGCAAAATGGCAAAGCAAGGCAAGGCAAAGCAAACGGGTAAAGCAAGGCAATGCAAGGCAAAAGGGCAAAGAAAGGCAAGGAAAGGAAAAGCAAGACAAGGCCAAGTGAAAAAGCAAGGCAAGGCAAAAGAGCAAAGCAAGGCAAGGCAAGGCAAGGCAAAAAGGCAAAGCAAGGAAAGGCAAATGGGCAAAGCAAGACAATGCAAGGGAAGGCAAAAGGGCAAAGAAAGGCAAGGGAAGGCAAGGCAAAAGGGCAAAGTAAGGTAAGGCAACGCAAAAGAGCAAAGCAAGCCAAGGCAAGGCAAAAGGGCAAAGCAAGGCAAGGCAAATGAGGAAAGCAAGACAATGAAAGGCAAGGGAAAAGGGCAAAGCAAGGCATGGCAAGGCATAAAGGCAAACCAAGGCAAGGCAAGGCAAAAGGGAAAAGCTAAGCAAGGAAAGTCAAAAGGGAAAGCAAGACAATGCAAGGAAAGGGAAAATGGCAAAGCAAGGCAAGGCAAAGCAAAAGGGCAAAGCAAGGCAAGGCAAAAGGGCAAGGCAAGGCAAGGCAAGGAAAGGGAAAAGGGTAAAGCAAGGAAATGCAAGGGAAAACAGCAAAACAAGGCAAGGCAAGGCAAGGCAAAAGGGAATAGCAATGCAAGGCAAGGCAAAGCAAAATGGCAAAGCAAGGCAAGACAAGGCAAAAGGGTAAAGAAAGGGAAGGCAAAGCAAACGGTTAAAGCAAGGCAAGGGAAGGCAAAAAGGCAAAGAAAGGCAAGGCAAGGAAAGGCAAATGGGCAAAGCAAGGCAAGGCAAGTCAAGGCAAAAAGGCAAAGAAAGGAAAGGCAAGGAAAGGCAAAAGGGAAAAGCAAGGCAAGGTAAGGCAAGGTAAAGAAAGGCAAAGAAAGGAAAGGCAAGGGAAGGCAAAAGGGCAAAGCATGGCAAGGGAAGAGAAACGGGTAAAGAAGGGCAATGCAAGGCAAAAGGGCAAAGAAAGGCAAGGCAAGGCAAAAGAGTAAAGTAAGGCTAGGCAATGCAAGGGAAAAGGGCAAAGAAAGGCAAGGAAAGGAAAAGCAAGATTAGGCCAAGTGAAAAAGCAAGGCAAGGCATAAGAGGAAAGCAAGGCAAGGCAAGGCAAGGCAAAAAGGCAAAGCAAGGAAAGGCAAAAGGGCAAAGCTAGACAATGCAAGGCAAGGCAAAAGGGCAAAGAAAGGCAAGGCAAGGCAAGGCAAGAGAGAAAAGAAGGGCAAGGAAAGGCAAGGCAAAACGGCAAAGTAAGGCAAGGCAAGGCAAAACGGCAAAGCAAGGCAAGGCAAATGGGGAAAGCAAGGTAATGAAAGGCAAGGGAAAAGGGCAAAGCAAGGCATTGCAAGGTAAAATGGAAAACCAAGGCAAGGCAAGGGAAAAGGGCAAAGCTGAGCAAGACAAGTCAAACGGGAAAGCAAGACAAGGCATGGCAAGGCAAAAGGGCAATGCAAGGCAAGGTAAGGCAAAAACACAAAGCAAAGGCAAGAAAAAGGGCAAAGAAATGCAAGGGAAGGCAAGGCAAAAGTGCAAACCAAGGCATGCAAAGGCAACACAAAAGAGCAAAGCAAGGCAAGGCAACGCAAAAGGGCAACGCAAGGCAAGGCAAAAGGGCAAAGCAAGGCAAGGCAAGGAAAGGGAAAAGGGTAAAGCAAGGTAATGCAAGGCAAAAGGGCAAAGCAAGGCAAGGCAAGGCAAGGGAAAAGGGAATAGCAAGGAAAGGCAAGGCAAAGCAAAACGGCAAAGCAAGGCAAGGCAAGGCAAAAGGGTAAAGAAAGGGAAGGCACAGCAAACGGGTAAAGCAAGGCAAGTCAAGGCAAAAAGGCAAAGAAAGGCAAAGAAAGGAAAGGCAAATGGGCAAAGCAAGGCAAGGCAAATCAAGGCAAAAAGGCAAAGAAGGGAAAGGCAAGGAAAGGCAAAACGGAAAAACAAGGAAAGGTAAGGCAAGGTAAATGGGCAAAGCAAGGCAAGGCAAGGCAAAAGGGCAATACAAGGCAACGCAAAAGGGCAGATCCAGTCAAGGCAAGGCAAGGCAAAAAGGCAAAGAAAGGCAAGGCAAAAAGGCAAAGAAAGGCAAGGCAAGGAAAGGCAAATGGGCAAAGCAAGGCAAGGCAAGTCAAGGCAAAAAGGCAAAGAAAGGAAAGGCAAGGAAAGGCAAAAGGGAAAAGCAAGGCAAGGTAAGGCAAAGTAAATGGGCAAAGCAAGGCAAGGCAAGGCAAAAGGGCAAAGCAAGGCAAGGCAAGGAAATGCAAGAGAGAAAAGAAGGGCAAGGAAAGGCAAGGCAAAACGGCAAAGTAAGACAAGGCAAGGCAAAAGGGCAAAGCAAGGCAAGGCAAATGGGGAAAGCAAGGTAATGAAAGGCAAGGTAAAAGGGCAAAGCAAGGCATTGCAAGGTAAAATGGAAAACCAAGGCAAGGCAAGGGAAACGGGAAAGCAAGACAAGGCATGGCAAGGCAAAACGGCAATGCAAGGCAAGGTAAGGCAAAAACACAAAGCAAAGGCAAGAAAAAGGGCAAAGAAAGGCAAGGGAAGGCAAGGCAAAAGTGCAAACCAAGGCATGCAAAGGCAACACAAAAGAGCAAAGCAAGGCAAGGCAACGCAAAAGGGCAAAGCAAGGCAAGGCAAAAGGGTAAAGCAAGGCAAGGGAAGGAAAGGGAAAAGTGTAAAGCAAGGTAATGCAAGGCAAAAGGGCAAAGCAAGGCAAGGCAAGGCAAGGGAAAAGGGAATAGCAAGGCAAGGCAAGGCAAAGCAAAACGGCAAAGTCAGGCAAGGTAAGCCAAAAGGGTAAAGAAAGGGAAGGCAAAGCAAACGGGTAAAGCAAGGCAAGTCAAGGCAAAAAGGCAAAGAAGGGAAAGGCAAGGAAAGGCAAAACGGAAAAACAAGGAAAGGTAAGGCAAGGTAAATGGGCAAAGCAAGGCAAGGCAAGGCAAAAGGGCAAAGCAAGGCAAGGCAAAAGGGCAATACAAGGCAACGCAAAAGGGCAGATCCAGTCAAGGCAAGGCAAGACAAAAAAGCAAAGAAAGGCAAGGCAAAAAGGCAAAGAAAGGCAAGGCAAGGAAAGGCAAATGGGCAAAGCAAGGCAAGGCAAGTCAAGGCAAAGAGGCAAAGAAAGGAAAGGCAAGGAAAGGTAAAAGGGAAAAGCAAGGTAATGCAAGGCAAAAGGGCAAAGCAAGGCAAGGCAAGGAAAGGGAAAAGTGTAAAGCAAGGTAATGCAAGGTAAATGGGCAAAGCAATGCAAGGCAAGGCAAAAGGGAAAGCATGGCAAGGGAAGAGAAACGGGTAAAGAAGGGCAATGCAAGGCAAAATGGCAAAGAAAGGCAAGGCAAGGAAAGGCAAGGCAAAATGAAAAAGCAAGGCAAGGCAAAAGGGCAAAGCAAGGCAAGGCAAGGCAAAAGAGCAAAGCAAGGCGGGGCAAGGCAAGGCAAAAGGGCAAAGAAAGGAAAGGCAAAAGGGCAAAGCAAGACAATGCTAGGCAAGTCAAAAGGTCAAAGCAAAGTAATGCAAGAGAAGGCAAAAGGGCAAAGCAAGGCAAGGCAAATGGGGAAAGCAAGGCAAGGCAAGGCAAGGGAAAAGGGAATAGCAAGGCAAGGCAAGGCAAAGCAAAACGGCAAAGCAAGGCAAGGCAAAAGGGTAAAGAAAGGGAAGGCAAAGCAAACGGGTAAAGCAAGGCAAGGCAAGGCAAAAAGGCAAAGAAAGGCAAAGAAAAGAAAGGCAAATAGGCAAAGCTAGGCAAGGCAAGTCAAGGCAAAAGGCAAAGAAAGGAAAGGCAAGGAAAGGCAAAACGGAAAAGCAAGGAAAGGTAAGGCAAGGCAAATGGGCAAAGCAAGGCAAGGCAAGGCAAAAGGGCAAAGCATGGTAAGGGAAGAGAAACGGGTAAAGAAGGGCAATGCAAGGCAAGTCTAAAGGGCAAAGCAAGGCAAGGCAAGGCAAGGCAAAAGGGCAAAGCTAAGCAAGGAAAGTCAAAAGGGAAAGCAAGACAAGGCAAGGCATCGCAAAAGGGCAATGCAAGGCAAGGTAAGGCAAAAACGCAAAGCAAGGCAAGGCAAAATGGCAAAGCAAGGCAAGGCAAAGCAAACGGGTAAAGCAAGGCAATGCAAGGCAAAAGGGCAAAGCAAGGCAAGGCAAGGAAAGGCAAGGCAAGGCCAAGTGAAAAAGCAAGACAAGGCAAAAGAGCATAGAAAGGCAAGGCAAGGCATGGCAAAAAGGCAAAGCAAGGAAAGGCAAAAGGGCAAAGCAAGACAATGCAAGGCAAGGCAAAAGGGCAAAGAAGGCAAGGCAAGGAAAGCCAAAAGAGAAAAGAAGGGCAAGGCAAGGCAAGGCAAAAGGGCAAAGAAAGTGAAGGCAAAGCAAGCGGGTAAATCAAGGCAAGGCAAGGCAAAAAAGGCGAAGAAAGGCAAGGCAAGGAAAGGCAAAAGGGAAAAGCAAGGCAAAGCAAGGCAAAAGGGCAAAGTTATGCAAGGCAAGTCAAAAGGGAAAGCAAGAGTACGGAAGGCAAGGCAAAATGGCAAAGCAATGAAAGGCAAAAATGCAAAAGCAAGGCAAGGCAAAAGGGCAAAGAAAGGCAAGGGAAGGCAAGGCAAAAGTGCAAACCAAGGCATGCAAAGGCAACACAAAACAGCAAAGCAAGGCAAGGCAACGCAAAAGGGCAAAGCAAGGCAAGGCAAAAGGGCAAGGCAAGGCAAGGAAAGGGAAAAGGGTAAAGCAAGGAAATGCAAGGCAAAAGAGCAAAACAAGGCAAGGCAAGGCAAAAGGGAATAGCAAGGCAAGGCAAGGCAAAGCAAAACGGCAAAGCAAGGCAAGGCAAGGCAAAAGGGTAAAGAAAGGGAAGGCAAAGCAAACGGGTAAAGCAAGGCAAGGCAAGGCAAAAAGGCAAAGAAAGGCAAGGCAAGGAAAGGCAAATGGGCAAAGCAAGGCAAGGCAAGTCAAGGCAAAAAGGCAAAGAAAGGAAAGGCAAGGAAAGGCAAAAGGGAAAAGCAAGGCAAGGTAAGGCAAGGTAAAGAAAGGCAAAGAAAGGAAAGGCCAGGGAAGGCAAAAGGGCAAAGCATGGCAAGGGAAGAGAAACGGGTAAAGAAGGGCAATGCAAGGCATAAGAGCAAAGTAAGGCTAGGCAAGGCAAGGCGAAAGGGCAAAGCAAGGAAAGGCAAAAGGGCAAAGCAAGACAATGCAAGGCAAGTTTAAAGGGCAAGGCAAGGCAAGGCAAGGCAAGACGAAAGGGCAAAGTAAGGCAAGGCAAATGGGGAAAGCAAGGTAATGAAAGGCAAGGGAAAAGGGCAAAGCAAGGCAAGACAAGTCAAAAGGGCAAAGCAAGGCAAGGCAAGGAAAGGCAAAAGGGCAAAGAAAGGCAAGGGAAAAGGGCAATACAAGGCAACGCAAAAGGGCAGATCCAGTCAAGGCAAGGCTAGGGAAAAGGGCTAAGTAAGGCAAGGCAAGTAGAAAAGGGAAAGGAAGACAAGCAAGGCAAGGCAAAAGGGCAATGCAATGCAAGGGAAGGCAAGGGAAAAGTGAAAGTAAGACAATGCAAGGGAAGGCAAAAGGGCAAAGCTAGGCAAGAGAAGACAAAAACGCAAAGAATGGCAAGGTAAAAGGGCAAAGAAAGGCAATGGAAGACAAGACAAACGGGGAAACCAAGGCATGCAAAGGCAACACAAAAGAGCAAAGCAAGGCAAAACGGCAAAGCAAAAGGGCAAAGCAAGGCAAGGCAAAAGGGCAAAGCAAGGCAAGGCAAGGCAAGGCAAAAGAGCAAAGCAAGGCAAGACAAGTCAAAATGGCAAAGCAAGGCAAGGCAAGGAAAGGCAAAAGGGCAAAGCAAGGCAAGGCAAAAGGGCAATACAAGGCAACGCAAAAGCCAGGTCCAGTCAAGGCAACGCAAGGCAAAAGGGCAAAGTAAGGCAAGGTAAGGCAAGGTAAATGGGCAAAGCAAGGCAAGGCAAGGCAAAAGGGCAAAGCATGGTAAGGGAAGAGAAACGGGTAAAGAAGGGCAATGCAAGGCAAAAGGGCAAAGAAAGGCAAGGTAAGGCAAAAGAGCAAAGTAAGGCTAGGCAAGGCAAGGCAAAAGGGCAAAGCAAGGTAAGGCAAAAGGGCAAAGGAAGACAATGCAAGGCAAGTCTAAAGGGCAAAGCAAGGCAAGGCAAGGCAAGGCAAAAGGGCAAAGCAAGGCAAGGCAAATGAGGAAAGCAATGCAATGAAAGGCAAGGGAAAAGGGCAAAGCAAGGCATGGCAAGGCATAAAGGCAAACCAAGGCAAGGCAAGGCAAAAGGGCAAAGCTAAGCAAGGAAAGTCAAAAGGGAAAGCAAGACAAGGCAAGGCATGGCAAAAGGGCAATGCAAGGCAAGGTAAGGCAAAAACGCAAAGCGAGGCAAGGCAAAATGGCAAAGCAAGGCAAGGCAAAGCAAACGGGTAAAGCAAGGCAATGCAAGGCAAAAGGGCAAAGAAAGGCAAGGAAAGGAAAAGCAAGACAAGGCCAAGTGAAAAAGCAAGGCAAGGCAAAATCGCAAAGCAAGGCAAGGCAAGGCAAGACAAAAAGGCAAAGCAAGGAAAGGCAAAAGGGCAAAGCAAGACAATGCATGGCAAGGCAAAAGGGCAAAGAAAGTCAAGGGAATGCAAGGCAAAAGGGCAAAGTAAGGTAAGGCAAAGCAAAAGAGCAAAGCAAGGCAAGGCAAGGCAAAAGGGCAAAGCATGGCAAGGCAAGGAAAGGCAAAAGAGAAAAGAAGGGCAAGGCAAGGCAAGGCAAAACGGCAAAGTAAGGCAAGGCAAGGCAAAAGGGCAAAGCAAGGCAAGGCAAGGCAAGGCAAAAGAGCAAAGCAAGGCAAGGCAAGGCAAAAGAGCAAAGCAAGGCAAGACAAGTCAAAAGGGCAAAGCAAGGCAAGGCAAGGAAAGGCAAAAGGGCAAAGCAAGGCAAGGCAAAAGGGCAATACAAGGCAACGCAAAAGGGCAGATCCAGTCAAGGCAACGCAAGGCAAAAGGGCAAAGTAAGGCAAGGTAAGGCAAGGTAAATGGGCAAAGCAAGGCAAGACAAGGCGAAAGTGCAAAGCATGGTAAGGGAAGAGAAACGGGTAAAGAAGGGCAATGCAAGGCAAAAGGGCAAAGAAAGGCAAGGCAAGGCAAAAGAGTAAAGTAAGGCTAGGCAAGGCAAGGCAAAAGGGCAAAGCAAGGAAAGGCAAAAGGGCAAAGAAAGGAAAGGCAAAAGGGCAAAGGAAGACAATGCAAGGCAAGTCTAAAGGGCAAAGCAAGGCAAGGCAATGCAAGGCAAAAGGGCAAAGAAAGGCAAGGAAAGGGAAAGCAAGACAAGGCCAAGTGAAAAAGCAAGGCAAGGCAAAAGAGCAAAGCAAGGCAAGGCAAGGCAAGGCAAAAAGGCAAAGGAAGGAAAGGCAAAAGGGCAAAGCAAGACAATGCAAGGCAAGGGAAAAAGGCAAAGCAAGGAAAGGCAAAAGGGCAAAGCAAGACAATGCAAATGGGGAAAGCAAGGTAATGAAAGGCAAGGGAAAAGGGCAAAGCAAGGCATTGCAAGGTAAAATGGAAAACCAAGGCAAGGCAAGGGAAAAGGGCAAAGCTGAGCAAGGCAAGTCAAACGGGAAAGCAAGACAAGGCATGGCAAGGAAAAAGGGCAATGCAAGGCAAGGTAAGGTAAAAACACAAAGCAAAGGCAAGAAAAAGGGCAAAGAAAGGCAAGGGAAGGCAAGGCAAAAGTGCAAACCAAGGCATGCAAAGGCAACACAAAAGAGCAAAGCAAGGCAAGGCAACGCAAAAGGGCAAAGCAAGGCATGGCAAAAGGGCAAAGCAAGGCAAGGCAAGGAAAGGGAAAAGGGTAAAGCAAGGTAATGCAAGGCAAAAGGGCAAAGCAAGGCAAGGCAAGGCAAGGGAAAAGGGAATAGCAAGGCAAGGCAAGGCAAAGCAAAACGGCAAAGCAAGGCAAGGCAAGGCAAAAGGGTAAAGAAAGGGAAGGCACAGCAAACGGGTAAAGCAAGGCAAGTCAAGGCAAAAAGGCAAAGAAAGGCAAAGAAAGGAAAGGCAAATGGGCAAAGCAAGGCAAGGCAAATCAAGGCAAAAAGGCAAAGAAGGGAAAGGCAAGGAAAGGCAAAATGGAAAAACAAGGAAAGGTAAGGCAAGGTAAATGGGTAAAGCAAGGCAAGGCAAGGCAAAAGGGCAAAGCAAGGGAAGGCAAAAGTGCAATACAAGGCAACGCAAAAGGGCAGATCCAGTCAAGGCAAGGCAAGGCAAAAAGGCAAAGAAAGGCAAGGCAAAAAGGCAAAGAAAGGCAAGGCAAGGAAAGGCAAATGGGCAAAGCAAGGCAAGGCAAGTCAAGGCAAAAAGGCAAAGAAAGGAAAGGCAAGGAAAGGCAAAAGGGAAAAGCAAGGCAAGGTAAGGCAAAGTAAATGGGCAAAGCAAGGCAAGGCAAGGCAAAAGGGCTATGCAAGGCAAGGTAAAGGCAAAAACACAAAGCAAAGGCAAGGAAAAAGGGCAAAGAAAGGCAAGGCAAGGAAAGGCAAATGGGCAAAGCAAGGGAAGGCAAGTCAAGGCAAATAGGCAAAGAAAGGAAAGGCAAGGAAAGGCAGAAGGGAAAAGCAAGGTAATGCAAGGCAAAAGGGCAAAGCAAGGCAAGGCAAGGAAAGGGAAAAGGGTAAAGCAAGGTAATGCAAGGTAAATGGGCAAAGCAAGGCAAGGCAAGGCAAAAGGGCAAAGCATGTCAAGGGAAGAGAAACGGGTAAAGAAGGGCAATGCAAGGCAAAATGGCAAAGAAAGGCAAGGCAAGGAAAGGCAAGGCAAAATGAAAAAGCAAGGCAAGGCAAAAGGCCAAAGCAAGGCAAGGCAAGTCAAAAGAGCAAAGCAAGACAATGCTAGGCAAGTCAAAAGGTCAAAGCAAGGCAATGCAAGAGAAGGCAAAAGGGCAAAGCAAGGCAAGGCAAATGGGGAAAGCAAGGCAAGGCAAGGCAAGGGGAAAGGGAATAGCAAGGCAAGGCAAGGCAAAGCAAAATGACAAAGCAAGGCAAGGCAAGGCAAAAGGGTAAAGAAAGGGAAGGCAAAGCAAACGGGTAAAGCAAGGCAAGGCTAGGCAAAAAGGCAAAGAAAGGCAAAGAAAGGAAAGGCAAATAGGCAAAGCTAGGCAAGGCAAGTCAAGGCAAAAGACAAAGAAAGGAAAGGCAAGGAAAGGCAAAACGGAAAAGCAAGGAAAGGTAAGGCAAGGCAAATGGGCAAAGAAAGGCAAGGCAAGGCAAAAGGGCAAAGCATGGTAAGGGAAGAAAAACGGGTAAAGAAGGGCAATGCAAGGCAAGTCTAAAGGGAAAAGCAAGGAAATGTAAGACAAGGCAAATGGGCAAAGCAAGGCAAGGCAAGGCAAAAGGGCAAAGCATGGTAAGGGAAGAAAAACGGGTAAAGAAGGGCAATGCAAGGCAAGTCTAAAGGGCAAAGCAAGGCAAGGCAAGGCAAGGCAAAAGGGTAAAGCTAAGCAAGGAAAGTCAAAAGGGAAAGCAAGACAAGGCAAGGCATGGCAAAAGGGCAATGCAAGGCAAGGTAAGGCAAAAACGCAAAGCAAGGCAAGGCAAAATGGCAAAGCAAGGCAAGGCAAAGCAAACGGGTAAAGCAAGGCAATGCAAGGCAAAAGGGCAAAGCAAGGCAAGGCAAGGAAAGGCAAGGCAAGGCCAAGTGAAAAAGCAAGACAAAAGAGCATAGAAAGGCAAGGCAAGGCATGGCAAAAAGGCAAAGCAAGGAAAGGCAAAAGGGCAAAGCAAGACAATGCAAGGCAAGGCAAAAGAGCAAAGCATGGCAAGGCAAGGCAAAAGGGCAAAGCAAGGCAAAGCAAGGAAAGGCAAAAGAGAAAAGAAGGGCAAGGCAAGGCAAGGCAAAACGGCAAAGAAGGCAAGGCAAGTCAAAAGGGCAAAGAAAGAGCATAGAAAGGCAAGGCAAGGCATGGCAAAAAGGCAAAGCAAACGGGTAAAGCAAAGCAAGGAAAGGCAAAAGGGCAAAGCAAGGCAAGGCAAGGCAAGGCAAAAGGGCAAAGAAAGTGAAGGCAAAGCAAACGGGTAAAGCAAGGCAAGACAAGGCAAAAAGGCGAAGAAAGGCAAGGCAAGGAAAGGCAAAAGGGAAAAGCAAGGCAAAGCAAGGCAAAAGGGCAAAGTTATGCAAGGCAAGTCAAAAGGGAAAGCAAGAGTACGGAAGGCAAGGCAAAATGGCAAAGCGATGAAAGGCAAAAATGCAAAGCAAGGCAAGGCAAAAGGGCAAAGAAAGGCAAGGGAAGGCAAGGCAAAAGTGCAAACCAAGGCATGCAAAGGCAACACAAAAGAGCAAAGCAAGGCAAGGCAACGCAAAAGGGCAAAGCAAGGCAAGGCAAAAGGGCAAGGCAAGGCAAGGCAAGGAAAGGGAAAAGGGTAAAGCAAGGAAATGCAAGGCAAAACAGCAAAACAAGGCAAGGCAAGGCAAGGCAAAAGGGAATAGCAAGGTAAGGCAAGGCAAAGCAAAACGGCAAAGCAAGGCAAGGAAAGTGAAAAGGGTAAAGCAAGGAAATGCAAGGCAAAACAGCAAAACAAGGCAAGGCAAGGCAAGGCAAAAGGGAATAGCAAGGCAAGGCAAGGCAAAGCAAAACGGCAAAGCAAGGCAAGGCAAGGCAAAAGGGTAAAGAAAGGGAAGGCAAAGCAAACGGGTAAAGCAAGGCAAGGCAAGGCAAAAAGGCAAAGAAAGGCAAGGCAAGGAAAGGCAAATGGGCAAAGCAAGGCAAGGCAAGTCAAGGCAAAAAGGCAAAGAAAGGAAAGGCAAGGCAAGGCAAAAGGGCAATGCAATGCAAGGGAAGGCAAGGGAAAAGTGAAAGTAAGACAATGCAATGGAAGGCAAAAGGGCAAAGCTAGGCAAGAGAAGACAAAAACGCAAAGAATGGCAAGGCAAAAGGGCAAAGAAAGGCGATGGAAGACAAGACAAACGGGGAAACCAAGGCATGCAAAGGCAACACAAAAGAGCAAAGCAAGGCAAAAGGGCAAAGCAAAAGGGCAAAGCAAGGCAAGGCAAAAGGGCAAAGCAAGGCAAGGCAACGAAAGGCAAAAGATAAAAGAAGGGCAAGGCAAGGCAAGGCAAAACGGCAAAGTAAGGCAAGGCAAGGCAAAAGGGCAAAGCAAGGCAAGGCAAGGCAAGGCAAAAGAGCAAAGCAAGGCAAGACAAGTCAAAAGGGCAAAGCAAGGCAAGGCAAGGAAAGGCAAAAGGGCAAAGCAAGGCAAGGCAAAAGGGCAATACAAGGCAACGCAAAAGGGCAGATCCAGTCAAGGCAACGCAAGGCAAAAGGGCAAAGTAAGGCAAGGTAAGGCAAGGTAAATGGGCAAAGCAAGGCAAGACAAGGCAAAAGCGCAAAGCATGGTAAGGGAAGAGAAACGGGTAAAGAAGGGCAATGCAAGGCAAAAGGGCAAAGAAAGGCAAGGCAAGGCAAAAGAGTAAAGTAAGGCTAGGCAAGGCAAGGCAAAAGGGCAAAGCAAGGAAAGGCAAAAGGGCAAAGAAAGGCAAGGCAAGGCAAAAGAGTAAAGTAAGGCAATGCAAGGCAAGTCTAAAGGGCAAAGCAAGGCAAGGGAAGGCAAGGCAAAAGGGCAAAGTAAGGGAAGGCAACGCAAAAGAGCAAACGAAGGCAAGGCAAAAGGGCAATGCAAGGCAATGGAAGAGAAACGGGTAAAGAAGGGCAATGCAAGGCAAAAGGGCAAAGAAAGGCAAGGCAAGGAAAGGCAAGGCAAAATGAAAAATCAAGGCAAGGCAAAAGGGCAAAGCAAGGCAAGGAAAGGCAAAAGAGCAAAGCAAGGCGAGGCAAGGCAAGGCAAAAGGGCAAGGCAAGGCAAGGCAAAAGGGCAAAGCAAGGCAATGCAAGAGAAGGCAAAAGGGCAAAGCAAGGCAAGGCAAACGGGGAAAGCAAGGTAATGAAAGGCAAGGGAAAAGTGCAAAGAAAGGCATTGCAAGGCAAAAAGGCAAAACAAGGCAAGGCAAGGGAAAAGGGAAAAGCTAAGCAAGGCAAGTCAAAAGGGAAAGCAAGACAAGGCAAGGCAAGGCAAAAGGGCAATGCAAGGCAAGGTAAGGCAAAAACGCAAAGCAAGGCAAGGAAAAAGGATAAAGAAAGGCATGGGAAGGCAAGGAAAAAGTGCAAACCAAGACATGCAAAGGCAACACAAAAGAGCAAAACAAGGCAAGGCAACGCAAAAGGGCAAAGCAAGGCAAGGCAAAAGGGCAAAGCAAGGCAAGGCAAGGAAAGGGAAAAGGGTAAAGCAAGGTAATGCAAGGCAAAAGGGCAAAGCAAGGCAAGGCAAGGTAAAAGGGAATAGCAAGGCAAGGCAAGGCAAAGCAAAAAGGCAAAGAAAGGCAAGGCAAGGAGAGGCAAATGGGCAAAGCAAAACAAGGCAAGTCAAGGCAAAAAGGCAGAGAAAGGAAAGGCAAGGAAAGGCAAAAGAGAAAAGCAAGGCAAGTTAAGGCAAGGTAAATGGGCAAAGCAAGGCAAGGCAAGGCATAAGGGCAAAGCATGGTAAGGGAAGAGAAACGGGTAAAGAAAGGCAATGCAAGGCAAAAGGGCAAAGAAAGGCAAGGCAAGGAAAGGCAAGGCAAAATGAAAAAGCAAAGCAAGGCAAAAGGGCAAAGCAAGGCAAGGCAAGGCAAAAGAGCAATGTAAGGCTAGGTAAGGCAAGGCAAAAGGGAAAAGCAAGGAAAGGCAAAAGGGCAAAGCAAGACAATGCAAGGCATGTCTAAAGGGCAAAGCAAGGCAAGGCAAGGCAAGGCAAAAGGGCAAAGCAAGGCAAGGCAAATGGGGAAAGCAAGGCAATGAAAGGCAAGGGAAAAGGGCAAAGCAAGGCATGGCAAGGCAAAAAGGGAAGCCAAGGCAAGGCAAGGCAAAAGGGCAAAGCTAAACAAGGCAAGTCAAAAGGGAATAGCAAGGAAAGGCAAGGCAAAGCAAAACAGCAAAGCAAGGCAAGGCAAGGGAAAAGGGTAAAGAAAGGGAAGGCAAAGCAAACGAGTACAGCAAGGCAAGGCAAGGCAAAAAGGCAAAGAAAGGCGAAGAAAGGAAAGGCAAATGGACAAAGCAAGGCAAGGCAAGTCAAGGCAAAAAGGCAAAGAAAGGAAAGGCAAGGAAAGGCAAAAGAAAAAGGCAAGGTAAGGTAGGGCAAGGTAAATGGGCAAAGGAAGGCAAGGCAAGGCAGAAAGGCAATGCAATGCAAGGTAAGGCAAGGGAAAAGTGAAAGTAAGGCAATGAAAGGGAAGGCAAAAGGGCAAAGCAAGGCAAGAGAGGACAAAAACGCAAAGCAAGGCAAGGCAAAAGTGCAAAGAAAGGCAAGGGAAGGAAAGGCAAAAGGGCAAACCAAGGCATGCAAAGGCAACACAAAAGAGCAAAGCAAGGCAAAACAAAAGGGAAGAGCCAGGCAAGGCAAGGCAAAGAAAAAGGGCAAAGCAAGGCAAGGCAAGGAACGGGAAAAGGGTAAAGCAAGGTAATGCAAGGCAAAAGGGCAAAGAAAGGGAAGGCAAAGCAAACGGGTAAAGCGAGGCAAGGCAAGGCAAAAAGGCAAAGAAAGGCAAGGCAAGGAAAGGCAAATCTGCAAAGCAAGGCAAGGCAAGTCAAGGCAAAAAGGCAAAGAAAGGAAAGGCAAGGAAAGGCAAAAGGGGAAAGCATGGCAAGGCAAGAGAAACGGGTAAAGCAGGGCAATGCTAGGCAAAAGGGCAAAGAAAGGCAAGGCAAGGAAAGGCAAGGCAACATGAAAAAGCAAGGCAAGACAAAAAGGCAAAGAAAGGCAAGGCAAGGCAAAAGAACAAAGCAAGGAAAGGCAAAAAGGCAAAGCAAGACAATGCAAGGCAAGACAAAAGGGCAAAGCAAGGCAATGCAAGAGAAGGCAAAAGGGCAAACCAAGGCAAGGCAAACGGGGAAAGCAAGGTAATGAAAGGCAAGGGAAAAGGGCAAAGAAAGGCATTGCAAGGCAAAAAGGCAAAACAAGGCAAGGCAAGGGAAAAGGGAAAAGCTAAGCAAGGCAAGTCAAAAGGGAAAGCAAGACAAGGCAAGGCAAGGCAAAAGGGCAATGCAAGGCAAGGTAAGGCAAAGACGCAAAGCAAGGCAAGTCAAAAGGGCAAAGAAAGGCAAGGGAAGGCAAGGCAAAAGGGCAAAGCAAGGCAATGGAACTCAAAACGGCAAAGAAAGGCAAGGCAAGGAAAGGCAAAAGAGAAAAGCAGGGCAAGGCAACGTAACGCAAAAGGGCAAAGCAAGACAAGGCAAGACAAAAGAGCAAAGCAAGGCAAGGCAAGGCAAAGTGCAAAGCAAGGCAAGGCAAGGAAAGGCAAATGGGCAAAGCAAGGCAAGGCAAATCAAGGCAAAAATGCAAAGAAAGGAAAGGCAAGGAAAGGCAAAAGAGAAAAGCAAGGCAAGGTAGGGCAAGGTAAATCTGCAAAGGAAGGCAAGGCAAGGCAAGGCAAAAGGGCAAAGCATCGCAAGGCTAGAGAAACGGGTAAAGCAGGGCAATGCAAGGAAAAACGGCAAAGAAAGGCAAGGTAAGGAATGGCAAGGCAAGATGAAAAAGTAAGGCAAGGCAAAAGGGCAAAGCAAGGCAAGGCAAGACAAAAGAGCAAAGTAAGGCTAGGCAAGGCAAGGCAAAAGGGTAAAGCTAAGCAAGGAAAGTCAAAAGGGAAAGCAAGACAAGGCAAGGCATGGCAAAAGGGCAATGCAAGGCAAGGTAAGGCAAAAACGCAAAGCAAGGCAAGGCAAAATGGCAAAGCAAGGCAAGGCAAAGCAAACGGGTAAAGCAAGGCAATGCAAGGCAAAAGGGCAAAGCAAGGCAAGGCAAGGAAAGGCAAGGCAAGGCCAAGTGAAAAAGCAAGACAAGGCAAAAGAGCATAGAAAGGCAAGGCAAGGCATGGCAAAAAGGCAAAGCAAGGAAAGGCAAAAGGGCAAAGCAAGACAATGCAAGGCAAGGCAAAAGAGCAAAGCAAGGCAAGGCAAGGCAAAAGGGCAAAGCAAGGCAAAGCAAGGCAAGGCAAAAGAGAAAAGAAGGGCAAGGCAAGGCAAGGCAAAACGGCAAAGAAGGCAAGGCAAGTCAAAAGGGCAAAGCAAGGCAAGGCAAGGCAAGGCAAAAGGGCAAAGAAAGTGAAGGCAAAGCAAACGGGTAAAGCAAGGCAAGACAAGGCAAAAAGGCGAAGAAAGGCAAGGCAAGGAAAGGCAAAAGGGAAAAGCAAGGCAAAGCAAGGCAAAAGGGCAAAGTTATGCAAGCAAGTCAAAAGGGAAAGCAAGACTACGGAAGGCAAGGCAAAATGGCAAAGCGATGAAAGGCAAAAATGCAAAGCAAGGCAAGGCAAAAGGGCAAAGAAAGGCAAGGGAAGGCAAGGCAAAAGTGCAAACCAAGGCATGCAAAGGCAACACAAAAGAGCAAAGCAAGGCAAGGCAACGCAAAAGGGCAAAGCAAGCCAAGGCAAAAGGGCAAGGCAAGGCAAGGCAAGGAAAGGGAAAAGGGTAAAGCAAGGAAATGCAAGGCAAAACAGCAAAACAAGGCAAGGCAAGGCAAGGCAAAAGGGAATAGCAAGGTAAGGCAAGGCAAAGCAAAACGGCAAAGCAAGGCAAGGAAAGTGAAAAGGGTAAAGCAAGGAAATGCAAGGCAAAACAGCAAAACAAGGCAAGGCAAGGCAAGGCAAAAGGGAATAGCAAGGCAAGGCAAGGCAAAGCAAAACGGCAAAGCAAGGCAAGGCAAGGCAAAAGGGTAAAGAAAGGGAAGGCAAAGCAAACGGTTAAAGCAAGGCAAGGCAAGGCAAAAAGGCAAAGAAAGGCAAGGCAAGGAAAGGCAAATGGGCAAAGCAAGGCAAGGCAAGTCAAGGCAAAAAGGCAAAGAAAGGAAAGGCAAGGCAAGGCAAAAGGGCAATGCAATGCAAGGGAAGGCAAGGGAAAAGTGAAAGTAAGACAATGCAATGGAAGGCAAAAGGGCAAAGCTAGGCAAGAGAAGACAAAAACGCAAAGAATGGCAAGGCAAAAGGGCAAAGAAAGGCAATGGAAGACAAGACAAACGGGGAAACCAAGGCATGCAAAGGCAACACAAAAGAGCAAAGCAAGGCAAAAGGGCAAAGCAAAAGGGCAAAGCAAGGCAAGGCAAAAGGGCAAAGCAAGGCAAGGCAACGAAAGGCAAAAGATAAAAGAAGGGCAAGGCAAGGCAAGGCAAAACGGCAAAGTAAGGCAAGGCAAGGCAAAAGGGCAAAGCAAGGCAAGGCAAGGCAAGGCAAAAGAGCAAAGCAAGGCAAGACAAGTCAAAAGGGCAAAGCAAGGCAAGGCAAGGAAAGGCAAAAGGGCAAAGCAAGGCAAGGCAAAAGGGCAATACAAGGCAACGCAAAAGGGCAGATCCAGTCAAGGCAACGCAAGGCAAAAGGGCAAAGTAAGGCAAGGTAAGGCAAGGTAAATGGGCAAAGCAAGGCAAGACAAGGCAAAAGCGCAAAGCATGGTAAGGGAAGAGAAACGGGTAAAGAAGGGCAATGCAAGGCAAAAGGGCAAAGAAAGGCAAGGCAAGGCAAAAGAGTAAAGTAAGGCTAGGCAAGGCAAGGCAAAAGGGCAAAGCAAGGAAAGGCAAAAGGGCAAAGAAAGGCAAGGCAAGGCAAAAGAGTAAAGTAAGGCAATGCAAGGCAAGTCTAAAGGGCAAAGCAAGGCAAGGGAAGGCAAGGCAAAAGGGCAAAGTAAGGGAAGGCAACGCAAAAGAGCAAACGAAGGCAAGGCAAAAGGGCAATGCAAGGCAATGGAAGAGAAACGGGTAAAGAAGGGCAATGCAAGGCAAAAGGGCAAAGAAAGGCAAGGCAAGGAAAGACAAGGCAAAATGAAAAATCAAGGCAAGGCAAAAGGGCAAAGCAAGGCAAGGAAAGGCAAAAGAGCAAAGCAAGGCGAGGCAAGGCAAGGCAAAAGGGCAAGGCAAGGCAAGGCAAAAGGGCAAAGCAAGGCAATGCAAGAGAAGGCAAAAGGGCAAAGCAAGGCAAGGCAAACGGGGAAAGCAAGGTAATGAAAGGCAAGGGAAAAGTGCAAAGAAAGGCATTGCAAGGCAAAAAGGCAAAACAAGGCAAGGCAAGGGAAAAGGGAAAAGCTAAGCAAGGCAAGTCAAAAGGGAAAGCAACACAAGGCAAGGCAAGGAAAAAGGGCAATGCAAGGGAAGGTAAGGCAAAAACGCAAAGCAAGGCAAGGAAAAAGGATAAAGAAAGGCATGGGAAGGCAAGGAAAAAGTGCAAACCAAGGCATGCAAAGGCAACACAAAAGAGCAAAACAAGGCAAGGCAACGCAAAAGGGCAAAGCAAGGCAAGGCAAAAGGGCAAAGCAAGGCAAGGCAAGGAAAGGGAAAAGGGTAAAGCAAGGTAATGCAAGGCAAAAGGGCAAAGCAAGGCAAGGCAAGGTAAAAGGGAATAGCAAGGCAAGGCAAGGCAAAGCAAAAAGGCAAAGAAAGGCAAGGCAAGGAGAGGCAAATGGGCAAAGCAAAACAAGGCAAGTCAAGGCAAAAAGGCAGAGAAAGGAAAGGCAAGGAAAGGCAAAAGAGAAAAGCAAGGCAAGTTAAGGCAAGGTAAATGGGCAAAGCAAGGCAAGGCAAGGCATAAGGGCAAAGCATGGTAAGGGAAGAGAAACGGGTAAAGAAAGGCAATGCAAGGCAAAAGGGCAAAGAAAGGCAAGGCAAGGAAAGGCAAGGCAAAATGAAAAAGCAAAGCAAGGCAAAAGGGCAAAGCAA
Source organism: Columba guinea (assembly GCA_032206185.1). Taxonomy (NCBI): domain Eukaryota; kingdom Metazoa; phylum Chordata; class Aves; order Columbiformes; family Columbidae; genus Columba; species Columba guinea. The sequence continues at coordinate 463,655 of JAVLUU010000375.1, forward strand.
GGCAAGGCAAGGCAAAAGAGCAATGTAAGGCTAGGTAAGGCAAGGCAAAAGGGAAAAGCAAGGAAAGGCAAAAGGGCAAAGCAAGACAATGCAAGGCATGTCTAAAGGGCAAAGCAAGGCAAGGCAAGGCAAGGCAAAAGGGCAAAGCAAGGCAAGGCAAATGGGGAAAGCAAGGCAATGAAAGGCAAGGGAAAAGGGCAAAGCAAGGCATGGCAAGGCAAAAAAGGGAAGCCAAGGCAAGGCAAGGCAAAAGGGCAAAGCTAAACAAGGCAAGTCAAAAGGGAATAGCAAGGAAAGGCAAGGCAAAGCAAAACAGCAAAGCAAGGCAAGGCAAGGGAAAAGGGTAAAGAAAGGGAAGGCAAAGCAAACGGGTACAGCAAGGCAAGGCAAGGCAAAAAGGCAAAGAAAGGCGAAGAAAGGAAAGGCAAATGGACAAAGCAAGGCAAGGCAAGTCAAGGCAAAAAGGCAAAGAAAGGAAAGGCAAGGAAAGGCAAAAGAAAAAGGCAAGGTAAGGTAGGGCAAGGTAAATGGGCAAAGGAAGGCAAGGCAAGGCAGAAAGGCAATGCAATGCAAGGTAAGGCAAGGGAAAAGTGAAAGTAAGGCAATGAAAGGGAAGGCAAAAGGGCAAAGCAAGGCAAGAGAGGACAAAAACGCAAAGCAAGGCAAGGCAAAAGTGCAAAGAAAGGCAAGGGAAGGAAAGGCAAAAGGGCAAACCAAGGCATGCAAAGGCAACACAAAAGAGCAAAGCAAGGCAAAACAAAAGGGAAGAGCCAGGCAAGGCAAGGCAAAGAAAAAGGGCAAAGCAAGGCAAGGCAAGGAACGGGAAAAGGGTAAAGCAAGGTAATGCAAGGCAAAAGGGCAAAGAAAGGGAAGGCAAAGCAAACGGGTAAAGCGAGGCAAGGCAAGGCAAAAAGGCAAAGAAAGGCAAGGCAAGGAAAGGCAAATCTGCAAAGCAAGGCAAGGCAAGTCAAGGCAAAAAGGCAAAGAAAGGAAAGGCAAGGAAAGGCAAAAGGGGAAAGCATGGCAAGGCAAGAGAAACGGGTAAAGCAGGGCAATGCTAGGCAAAAGGGCAAAGAAAGGCAAGGCAAGGAAAGGCAAGGCAACATGAAAAAGCAAGGCAAGACAAAAAGGCAAAGAAAGGCAAGGCAAGGCAAAAGAACAAAGCAAGGAAAGGCAAAAAGGCAAAGCAAGACAATGCAAGGCAAGACAAAAGGGCAAAGCAAGACAATGCAAGCAAGACAAAAGGGCAAAGCAAGGCAATGCAAGAGAAGGCAAAAGGGCAAACCAAGGCAAGGCAAACGGGGAAAGCAAGGTAATGAAAGGCAAGGGAAAAGGGCAAAGAAAGGCATTGCAAGGCAAAAAGGCAAAACAAGGCAAGGCAAGGGAAAAGGGAAAAGCTAAGCAAGGCAAGTCAAAAGGGAAAGCAAGACAAGGCAAGGCAAGGCAAAAGGGCAATGCAAGGCAAGGTAAGGCAAAGACGCAAAGCAAGGCAAGTCAAAAGGGCAAAGAAAGGCAAGGGAAGGCAAGGCAAAAGGGCAAAGCAAGGCAATGGAACTCAAAACGGCAAAGAAAGGCAAGGCAAGGAAAGGCAAAAGAGAAAAGCAGGGCAAGGCAACGTAACGCAAAAGGGCAAAGCAAGACAAGGCAAGACAAAAGAGCAAAGCAAGGCAAGGCAAGGCAAAGTGCAAAGCAAGGCAAGGCAAGGAAAGGCAAATGGGCAAAGCAAGGCAAGGCAAATCAAGGCAAAAAGGCAAAGAAAGGAAAGGCAAGGAAAGGCAAAAGAGAAAAGCAAGGCAAGGTAGGGCAAGGTAAATCTGCAAAGGAAGGCAAGGCAAGGCAAGGCAAAAGGGCAAAGCATCGCAAGGCTAGAGAAACGGGTAAAGCAGGGCAAGGCAAGGAAAAACGGCAAAGAAAGGCAAGGTAAGGAAAGGCAAGGCAAGATGAAAAAGTAAGGCAAGGCAAAAGGGCAAAGCAAGGCAAGGCAAGACAAAAGAGCAAAGTAAGGCTAGGCAAGGCAAGGCAAAAGGGCAAAGCAAGGAAAGGCAAAAGGGCAAAGCAAGACAATGCAAGGCAAGTCTAAAGGGCAAAGCAAGGCAAGGCAAGGGAAGGCAAAAGGGCAAAGCAAGGCAAGGCAAGGGAAGGCAAAAGGGCAAAGCAAGGCAAGCCAAATGGGGAAAGCAAGGCAATGAAAGGGAAGGGAAAAGGGCAAAGCAAGGCATGGCAAGGAAAAAAGGCAAACCATGGCAAGGCAAGGCAAAAGGGCAAAGCTAAGCAAGGCAAGTCAAAAGGGAAAGCAAGACAAGGCAAGGCAAGGCAAAAGGGCAAAGCAAGGCAAGGTAAGGCAGAAGCGCAAAGCAAGGCAAGGCAAAAGAGCAAAGCAAGGCAAGGGAAGGCAAGGCAAAAGGGCAAAGCAAGGAAAGGCAGAAGGGCAGAGCAAGACAATGCAAGGCAATGCAAAAGGGCAAAACAAGGCAAGGCAAGGGAAGGCAAAAGGGCAAAGCAAGGCAAGGAAAATGGGGAAAGCAAGGCAATGAAAGGCAAGGGAAAAGGGCAAAGCAAGGCAAGGCAAGGCAAAAGGCAAACCGAGGCAAGGCAAGTAAACGCAAAAGGGCAAAGAAAGGCAAGGCATTGCAAGGTAAAAAGGCAAAACAAGGCAAGGCAAGGGAAATGGGCAAAGCTAAGCAAGGCAAGTCAAAAGGGAAAGCAAGACAAGGCAAGGCAAGGTAAAAGGGCAATGCAAGGCAAGGTAAGGCAAAGACGCAAAGCAAGGCACGGTAAAAGGGCAAAGAAAGGCAAGGGAAGGCAAGGCAAAAGGGCAAAGAAAGGCAAGGGAAGGCAAGGGAAAAGGGAAAAGTAAGGTAAGGCAAGGCAAAAGAGAAAAGCAAGGCAAGGCAAGGCAAAAGGGCAAAGCAAGGTAAGGCAAGGAAAGGCAAAAGAGAAAAGCAAGGCAAGGCAAGGCAACGCAAAAGGGCAAAGCAAGGCAAGGCAAGCCAAAGTGCAAAGCAAGGCAAGGCAAGGATAGGCAAAAGGGCAAAGCAAGGCAAGGCAAAAGGGCAATGCTAAGCAAGGAAAGTCAAAAGCCAAAGCAAGACAAGGCAAGGCAAGGCAAAAGGGCAATGCAAGGCAAGGTAAGGCAAAAACGCAAAGCATGGCAAGGCAAAATGGCAAAGCAAGGCAAGGCAAAGCAAACGGGTAAAGCAAGGCTATGCAAGGCAAAAGGGCAAGATAGAAAGAAAGAAAAAGAAAGAAAGAGAGAAAGAAAAAAGAAAGATAGAAAAAAGAAAGAGAGAAAGAAAGAAGAAAGAAAGAAAGAAAGAAAGAAAAAGATATAAAGAAAGAAAAAAGAAAGACAGAAAGAAAGAAAGAAAGAAAGAAAGAAAAAAGAAAGAAATAAAGATAGAAAGAAAGAGAGAAGAAAGAAAGAAAGAAATAAGAAATAAAGAAGAAAGAAGAAAGAAAGACATAAGAATGAAAGAAAGAAAGAAAAAGAAAGAAAGAAAGAAAGAAAGAAAAAAGCAAAAAGAAAGAAAGAAAGAAAAAAGAAAGAAAAGGGAAAGAAAGAAAGAAAGAGAGAAAAAAGAAAGAAAGACAGAAAGACAGAAAGAAAGAAGGAAAGAAAAAGAAAGAAAGAAAGAAAGAAAGACAGAAAGAAAGACAGAAAGAAAGAAAGAATGAAAAAGAAAGAAAGAAAGAAAGAGAAAGGAAAGAAAAAGACAGAAAGAAAGAAAAAAGAAATAAAGAAAGAAGAAAGAAAGAAAGAAAAAAGAAAGAAAGAAAGAAGAAAGAAAGAAAAAAGAAAGAAAGAAAAAAGAAAGAAAGCAGAAAGAAAGAAGGAAAAAGAAAGAA